>JAJMFL010000004.1:0-552877 GCA_030574755.1 Hansenula silvicultrix
AAAAAAAAAAAAAAAAAAAAAAAAAAAAAAAAAAAAAAACTGTCAAACGCGAAATTTAAAATGGAACGATTTTTGTAGTTGTAAAGGTGACTTGGTAAGAGGTTTTATAGTCTTGTTAGATTTAGCGCTGTGTCATAAGTAGTCGTTTAGTCTCGTTTCACTAGTTACCTATACAAATAGCGTTTTTTAACCAACAAATCTCGTTTAATTAACGGTGCAATGATGGGTTTTATCTTCTATTTTGCTCTACTCGTTTAACTGTTTAACAATCTCGTTTAAATTCTGTGGCAGAATTTATGTGTCACTATCAACACCATCTTGTACAATAAAGATTACGTAATGATATATCAATGATATATAATGATAACCTTCTATTCGTACAAAGACCTTCTAAGAGCCTCTTGGATTTGTTTTTCAAAATCATCATTGTCCTCTTGCGGATCTGGTGCTTGAGGCTGTGTTGCAATTTCAAGCTTGGAACTCGTTCCTGTTTCGTACGGTGTTGTGGAAGGTCCCTGATCTAATTTGGACATTTCCAATACTTTTGATAACTCTTCATCTATATCTTCCTGTTCCAAATCATCAATCTCCTTACCAGTGTGCGCACGTGAATTTTTGGCATCGTTAACCGACTTATTCAGTACCATAGCTAGTTCTATTTCTTCCTCAACGGTCAAATCAGATCCATTATATTTATCCAGTAATTGGTCCTGTTTATAGCTTTCATAATCTTCATAATGCAATTCATTAACATCGTGTTTGATCTTTTTCAATAGCTTATCCTTCCGATCTCCTGCAACTCCTGCTAATACTTTCTTCTTCTTCTGACGGTTTTGAACATCATATAACGATTTACCAAATTGGAAATACTGTACAGCATTGTTAACAATCAATATCCCATTTGTTTGGTTTTTCGGCGATAGTTCAACAAACTTAACAGGAACTAAATATGGGGCCTGTGTCAAGTTTAAATATCTCTTGGGGATTCTATTCGATACCAATTTGATGAATTCACCAGTTAAAGCATCGTAAACAGCTGCAAACCCATTATATGACCCAACTAACACCACTGTGGAATTTATATCAATTGACGAGATCGGCGGTATACCATCAGGTATTTTCAAATTATCAATAATTGGTGTAAATTGACATTGTGATTGTAAAAAAAAATCATTCGAACGTAATCTTGTATCTCTAATGTTATACGTCCTAACAATACCTTTCCTTGTTAAAACACCTAGATTACATCCATCGTAACCTGCAATCTTGATATCTCTATTCAAATGTCTCTTAGACTCCAGCGAAATCTTGAAAATCTCATCTTGTCCATCTCGTTCATCTGCAATGCAAATTTTCTGTGACCTCCCAAATGACGATTCATGGAATGAGTATATATAAAGATCATGTCTATTACCCACAAGAATGATTTTGGCACCAAGATCAACTTGGAAAAAATCTGCACCATGACTATGTTCAATACTTCGTATCTTGTCAGATTGTTCCAGTATATATATATTCTTAGAATCCAATGCTATAGTGGCATTACCTCTTCCTTTCAACTTGATTATTGGTTCGCTTGAAACTTTAAAACTATTTGTAAACTCACCATTCTTGATATCCCATAAATAAACAAATCCATGTTCATCACCACTATAGCATTTCATATCGTCATGATCAACTGCAGTCACCATACATTCATGAGACCTACTGAATTCCTTTGTTGAACTTAAGTATGACCTCGTAGCCAATAATTTTCCATACATTTTACCATCAATTCTCCCAAACACTGCAGCATAACTATTAAATGAATAAGCTGTACATCTCGCCGGTGTTGTTAAGGGAATTGAGATATCGGTTTTCCCCTTATCAATTGACGCAATATTGATATCCCCCTGATCGCTTAGTGATACAATCTTTGGATAACTCAATCTGACTTCCTCTAAAGAGGTTGAATTTATCAAAAAAGTTTTATGTACCCCTGTTGATTTTCTCCAACGATGCAAAATATCCGATCTTTCAAACAATTCTAAACTAAATTTATAAGAATTCGATACTGAACTGAAGTGATTCGTATGGAATTTATTGATAAATAAATTTTTCCAAAGTTCTTCATCATTGATTATTTGATTCAAAGTTTGACATGTCTCTGCAATGTTATTAAGATCACTAACCTCCAGGTAACTCAATACCTGGATGATCACTTCAACTGGAAGCTTCAAAAACGACACAGGAGTTGGTTCTGCCATCTTTCACTCCCACTCACACCGCTGATGCCAATTTTAATGAAAGGTGAGAGTTTGTTTACCCATATATTTGCGACACAGAATCTTTTTTATGTCAACTTTATTATGACGGCAAAAATTACAGGAACCGTGGTTGACTTTTTTCGCGCGCTCATCATGATAATCGACTACATGCACACACAGCATCCAATACAATGAGAACATTATGTACTAAGTCTATATACACAAAGTATGCTTATGCTAGTAATTCTATCAAATAGTCATGCAGTTTCACTTCTTTAGCAACTCTCCTCAAATCTTCGGTATCGATATTGAGATTCTTCAAGTGATAGATAACTGAGTAGATATCTTCGAAAATTTCCTCTTCTGAAGACCAGCCCAAGATCCCATCAAATCCGTTTCTTGCTATTAAATCGAGCAATTGATGTTTTATAATCGTGAAATGTTGAATGATTTCATCATATTGCTCTTGTGTAATATAGTCTTTGCTGTTTTGAATCATTCGGGCTAACTGTTGATGTAGCTCACACTTATTTCTATAAAAATTCTGTTTTTCAACATTGAAAAGAACCTTATCATTCCCATAAATAGGTTGGAAAGTAGGCTTATAACTGAGCGCTCTTGTCATGACTTCCCATGCGGACTCTTTATCTTTACCAAATTTCTGGCTGAATTTGTGTGAAGTTGACCAAGTAACAACTGACTGATCAAAATATGAGCAAGCTAATTCTCTGATCTCATCATCATCATCTGAAAGGAAGTCATATAGTAGCCCTAATACTTTTGCATTTTTACCAATGCTCAAGTATCTCATGAGCGATGTTAAAGCAGATAATCTGATTTGATATGGCTCATTATCATCTGAATTTTTAACTACTAGTTGATACCAACTATCATAAACTTTTGAATCTTTTGTCTCGGCAGCTATAGTACCCAATAATTCCAATGAGGACCTTTTAATATCCTCGCCATAAGCTTCTTGATTTTCCACGAATTCAAAAGCCTTCTCAACACTATAGTCATCAACTAATGGAATAGCTTTAGAGCGAACAAAAGTCCATGAATTCTCATCATTTGCAATCCGAGATAAAGAAGGGTGTCTGATTTGGTTATCAGAGCAGTATTTAATGGCTTCAATTTGGACTTCGAAAAATGGAGATGACAAAGCTTCATCTAAAAATGTTTGATCGTCTTTGATCACTTTATATAGCTCTTTCAATAACAATTGTTTAGAACCATCAATTTCGTAAATGGCGTTTTCGCTCTGGAACAAAGTTTTCATTTGAATCACAAGTTTTTCATTAGGAAATTTTGAAAGTAGTGAAGAGCTTATTTGAATAAACAACATCTTTGTAGAATAACATGGGTTCAAAGTTAACAATTCATTTGACCTCTCATAGAATGATTGGGCAAAGTTCAAGTCGTATGCATTTAAAGCGTTAATGGCCAACAAGTGACCATGTAGCTGGTTTTGATTTGATATTGAACATGATGATAATAATGCATGAGCTTCACTTAGCTTGTCTGCAATTAAAGCTGGAACTGTACGAGCAGCTGCTTCACGAATTTTCCAATACTTGGTAGCCAAGCAAACTCGTAACAACGCCTGGAATTTATTCAGAGTGTCAAATCCAGCATTTGGTTCTAATTTTGATAGAATTGTTAAAACAGGAAATAAACTTTCCAACTTGTTTTCTGCTATTGAATTTTCCAATATCTGGGCTAATAAATTATCAATACCTGAGAATCTTGAAAAAAACACACGAGCACTCATTTTTTTCCTACCAAATAATCTATTTTGTAAAGCTGTGAACAACATGATGGAACAATTTCTAACAGACCATATTTTCGAGGAAAAAGTAGACAGCGCCAAATCCAAAGCTTCAAAAATCAAAGGAGTCACTGAATTTGCCAATTGTGATTCAATGAAAAGAGTTTTGATACAATTGAAGGCATGGACTTGTGGGATGTCCATTTTTTCACTTTCATCTTTTTCATCGATTGGTAATTTGGCAATTTTCATCAATTCATCAAAACTATATCTCAAAAGATCTCTCTCAACCGTGACAATAGCAGTAATTAAGAATGGTAACCCACCAGATCTTCTTGTAATCAGTTGAGTCTTTGTTTGAATCAGTGAAATGTTAAAATCCAACCAAGCCTTATTTTGATGCGGTAATTTTTTCTTACATATACTGGCAACTTTAAGAAAGGTTGGATAAACGGCAGAAAATGCACCTCTATGGCGCACAGTTGATAGTTGATCTAACACAATTTCACCAATTTTCAACAATTGTTCATTTGTTAAGTTAAACTCTAACAATTTTTGAAGTAAAATTGTAGATTCTTTGGTTGATCTCCAAGCATAACTCAGAACTAGCTGGGCAGAACCAACACCATACTGATCACAACCTTCAGGAGAATCATGACTCAAGATTTCACGAACGGTATCCCAATTTTGCTCAATTAGATCTATTATTCTTTGAGAATCGTCGTAATTTTCCTTTTGATCCAAGATTAGCCCCATGGCTTGAAAGAACCCATCAACTGGTGAATAAACTGCTGTTTTAATATCTTGATTCAAAGGAATTGTTTTGATCAATTTCTCAAGTATAGCTTCATCGTGGTATAACTTGTATAGACATTCGATGATTTTCGAGCCCGAGTCAACTAAGGTATAGTCATTTAACATCTTGAATGACTTATTAACCAAGTTTTCGTACTCGTCTTTTGATAGCTCAGTTTTATATGCGACTAATAGTGAGACAGCGCTCTTTCTCAGATCGTCATAAGTACTCAAAATGTTATCGAAAAGAAGTCTCTTCATTGCATCGTCGAACACCTTGATACTGAATGGATAATAAATATCTTGCTTTACTTTAATAGTTGAATCTAAACCAGTGTCAGTCAAAATTTGCAAAGTTTTAAAACCGGTGTTGATTCTTTGGTATTGTGCACCTGGTTTGATTTGGATTTTACAATATTCAATTAACCAACTTAAAAAATCATGAGCTTTTTGAACACCGGTGAGTCTTATTTCAGCTTCCACAACAAAGTTCTTCGCTTGAAGCTTGGAGCCATCTCTATGTAAAGCATAAGCTGAATCTTTAACTCTGTATATGAATTGCTTCAACATGCTTGTGAATTCGTTTCTAGTTTCAACTTCACAGTCTGTGAAAAACACATCCATGTTTTTTTGCAATATCCCATAAATTTTAGGGTTTATTGGTTTGGAACCCTTTGGTGAAAAAGTTAATAATTGAAATATATCCACTTTGAACTCATCTTGAATTAAAAGTTTTTCCAGTTTTTCGAAGGAAATTATTGTTGGGAAAGGCTCTTCTTCGATAGCCAGTGTTTGGCCTATATTCAAACAACTTATGAATACGTCAATATGGTTGTTTAAACTCTTGACAAACACATTGAAGGCCACTTTGGAAATTTTGAAAAGATTTGGCAAAATATATTGTTCGATGCCTCTTCTAAGATTATGATGTTTCAATCCCTGATCAATTGGTCCCCAATACTTTGCAACCCATTCTTCAGCATGATCTTCATCAGTGTAAACTTTTTTGAGAATTGCACTAACAGCTTTACCAATTGGATTTGCCAGGGCATTTGAAGACATGAGTTGTATTATATCACTTATTAAACTTGGGTCCTTGTCATAGATGTAAGATGGATTTTCCACCTCTTTAGCCAAATTTTCCAATAAATAGTACTGAACTCTTCTCTCGTGCGAGATTTTTAACGTGATATCAATCCATTCCTGTATAGTTTGTTGCGGATTGTATCTTCTAATCAAGTTCAAAAATTTTGTGAACAAGTCCTTCAGCGAGTTGGATAGCGGACCGCCTGTTTCGTTGCAATAATCAACAACGTACTGGAAGATAAAAGTAGCGTACTGATGCTGATTGAAAAAAATATCGTAATTGATCTTGACCCATTCTTCAGATTTACCACACAACTGGGAAGACCTTAGAATCCAAATGGACAAAGTGTCTGAGCAAAGCACTCTATAGTTATCTACCCCTCCGGCATTCTTCAAGGAGCTCAACAACGAAGGACATGATGCTTTCAAGAAATCCATATAATGGTTAGCATTGATATCTCTATGTGATATAAAGATCTTTTTCAAGCTCAGGAGCTGCTGATACTCCAGCGGTGAGCCATCCTCAAAGTCATAGTCCGACAGTGACTCAATCTTCATCTTCGCTAGCACCTGAACCAGTCCCTAAATCAGTCCCTCTCTACTTGCTTACACTACCAACTCTTTACCGCTGAGATGAGATGAGCATCTCTGTGTATTAGTTTTTTTTTCTGTCTCGCTTATGTAATCAGTATATAAGACCCGCGAACTCGTTCTCCACAATGGTTCTATATTTACATTTCATCCTAGCTTAGAAATTGTAACATATTTATTCCATGTGAGCCTCTATTGTTCGCTGGAACCCATCCCGTCACCAGTATAAAAGTACCAAATACCGTATAGTCTCTTCTCCTACACTGGCAATGGCTCCGAATCATCTCAGATCACAAACTTCGCCTTTTCCAACTCTGAAACGCGCAAAAGCGCGAAATTAAAAAAAAAAAATTAAAACGTCAACAAAAAAAAAACACACACAGGTCTCGAAACGTATCAGACACAATCAACCATCTACTGGAGTTTTAGGTACTAGATCACCACTTAGCGTTTGATTATACAAAGCTGCTTTTCCACACTCTTTTACATAGCATAACTGTATTTTCTCTGGAGGAACAGATCACAGGAAGACATGGTTGCAGATAAATATATTGGGCTGGCCCTCGCCATATCGTCGTCCTTCGCGATTGGTACTTCATTTATTATAACAAAACAAGGTTTAAAAGATGCTTCCAAACAGGGTTTTGATGGTGAAGGTCATGAGTATTTGAAAAATCCAATATGGTGGGCCGGTATGATAACCATGGCCATCGGAGAGATTGCAAATTTTGCTGCTTATACTTTTGCACCAGCTATCTTGGTTACTCCATTAGGTGCCTTATCAGTTATTATTGGTGCAATTTTAGCTGCTGCATTTTTACGTGAAGAGTTAGGTACTTTGGGTAAAATGGGGTGTGCAATTTGTCTATTGGGGAGTGTTATCATCGTTTTACACGCTCCATCTGATAAAGATATCGAAACTGTTGATGAGATTTTAAACTATGCAATGACACCATTATTCATCTCATATGTGGTTGCAGTTGCAGTTTTCGCACTGATTATGATTTACAAAATCGCTCCATTGTATGGTCATAAGAATCCAATTTATTACATTTCAATTTGTTCCACCGTGGGTTCAATTTCAATTGTTAGTATTAAAGCTTTCGGTATTGCACTAAAGTTAACTTTAAATGGTAATAATCAATTTACTCACGTCTCAACTTATATTTTCATAGTGGTGGTTGTTGTTTGTATCATGACACAGATGAATTATTTCAACAAAGCTTTAGACCAATTCGATACCTCGATCGTTAATCCATTATACTACGTTACATTCACAACTGCTACACTTGTTGCCTCGTTCATTTTATTCAGAAACTATAATGATTCGGGTCCAAAGGATTCAATCAGTCTGATCTGTGGATTCTTAATTATCTTCTCAGGTGTTTACTTGCTAAACATTTCAAGAAAGAAGAAAGATCATCAAGCTGTATTATTTAGTCAGCAAGGTGAAGATTTAGGTCATATTCCAATGGAAGGCGGTGTTGGTGCATTCCAAGCAAGAAGATCATTGAATTTGAACAGAGCGTCCGGTCACGATCATGACACAGAAGAATCTGTTGGCTTGAGAAGATTCGATAGTTTAAATTTGGATGATGATAATGATCGTGAAACGGATAGATTTCGTGTATGAAAAAGGCATCAAGTCAACAAATATTTTATACAACTCACTTTTCAATTCTAACAAGCAATCTTACATATATGAGACACTGCCTTATAGAGAGAACAACTATACCTGCACGTAGAACTCTACAAGAATAAAGTATGTATCATGATAAAATAACCTATTCAACCCGAATAAATATACAAAATGCAACTACAAACTATGTTCTATTGTAAAAAATGCAAAGCTGTAGCAAGAGAAAAAAACATATGTGCCAATAATAATGAGAGAAAAAAAGGAGCTTAGATATCATCGATATCTAATTCATTATCACCTTCATCATCATCTTCATCTGCAGCACCAAATTCAAAGTTGACATCTTCTTCATCTTCATGACCAAATGTATCAGTTTCGTTGATCTTGGCATTTTCAGGTAATTCACCATACGATTTCAAACTTCTAGCTTCATCAGAATTATATTTTTGAATAACATCACATTGATCATCTTGGAAATCTCTTAATGAAACTAAAATAATATCACCTTGGCCCATCCAAACCTTCTTACGAAGTTTACCTCTGATGTGTCCCATACGCTCAACACCATCAAAACAAGCAGCAGTGATTCTACCGTTACCTAACATCTTGGTGATTTGAGCATATTCTTGACCTTCATCTTTGAAAACCAATTCTCTCTTTTGACCTTCGTTGTCGTTCTTTCCTCTTCTTCTATTTTTACCACCCTACAAGAAAATCACATTGTTAGTGCCAGGACATAAAAACACCTCTCTAAAAATTCCCGCCACTTACTTTTCCCTTAGCTTTTGGCATTTTGTAACTAAGTTTCTTGTTATCTTGAGACCTTCTTGCTAACTAACAATATGTTTCCAAGTACCTTTTTTTCACTATTTTTTCGCCTTTGCGTTGTCTGGGAGGAATCAAATAAAAAAAAAAAAAAAAAAAAAACTTTTTTGTATGTGTCATGTATTATGTCAGCGAGATGTCTTTTTCGCGAAACATTATCCCAGCGGGTATTTGTATATACTGTATACTTATTATATAGCTTCAAGTCTTCAAGAAGGTCAAAGATCAAGAACCAGGTAGACCAGGTTTAATGACAATAATGGATCCCTTCGAAGCTAGATTGCAATTTATACAGATGCTAGAGACGCTGAACCCATCTTCAATAGCCATGTCCAAGGGGGTTTTATTTGCTTTGAAAAATCAAGATCTCCATGAAGATTTCCATTCATGTATATTGGAGGTTTTGGACAGGATAGATTTGAACTCGAGAATTAATGTATTATATTTCATAGAATCATTGGCGTCAGCAGCTATAAGTAATTCAGCCAAGCCAGTGAATGAAGCTGGTCCATACGTAAAGAATCTGAAAAATGATTTCCCACTAATACTGAAAAAAGTGGTACCCGATCAAAATTTAATAAATTTGAAAAGTTCTTCAGATATATTGAGCAATATGGAAACATTGTATGATGAAGCAAATGATGATCTGAAAAAAATATTCGATGAGGTTTCTTCAACAAGCCTGGATTATGAATTTGATTCTAATGGAGACGAAACTGGATTCAGAAGCGCATGGAAATTTTTGATAATAAACAAACAAAACGGATTGAAACAGAGATTAAAGCAACTAGATGGTGGAGTGAAAGAAGACGAAACCTCTACAGCTTCCAAGTCGTTTACAAAGGAACAAATACTAGCAAGAATCGAAGCTGATAGAGAACGTCATAAAAGATTTAAAGAAGTTAATTGGATTGTAAATAGACCCAATGGGAAAGTTGAAATGAAAGAATTTGAAAAAATATGGAATCAATATGGTGAAATAGGTGATGATGATTATCAGGATTTGAAAGAGTTAAATGAAATTGCCAAAGAAAGTTATCAGGTTAGTTGAAATCTACATAGAATTGTCTCGAAATATATAATTTATTTATTAATCCTGACTACTCTTTACTTTTTTTCCACAACATTCGTGTAAAACTAAACTTTATAATGTATCATTCTCTAACTTCGTTTAAAACGGTAAATAACTCATTCAAACCTTCAACGTGCTCCTTGGCATTTGAAACATCACCACCAAAGGCAATAGTAAAAACATTATCAATGGTGCTCAAACTATTTGCATATTCTAAAACAGGCTCAAAAATTAAACTTGAAGACCCAGCAACTGTCAAAAAATCTAATTTTTTAGGTGCTAAATCAAAATAGTTTTGACCTTGATCAACTCCAGGTGTTACCGGTGAAGCTGGTGCAACTATATCTGCATCATTAATAGTACCGGTTTTGGTGATATGATTGATCAAAAATTTGATAGCTTTCAAAGTTAAATCACATTCTTGAACAACAACGGTATTCCCAATTAATGTCGCATGAATATTACTATCACTGTTATTAACATGGAAAATCAAATCACCAATACTCGAACTTTGACGTTCTTTATCTTCAACTTGTTCAGTGTGGAACTTTAGTGAAACTTCTCCAATTTCGACATATGAACCAGGCAACCTTTCAGCAAATGAATTGGCAACCTTCTCAGTGGTTTCAATCCAATTTTCAGTTCCATTACCTGTAGCACTAACCCATGGGCCCCCATTTTTCAGTTTGATAAACCCACCATTCTCTGCAATCAATCCCAAGTTTGGAACACGACGATAGATTCTTTCTAAATCTGTACGTTTGAAACTTGACAACATATAAACATCATTTGTTGTACTTAATTCGGTCAATATTTGCAAAATTCTTTCAGTTGGAATGACTGCCAAATTTAAAATGAATAATCTGTTTGAAGAATCTTTATATTTAGCAGCAAATCTTTCAACGTTCAAAGTCTGGTAGTTTCTTTTTCTTTGTTGATCAGCCCATGAACCTTCAATGAATTTCAAACTTGATTCAACCCAATAATCACAATCTTGTTTAACAACAACATTGTAAAGTTCTTGCCAGTTGCGTTGGCGCTCTTCTGGTGTAAATTTAAAAGCTGTTTCATAACTTTTGCTGACTTCGTTAATATCCCATGGATTGATTAAAATAGCACCTTTAGTGAAAACAGCAGCTGAACCTGTAAATTCACTCAATATTAATGGCGATTTTTTTTCACTTGTTGCAACAATAAATTCATGACATGTCAAATTCATACCTTCTCTCATTGAACTAACAATGAACAGTTCGGCCTCGGAAATTAAGGCTAAATATTGCGTAAAATCAATATCTTGATGTAAGAAAACAACAGGTTGAGAATTTGAAATGTTTGGACTCAAGGAGTTAATACGATCAACAATTGACATGATTTCAGTTTCCAATGCAGTATCGGTAGCACTTGATCTTAAACAAACTTGAATCAACACAGTGGATTCAATATATTCAGGATTTTTCTTCAAGAAAATTTCATATGCCAATAGTTTCTGTTTAACACCTCTAATTCTATCAAATTTATCACGAGCAACAACCAATTTTTTATTTGGCCATCTTTCTCTAATCAATTGTCTCCAATTTGTAACAATTTCACTTTTTTGTTGCTTAATCAATTTATTTGCATCGATCCCCACTGGTGCCGATGCAACTTTTACCGTCTGACCTTTATATCTCAATTCGTTATCACTTACATCAGCTAATAACAATTTATTACAAGTTTGTAAGAAATGTCTTGCATATTCATCGGTTTGGAAACTAATTGAATTAGCACCCAGTAAACCTTTTAACAAATTTTCACGTTGAGCAAAACATCTGAAAACTTCACTTGAAGGGAAGGAAACATGTAAGAAGAATCCAATTTTAGCATTTGGTAATTTTGATCTAATCATTTCTGGAACTAATAATAAATGATAATCATGTACCCAGATAATATCACCATCTTTATAAATTTCCACAATTTTATCAGCAAAGTCTTGATTTAAAGATCTATAAAATTCCCAAGAATGATCTTCGAATGCTTTTGAATTTGGATTATCAGGAATTTGATAATGGAAAGTTGGCCATAATATCTGTTTACAAAAATTTTTGTAATGACCTTGGAAAGTGTAATCACATGGCAAAACTGATTCTGAATGATATTCAGTTCTTAGTTTTTCTACAATTTTAGCTTTGGTGGAATCTGGCAATTCATCTGTTGGGATACCAATTGTACCTAACCAAGTATAATCGCTGACGATTCCATCTTCTAATGAAGAATTGATAGCGTTTTTCAGCCCACCATTACCTTTAGCAAATTCAACAACATTGAAAGACGAGTTTTCAAAGATGTTTGCCTTTTCGTGTTGATGTAAGATTTTTTTATTTGAGACACCACCAAATTTTGGAATATCGTAGTTACGATTTGAATCATAATCGTCATCTAGTTCTAAATTTGCAACAGAATTTTTATGGATCCGGGATACATTCTCAGTGGTTTCTTCATTATCATTAATACTTGAAGTTTGGTATTTTAAATGAGATTTAGTATGAACACGTTTAACCGCTGGGATACCAACATCATAACCTCTTGATTTCTTAGCCTCAATAACAGAATTTGGTGGAGGTGAGTTGACTCTTGATTTTGGAATAAAAGTTGAAGAGGCATTAGCGCTTGCATTTTTATTAGCATACATTGAGTGAGGAGTTGGAGAACCACTTCTATTTGCCATTGCGTTTGTTAAACTTGACAAATTCGTATGGGATATATTTTTTTGTAAAGATTCAAAAGGAGTTTCAGATTTTGGTGGGATAACACCTTGAGCTTGCGCAGCGGCAATAGTTAAATCAGGTGCTGAAACTATAGCGTTTGGTAATTTAGCATGTGGTTGAGCTAGTTGAGATTGTTGTTGTTGATCTGAAGTTGTTGATTGAGCAGATCCCAAATTATAGTTTTGTTTAAGATGTAAAGATGAAGCGTTTGGTGAATTATTTGAAGATTTATAAAAAAAATCCTCTACCGATGAATTATTCGCATTGTACTGATCATTAGATTGTTTGTGCAAGATTGATCCTGGACCTGTTGAGCTTGTTGTTGTTGAAAGTGGAGGCGGTTGAGTAGCGTTTGAATTAACGTTTGATGCATTAATTGAAGCGGTTCTTTGTTTTGGAACCGTAATTGGATGAGACTGAGCCAATTTTTCAATTGACTCTTCATCAACATGATTCATTTGAAATTCCACCGTATAAGGTAAGAATCTGTTGTTGTTGTTGTTAGTATATCATATTATTCCTTCATCATCATCCCACACGCAAGCATATATACGGGAAAAACGTCACAAAACCGTGAGCTAAGTGAAGTAAACCAAACTTACAATGAAGCCACAATTAAAGTCATGATTAGTACTTTCTTGCTGAATGGATGGGTAATTTGATTCAATAGATTTCAATTGAAGAAATTGATTAGCCTTTTATAGAGAAAAAAA
The DNA here is from genome assembly GCA_030574755.1 of Hansenula silvicultrix. Classification (NCBI taxonomy): domain Eukaryota; kingdom Fungi; phylum Ascomycota; class Saccharomycetes; order Phaffomycetales; family Wickerhamomycetaceae; genus Hansenula; species Hansenula silvicultrix. Next base: position 13,480 of record JAJMFL010000004.1, read on the forward strand.
AAGTGTGTTGTTGATTTAATTGATTTTGTTTTTATTGCTTGCTAAAAGGGTTGTGTGCTATTTTTTTTTCCCTTTAATATTAAAGCAGAGAGGCCCAGATTTGCGGAAGTATAGAAAAAAAAATATAATTTCTAGAAAACACTATTTGAACAATAACAGGAGGAAAAAAAAAACCACAAATGATATTTGATGCACATTGTCATATTGGAACCGATGTTAAAAGGGAATCAATTGATGAGTTAGTGGAACAGTATAGAGAAATATGTTCTAAGGAAGATCTTTCCTTGGTGTTGATGTCCACAAATCATATAGATTTGGAATATATAGTTAAATTTTCCTCTATTAAACAAGTAACACCAAGCTTTGGAATTCATCCATGGTATTCACATTTTTTCACATTTGATAAGGATGTAGATAAACAGCAACATTATTCTAGAATATTCAAAACGGAATCAGTTGATTGTGAATTGTTGAATAGGTTACCTGATCCAATTGAATTTTATCAACACCTAAACAAGTTGAAGCAATTGATAACAGAGTATAGGGGAAAGGGGGAACAAAAAGATCACCCAATTGTAATTGGGGAAATAGGACTAGACAAGTTATTTAGAGTACCCACTTCAGGGTATTATGGGAATCCAAATTGTTGTGATGAAGATGAAAGTATCAGATTAACCAATTATAGAGTCAATATGGATCACCAGAAACGCATCTTCATTGAAATGTTAAAATTCGCATTTGAATTGAATGTAAGTCTATCGATACATAATGTTAAAACCAGTGGCGTTATTCATGAAATAATTGTTAAAGTGTTGAAAGATTATAAAGAATATAATGGCTCGATCTGTTTACATTCATACACTGGATCAATTGAAACATTACAGTTGTTTATAAAGACATTTAAGAAATCTAAAATTTCATTCTTCATATCGTTATCATCATTTATAAATAATAATGCTAAAAAAGATGAATTGAAAGATGTCCTTGAAACTATACCAGACGAATCAATTTTAATCGAAACTGATACTACTATAAATAGTAATAACCCCATAGATAAACTGTTGGAGATACGTAATTTAGTTTTACAGTATAAGAATTGGTCAAATGACGAAATACTGATCCAAAATTATAATAAATTCTTAAAGGTATAGTAAACAATACACAAGGTTGTTTACTAGTTTGGTTTATTAGAATTGGAGAATACATACACTAGCCTTTGTTGGCCGTTTTAGGAAGCAATAGTCGATGGCTTTAAACTATAAATTTTAGTCTCGTTTAAATTGGAGAAATTGCAAATTGAAAGACTCTGTAGATAAAATAACCAACAATTTAAACAAACCGAAACCGAAAACAAACAAACCTCAAAACAAGAGAATTTCAAGTCAATTAAGTTTCAGTATAATGATATTACGATACAATAATCAGGTTATGAATATGGCTATAAGAATTTAAAGATTTGATGGGATAACCCGGGAGCCGGTTAGTTGGATAATTGAGATTTTCTTTTTTTTTTTTGCTCTGGCTGTTAGTTACAGAACCTTATGGAGTCCTTTAAATGAACAATTGTGGTTGTCAAGTTTGTTGTTAACTATATACGTTGTTGTTGGTGCTTTTTTTTTTTTTTTTTTTTTGGTTAATGGTCCCATAGTTAACTCTGACATATTCCATTGCTCCTTGGAGTGTGATCAAGTCATTAGCGATTCGGGCGCCGGTCCGTGAACGTTGAAAGTTAAAATATGTGGAAATGGTTAGAGATTCGAGGTTTGGTAATGTAACAAATTCAAATGAAGAAGTTGTAATATTGTTGATTAAATTTATATTTTGTATTATCATTTTGAAAATTTAATAGATTATCATTTGATAAATTGAAACGTTGTTGAAGATAATCTTCTAGTCTCTAGTCCCCAACGGTATCAAGAAAATCTGTACACCCCTCTATTCTGGACCTAGATTAAAAGCTTTTCCCAACGAGATCGCATCTCCCACTTTTTTTAAGCCAAAATTCCCCTCGGAACTCAAAGACTAGTACCGAAAAATTTCCCCCCTGTTTTGCCTAATTTGATATTTAAAGGACTTGAATTCCCCTCCAAAGACCCAACCAATATCTTGTTTCAAAAATTTACTATTAAAATTTGTATTGCGGTATATTTAAACAGTCATTCGTCAATTTACAATAAATAACTTTGATTCAATTCACACATTTAATTTTTTTTTTCTCGACATTGGTGACTTTTTTAATTTATCCGTTTCTTGTGTGGTGTTTTTAATTTTAATTTATCCGTAAAAGCTTCCATAATGTCACAAATCTTAAAACAAAGAGTTAGATATGCTCCATATTTACAAAAATTAAGAACAGCTGAACAAACTGTGGAATTATTTAAAAATGGCCAATATTTGGGTTGGTCAGGTTTCACTGGTGTTGGTGCTCCAAAAGTTGTTCCTGACGCTTTAGCTCAACATGTTGAAGATAACAATTTACAAGGTCAATTACAATTCAACTTATTTGTTGGTGCTTCTGCAGGTCCAGAAGAAAGTAGATGGGCTGTTAATAATATGATTGCAAGAAGAGCTCCTCACCAAGTTGGTAAACCAATTGCTCAAAATATCAATGAAGGTAAAATCCAATTCTTCGATAAACATTTATCAATGTTCCCACAAGATTTAACATATGGGTTTTATACAAAGCAAAAAGAAAATGATTTATTAGATTTCACCATTATCGAAGCTACCGCTATCACTGAAGATGGTTCCATTGTTCCAGGTCCAGCAGTTGGTGCTTCTCCAGAAATGTTGTCCGTTTCTGATAAAATCATTATCGAGTTGAACACTGTAACTCCATCTTTTGAAGGTTTACACGATATTGATATGCCAATTAACCCACCAAACAGACCACCTTTACCTTACACCTCAGCTTCTCATAAATCAGGTGTCACTGCCATCCCAGTCGATCCAAGTAAAGTTGTTGCCATTGTTGAATCAAACAGAAAAGATAAAGTTCCTGCAAATACCCCATCTGATAAAATGTCTCAAGCTATTGCAGCTAATTTAGTGGATTTCTTTAGAAGTGAAGTTGCCGCTGGTAGAGTCCCAGAAAATTTACATCCTTTACAATCAGGTATTGGTAATATCGCCAATGCTGTTATTGAAGGTTTAGCTGATGCTAACTTTAAAAATTTAACCGTTTGGACCGAAGTTTTACAAGATTCATTCTTGGAATTATTCCAAAATGGTTCTTTAGATTACGCTACTGCTACTTCAATTAGATTAACTGAACCAGGTTTTGAAAAATTCTTTGCAAATTGGGATGAATTCTCCAAAAAATTATGTTTAAGATCTCAAGTTACATCTAATTCACCAGAAATTATTAGAAGATTAGGTGTTATCGCTATGAATACTCCTGTTGAAGTTGATATCTATGCACATGCTAACTCTACAAACGTTTCAGGTTCTAAAATGTTACACGGTTTAGGTGGTTCAGGTGACTTCTTGAGAAATGCTAAAATCTCCATCATGCATACACCAGCTGCAAGACCTTCAAAAGTTGATCCAACTGGTATCTCTTGTGTTGTTCCATTCGTTTCTCATATCGATCATACCGAACACGATTTAGATGTCTTGGTTACCGATAAAGGTTTGGCTGACATTAGAGGTTTATCACCAAAGGAAAGATCAAGAGTTATCATTAAAAACATTGCACATCCAGATTATGTTGATCAATTATTGGATTACGTTAACAGAGCTGAACATTATGCTCAAAAGACAAAATCATTACATCAACCTCATATCTTGAGAGATGCTTTCAAAATGCATTTGAATTTGGCTTTGAACGGTACCATGAAATTAGATTCATGGGATCAAAAATTTGATATATAGACTAATATTTAACCCTCCCCCATCCACATCCTCCTTATATAATATTCTTCCCTACATGTTTATCGTATTGTCATCAATAGAGATAAATTTAAAAAAATAATGACATCATTAGTATATACGATAAAAATAAAATGATAAAAAACTTAATGAATTAAAAAAGTATTATTAGACTAATGGAATCAATCGGTTTTCGCTTTACACTCTGTAGTCTCTGTATTAGTCTATGGAATCCCGTTTTTCATTTTGACAGGTTTGGGAAAAAAAAAGGACCCCACGAATGGCCCCACGTAATCATAATCAACGCGTCCCACTGAAAAAGACGTTTAATTTTTCCGCGGTTTTACTGAAAACAGGACTTAGCCAATTTGAGAATCAGCTGACACCCAAATATACATATACTTGAAAATACACATATCCAATAACAGTCAAGTACTAAAGCCGTACGTAGGGGACCTAGGTCCATTTTAATCATAAGTTTGATATGATTGTTGCATTTTTTTTTTGAAAAATGGGTGGAACTGCATTTGAAATCCGGAATATAATTAGCCTGCGCAGTTAAAGAAACATGAAGAACATTTACTTTCTGAAACTACAAGGTTAACCGTAGTGGTTCTGACGGTCTAGGCTTTGGATCTTTGTCGAAATAGTGGTAGCTGTTGACCAACTTTAAGTGGCATATACTAAAGTTCGAACGGTTAACAAATATGGTCTTCCGTTTACTCTAAACTATATCTGATGTCTGTTATGGACTACATTTGTAATAACGACCCAAGACTTATTCTTCTTTCTCTAGGCTTTTTTTTCAATAGGTCTCATATAATCTTTGGTAGCTTTACCGGGACTTTAGAAATGAAGGGTTTCTGATTAAATACGTTTACTTGAAGTCAATCTCGTGGATGAAAATTGGATCATCCCGTTGCTGGTCCTATTCTTCGTATTCATATCTTCAAAGTTTGAATAGTCCCGAATTAATATTTACATCTTGGTCTTTTTTCGATGATTGTTACTATATATTATCAAAACCACCGAATGAAAAAACTAAGTTTTTAATGTTCTCCATTTCCATTATTTAATCCACATTTAATTTAAATTAAAACATACTTTTCACACCGAGGGAAAACTAAAAAATCGTATACATATTAAATCAAGTTACATTTTACTATCCACTGAAGGCTTTATAATGCTAAATTGGAAGCTACTTGAAGCCTTGTAGCGTAAATTTAAACCTCTGGCCCGCGGCTAAATCACAAACTGCTATCATGATTTGACCGCAATATAGTTTGAAAATTTGGTTTAGTAGTGTAGTGGTTATCACGTCTGTTTCACTCACAGAATGTCGCGAGTTCGAATCTCGCCTGAACCTTTTCTTTTTAGCTTTTTTACTAAATTTTTTAATATTCACTGTTCATGACACAAGTAGACTTTCAAATTCACATGGAAACTAAACAGAGCCTTAGTTTATCATATAAAATACCCTTTCTAGGAAGACTCTGCCATAAAGAGTGGAACTATTCATTTTTCTATCGCATTATTTGAATATGAATTATGTCCCTCCAAATTGTCCGCGAATTTTTTTAACCCCAGTGCTTTCGAAGCTGCTTTGAAAGTTGGACTGATTGAATATCTAGATCATAAGTATATTGAGGTATTACATAGACCAGGGCCCGGAATTGAATAATATGTTTGGTCAAGTGGTTTTGAACCTCAATAAGAGGTGCTTCAGTACAGGTCGATTTTTAAGGAAACACAACAGCTTTCAAAACTTTTCCGCTTCTGTCAAGCAAACATTAAACTCTACAAGTGGGAACACTCAAATTGAAGCGGCAACTTTTGTGAATTTGTTCAAAGATGTGTTCCAATTCAAGTCAAAGAATCAAGATTTTGACGATGCTCAACTAATTGATGATATCCTTGAATCGCCAAATTTTAAAATCAATCAAGAGTCATTGAGAGAAATGCTTCTTTTGAAACCCACACCAAGTCAAACTATGAAATTAATAAATCTCTTTTACACGAAAAACCCAGACACTCACATACCAAGAGCCATAGCAATGATTCCAACGAGACATTTACTATGGGATGGTGATGTGAAGTCTGCTAGAAAGGTTGTTGAGAATACAACTGGCTCTCCGCAATTTATCGCATATAAGAAACATAAACAAGCTAGAGGGTTGATGAAGTATTTCGCTGGGCTTGGTGGGCTTATAGGTGCTGTTGATGTTGGATTAAGGAGTATAGGCGTGGAGCCAATGACAGGTATATACGCGATGGTGGTTACATATGTTTTGAATATGTCACTATTTGCTGCTTTATCGTTTAGTGATAAGATCACCGGTCAATCATCACTTCTCCAATATCAAAAAGGTGTTTCACAAATTTATAGATCTCAGCACGCGGATGAGCTAGAAATGCTTACAAGAGTTGGTGAAGTTGATGCTAAAGTGAACGGTATGGATGGTTTCTTAAGTGCTGAGTTTGTTAAGCAGCTTGAAGCCAAAAATTTAGAACCTGTTGAACCAGAAAGTGAAATTATGATGCAAGAATATTGGTTATCTGGTGGTGATTGCTTTGAATGGTCTGAACCTGACCAAGATCCTGCTGATATTTTATGGGATAAGCGCATTGATGAATTAAGACCACACTCATCGAATAGTGGAACGAAGTGGACAAAAAAATTAATTGACTCTAATTCTGAACAACACACTACTGATCATGTTGAAGGCGTAATTGCCTAGCTCTACAAACATTTCACACACATTATTTATTCCACCCTTTATTTATTACATCATTTATAAGTGTTAGCATAGAATCGACATAAATTTATTTATAACTTTATATATACATTTCTTCCAAACTTAATTATTTCCTTATATACATAAACAATTTAAAAAAATTTCATTAATTAATCATAAACAGCACTTTTCATAACATCCTAGTCTTTGTTATCTTGCTCAACTTCTACAGCACCTTCTTCGTGGTTTGGTTGGACATGCAATTCACCATTCTTTACACCAACTTTAACAGTTTCATTGTTACCAATTTGTCCCTTCAATAAATAGATCGCCATTGGATTCAGTAAACGTTTCTGAATCAGTCTGTTCAGTGGTCTGGCACCGTACAAATTATCATAACCATGTTCCGTCAACCATTCTTTTGCTTCATCTGTCAATTCTAAGGTTATTCTCTTATCCAACAATCTTTCTTGGACTTCTTTTAATCTAATATCAACGATACTACGCAAAACTTTCTTTGACAATCTGTTGAACACTAAAACTTCATCGATACGATTAATGAATTCTGGTGGGTAATTGTGCTTCATAGTTTCAATGACTTTGCTCTTTGTTTTCTTTGAAACTATACCGGTATCGTTTTTAATTTCCTCATCATGTAATAAAATATCTTGACCAATATTTGATGTCATGACAATGATTGTATTTCTGAAATCCACATGTGTACCATGCGAATCTGTCAATTTACCTTCGTCCAGAACTTGCAATAAGACTTTACAAACATCTGGATGGGCTTTTTCAAACTCATCAAACAAAACAACAGAATATGGTTTTCTTCTAACAGCTTCAGTTAGTTGACCTCCAGATTCACTCATGACATAACCAGGTGGTGCACCGATTAATTTCGAGACAGTGTGTTTCTCTTGGAATTCAGACATATCAAATCTAATAACATTACTTGAGTCGTCAAATAAGAATTCAGCTAATGCCTTAGTCAGTTCCGTTTTACCGGTACCTGTTGGACCCAAAAACATAAAACTAGCAATTGGTCTTTTATCACTTGTCAATCCTGCTCTTTGTAATCTAACAGCATCTGAAATTGCATGAATTGCTTCATCTTGACCAACAACTCTTTCTTTCAATGAGTTTTCCATGTATAATAAACGGTCTTTATCACCTTTCAAGACAGTGTCAATTGGTATACCAGTCATCTTGGAAATGACTTTGGAGATATCATCAGATGTCACAGACTCGTGCAACAAGGAATCCTTTTTCTGGTCTTCTTGCTCACTGATTTCAACTTTTTTCTGTAACTCTGGAATTTTGGCGTATCTCAACTCAGAAGCCTTACCATAATTACCTTCTCTTTGAGCAATTTCCAATTCGACTTTGGCCTGCTCCAAATCCTTTTTAGCATTTTTGATAGCATCAATTTCCGCCTTTTCAGCTTCCCATACTTGTGTCAATCTTAATAACTCTTCTTGTTTTAGTTTCAAATCTTTTTCCAATTTTTCTCTTCTTTCCACAGATAGCGGATCAGTTTCTTTTTTCAAAGATTCCAATTCAATTTGAATAGTCATTATGTTTCTATCGAGGATTTGAATTGAGTCAGGTTTTGATTCGTGTTGTAATCTTAAAACTGCACAAGCTTCGTCAACTAGATCAATAGCTTTATCTGGTAAAAATCTGTCGGTGATATAACGGTTACTTAAAGTGGCAGCCGAAACTAATGAAGAGTCATTAATGCGAACACCATGATGAACTTCATAACGTTCCTTCAAACCTCTCAAGATACTGATTGTATCTTCAACGGTTGGTTCGTTTAGTTGAATTGGTTGGAACCGTCTTGATAGTGCTGGATCTTTTTCAATAATTTTGTACTCATCCAAAGTTGTTGCAGAGATACATCTGAGTCCTCTTGCTAGTTTTGGTTTCAAGATATTTGATGCATCCATAGATCCGTCTGTTTTACCAAGACCTAATAACATATGAACTTCATCAATAAAGACGATAACATCACCATTTGCCTGGTCAATTTCCTCCAACACTTTTTTCAGTCTTTCTTCAAATTCACCTCTAAATTTTGCACCAGCAATTAATGCACCAAGATCTAACGCTACCAATTGCTTATTCTTCAAACTTTCTGGTACTTCACCTTTAACAATTCTTTGAGCTAATCCATCAATCAAACTTGTTTTACCCACACCGGCACTACCAATCAACACAGGGTTATTCTTAGTTCTTCTCGACAAGATCTGGATAGCTCTTCTAATTTCCTGATCTCTTCCAATAACTGGATCTAACTTACCTTGTTCAGCCAATTTGGTCAAATTTGTACCGTATTGTTCTAAAGCAGGTTTCTCCTCTTCTTGTTGGCCTTGGTTCATATTCATTCTGAAAGGTCCACCATTACCGTTACCACCTGGACCGTTACTTGCAAACCTTACTGGCTGGAACAATGAAACCTTTGGACTGTGAACTCTTGGTCTAAATTCTGTCTTTGCATCATGCTTCAAAGATTGGTTCGTTATTAGCGTAGATAGCGATCTAGTGGAGTTGCGAACACCCAAAAACTCCGATCTATTCACTAATTTCAAAGAAGGCTGTATTCTTTTCGTAAGCATTGAACTCATAACTTGCAAAACTAGTTCTTTACTACTGATACATTCAGTCAGCAGCTCTACACATTGTCTTTGATGGAGTGACACCTTTTCTTTTATACCCGATGGAGACGAAATTTTCTAGAATCTGCCAGAACTTTCCGGTTCTACATGGAGCTACAAGCATAGACAATTTTTAATATAGTACAAAATGGAAACTTTTAGAGTAACATATACAGATATTGTGGGTCATTAGATCGTTAGTTTTGGTCATTTCTGTCGTTAGTATCTTCCTCGTTGATGTGAGGTGTTGGGCCTTTACTTCCTGGGAGTTCGGAGCCTGGTCTTTCGGAGCCTGGTCTTGCACTCATTGGTGTGTTGCGGCTTGCAGCAAAAGTCGAAGGAGTATTCCTCAAATACCGATGGTCAACGTTAAATTCTGGGTGATTATCGTATGACATTGCTGAGTGTTGGTATGAACTTTGTCTGGATAAATCGTCAACCATTTCTATGAACGAGATGTCTTCTGGATGGTCATGATCATTTGCTCTTGAGTATTGAGTCTTGTGGAAATAGTTTTGCAATTTACTCCAAAAGTTTAATGATGAGAATAGTGTTATCAGGTTTAAACTTTTCAGTATGTACCCATTGTTATGATGATGTTTAGGGTCTAGATTAGGATTCATTGGATCGTCCAAGAAGCTATCATTTGAAATTTTTCTCCCCAAGACTGCTTTTCTTTCATATTTTAATTCCATAATTCTTATAGTGTGTATCCATTCCCATATGACTACTATAACTGATAACAAAGAAAATGAAAAGATATAGGATGACCAGCTTGTCAAGACATCCGATGCTGCTTCTATAGTACAAAACACAAAAGGTGTTAGCATTGTTATCCAACTGAAAATTGCTAAAGCCATTGCCTTTCTATGATATGCAAACTGTCTTTTCCTGAATGTGTACCTTGCAACTTGGAAAGTGAAAATTATCAGCATCAAGTAATCAAAAATGAAATGGAAGCTCTTTGCAGCTTTAAAACCTGGATTCCCGTGACTTATTCTTGTGTAGTAGAAACCGTAGATCAGCCGTATGGCAAAATTAACAATACTTAAAATTGCACCCCATGTTATAATCATTTTTTTGTAAGAATACTTGGATATCTGAACCATTATATCTATCCACGAGATCCATATCAGCAGCGTAGATATGGACCTTACGATGATATAACTTGTTCCAAAACTTATACTGATATTAACTTCATCCATATCCGAGTAATTTTCATAATATTGGCACTCCAAAATTTTCGTCAGCTTAACTAGCATGACACTATGCCCCACTGAGTAGAATAGGTTTGTCAGGATTAAAGAATTGGGTATAGTGTTTGAAGCTAAAAATAACAAGAAAAACAACATCCAACTTGCAGTTACAATACCTGATAATACAAACGAAATAGTTGCCACACCACCGACAAATGTCTCCTTGTTGTAAAACATCGGTTCCAGCTCATTCGAGATTTCCAAGATGTCATTCTTGAAGTCTGCATTACTGAACACATCAGCTGTCATGTTTGTAATGTAATAGGCAGGGAATGATAGCTCAATAAATTTTCCTGGACTTGATATAGTACCGGCTGTCAGTTCGTAAACATCAAACTCTCCAAAATCGCTCAAGAGTTCCTTGAACAGACGGTAGGCGTCAATTCCTTCCTGGTACACCATGACTCTGTGCACTCTCACTCTTCCACTGACTCTTCAAAGCTCTGTTTCCCCAAGATAAACATTGTGGTAAAGACCCTTTGCTTCACCGTTGATCATCGCTTTTTTTTAGCACATGTAGTTTTCGCGAAAGTATACTTACTACATTAAAAGTTCCTTGTATATAAATTAACAGTTATATTACTGATTTTTCCTATAGTACCCATTGCTATGCCCCTTTTTATAAGTTTGATTACCGTATCTCGGTTTCCCATTATTACCGGTGTTTGTTACGTGTCCGTTAAACTTTTGAGATAGTTTAAACCCATTGTTATTCTTACCATTTAGTTCTCTTAGACTTACATTTATAATGTAACATCTCATCTTGAAGAAAACGTCATCTTCCGCTTGTAAGTTTGTTCTGATTGAAGGCAACGAGACACGCACTTCCACCGTATCCTTGGACTTCGAGGTGATTAGTTTGGGTTGTAGTTCCCTGACAAACATGAAATTATTTACGCCTCTTTTATAGAAAGTTGATGCGAACCCCTCTGGATAGAATTGATCATTTGATTGGAAAATTGGCTTCTTGAGCTCTTGTTGTGTTGTATTATTGTTATTGCTATTACTGCTGCTGTTCTGTACCCCTGGGAATGAAACAGGTATGTTTGATGCTGGATATGCATCATCGAATTCTTTTGGGAATAGCTCAGCTTCCGATTTCAAAGTGCAGGTTTTCAAATAATCTGGGTACGTCTTCTTAGGTTCAATCATCCTGATGATATCGTTGATGCTTTCATCAATCTGCTTATTACTGGAAAGGTTAATACTTTTATCAGAAATTGATCGCGTTGGGTATATTCCTCTAGTCTGTTGTTGTGCTTGTGGTTGGTCTTGTTGCTTGACGCTTGGTGAAGGGAAAAACCTCGATGTGCTTCTACTTTGAGACTCAAGGCCTATTCTTTTCAGTGGATCGTCAATTTTATCAGTTGAAGATTGGGTATTTGGATGGTTGAAAGGAGACCATAAAAAGGAATCACTTTTAGTTGATAGTTGACGATCTTCATTACCCCATAGATTGAACCCAGTGTTATTCCATGGGTCTGAAACATTCGGTGAATTAACCTGACCATTGTTTGGCTGGCTGGTGGTATTATGTTGGTTGAAGAAAATTGATTCCGATGATGCGTGTCTTGTATTATTCAATACAAAGATATCTGATGGGTCATTATAAAGTTCATTGTTTGTTGTGTTTGAAGTGGTGGAGATTAAAGGTGACTGACTCAACGATTGAATAGCAGTTGGAGTTTGAGAGGATTTCCTAAAACTTGCCAACTTGGTACTTGACGAAGCCCAGGATGATTCACTATTTTTGGTGTTTTTCGTTTCATTGTGTATCTGGTTCTGTAGATCTAGCCATATATTATCTTCGTCATCCACCACTGGATCTATATCTGCGTCGGCGTCTGCCCAATTAGAATTGGCTGAATTGGCTGGTTCTGCGATCGCTTGTGGTGTGGTATTCGATTCAACTGAATATTCTGTCTTAGGCTCTGGTGTTTGCGTTGTAACTTGATCAGGCGTTTTTTCCAATTTGGAATCCAGTGCAGTCGCATCCACGCTCTTTGCTAATTGCTCATTATCCACATTCTTACCAACAATTTGAGTATTTGTTAAGTCTGGAGATGACGATCTACTACTCCAAACAGCGGCTGGCGAATTTTCTCTAGGAGATTCAGATTTTTTCTTCTCTAATTTGGATCTATTGACAGTATTCAACTTTTTCGATACCAGTTTCAACTTTGTTGCTGACCCAACTGATTTTTTCTTCATTGACAGTGAATTTGTTGAGTTTTTACCATCTTGATTATCATAACCATTGGTTTGTTGTCTGAATAGACTATTAACAGATTGAGATTTGAACTGCTTCTTCGACCTTAGAACATCATTCGTGGACATCCTCAAGCATCAAATACAACTTCTATAACTGGGGCTGCTCTCTTCTAAGCCCTTTAAAACCCTTACAAACCTTGTGAAGATCACTTGTCTTGTATATTGCAAAGTAAACTGATCTCTTTGATAAATTTTCTACGCTTTAAATTTTTTGCAGGGCAAATGAAAAACACAATCACGAAAAAAAAAATTTTTGAAAAAATTTCACTACAAAGGTTTTATTGTATATAGAAGTTGAGACTGACTGTGATGTGGTGCCTGATGCAGACTTGTGGTGTGCTCTGAGTGTGTATGAGCTGTTGTTAATGCCCTGTGTGTGCAGTTTTTCCTCTTTCAAGTGAGCTCTTGGGAGTGTTTTTAAGTAAACTCTCTTTTACTTCTCACGTATATGTCTCATGAGATGCGCTCAAATAGTGGGAAGTGATGGGGTTTATCAACTACATTGATTGTAGAATCAACTACTGACTACTGAATAACTAAATCCTCCCCTTGGTATTATTGGCATTTACTTGAAAAGCTGAGAATTTAGAAATACTAAATACCAAGTATCCAATAACCCAATAACCGATAAAGGCCGAAGACACTACAAAGAGATTAAAACAGTTTATAAATAATTTAGTGTAGTTATATCCACATATCATCTCTGCATATCTGGGTCCCTCATCGAAGCCTGGTGGGTTGGCAGCATCATCATTTCAGCAACTTGAACATTTGCGTGTCTCGATGTGCTCCATATGATACCTTCTGCAATGTCTTTAGAGCTCAATGGTTTATAAATTTGATAAACCTTTTCAGCTTTGGAGGAGTCACCATCGTGTCTAACAGAAGCAAACTCTGTTTGGACCAGCCCTGGTAAGATCTCGATAACTCGAACATTTGTATCCTTGTACTCTTTCCTCAATACATCTGAAAATGTTGAAATTGCAGTCTTGGTTAAACAGTATATAGAACCACCAATGTATGGATCTTTACCACTTATAGAGCTAATATTCACCACATCGCCTTTATCCCTCTTGTGGAATGATTTAACAACAATCTGAGTCATAGTGATCAGCCCAGTAAGATTCGTATTAATCATACTTGTTACGTCTCCGTGTGGTATATCACCAATATTGTTTAACCCATGGGCAAAACCCGCATTATTAACAAGAATATCCAATTTATCAATCAGCTCTTGGTTAGAATCACCCCATTGTAGTATGAGCTCGACTTGTGATAAGTCGATGGACTGGATTGTAATCTTGGTCTTAGGCCATTGGGTCTTGATATCCTTTTGAACTCGTTTTAAATTATCTAGCCTTCTTGCCAATAACACCAGGGATACGTCTCCATTTGTCACTTCGGCATATAGCTTAGCCGTAGCCTCACCAATACCGCTTGATGCACCTGTGATCAATACTGTTTTACCTTTCAGTGATTCAAACATTTCGAACCTGGCTTATTGAACTGAAATGTGGTGTAAGGAGACTAAGATCAGTCACTTATTGTTCTTATCCTTATACAATCCCTTTATTTTCGCTTTACCCCGGATTTTATAAATGTATACCAAAAATGAAAAGTAACTCAAACTACAATATTCTTTACAATCATTTCAGCCATTTCACCAACGTTTCATTTCATTCATCTATACGCCTTGTCACTCATTGTTGCCTGGTGGGTTGGTAAAATTAATACTTCGCTCACTGCGCAATTTTCACGTCTTGAAGTTATATAAATGATTAAATCTGCTACATCATCGGCATTCAACGGTTCATAATCCTTGTAAACGTTTTTGACTTTTGTCTCGTCACCATTGAATCTTGTATTGGAGAAATTCGTTCTAATGATCCCTGGCTCAATCAGCGAAACCCGAATGTTATAGTTGATCAGTTCTTTTCTTAACGAAGCAGTGAACGTTTTAACTGCACCTTTGGTAGCACAATAAGCAGATCCACCAGGGTATGGATCCTCAGCAGCTAATGAACCCAATTGAACTATATCACCTTTGTTGTTCTGCTTGAAAATTGGCACAACCAGCTGGGTCAGTGTAATCATCCCCAAGATATTTGTACGAAACATCAAATCAATATCGTGCTGATCAATTTCTCCAACTTTTTCTAAACCTCTTGCTAATCCAGCATTGTTGATCAAAATATCTAAATTTCCAATCAAGTGTTTAGGAATCGAATTGAAAAATTCATGAATCTTACCACTGTCTGAAAGGTCTCCGTAACTTGTATAGATATCATCTGATGATAAACTTGGATACTTTCCCACATATTCAGCTTTTAATTCACCGAGCCTTTTAGTGTTAAGATCAATCAATATCAATTTAATCTTCCCTTCAGTTTTCTTCAAATATTCTCTTGAAGTTGCCTCACCATTCCCTGAGGCAGCACCAGTAATCAGTACAATTTTGTTCTCCAGCCTAGACATTATTACCATGTATGTTCTGTACCCAACTACATATGAGATAACAAATTTTACAATGGAAACTCTAGTAAAAATCACATCCTTTTAAACTAATTCGTATACTCCACATTCAAAGTCATTACAACCCTCATCAAGAGGCAAAAACTTTATCTGTGGGAAACTATATATTCAAGCCGATATTTCTTTTCAAAAAACCACTCAAAGGGCAACTAATGGGTATTAAATACCCCATAAAAGGGAATAATACTCAAATGTGTAATTGATTATGTAAACAAAAATTACGTAACCAATTAATAATAATTTCCGGTTAAAGTTGTATGACATAAGCATCGGTGGGTGTATGACATAAGCATTCAAAAATGGTTATACGATAAGCGAAACTTTAAACAAAAGTGTTGTTGATTGTTTGAAGGTGAGCTATAAATGGGTTGGTAGTGCTAGTATGAGTATATAACTGGTATGGATGTGCGTCTGAGTTCAGTGTTCGTGTACACTTGTTTGTGTCAAAATTACACAGCAAAAATTGAGCACACACGTTTGAAGATGCGCAGAGTCTGAGATTCCAAGATTTTAAGAATTTACACAAAGACAAACAAGATATTATTCAATCAAGACCACAATACCTTGAGTTTTAAGGGGCACCGCTGGACTGATCTTGTTGAGGCCTAGTACCATTCACTTGATAGTCTTCATAACACCATTGGGGCCAACTTATAAAGAGTTATACACACTTTTTTGCAAAAGTACCAAAAATAGAAATGTTTTTCAATACTGTTATCTTGGGTATTATATCACTTCAACTATGTTCAGCATTCCGTATCAAGAGGAACTTGAATGGCTCAGACGATTCCATTTGGGATTATGAACATGAAGAGCAAAAAATTCAAGGTGTCACATTTGGTGGTTGGTTAGTTCTTGAACCTTATATTACTCCTTCGTTATTTGAGCAGTTTGGTGATGACGATGAAACTGAGATTCCAGTTGATGAATATACATTCACGGAGAAATTAGGCCATGAAGAAGCTCAGAAGCAACTACAAAACCATTGGTCAACTTGGTATACTGAAGATGATTTTAAAGAGGCTAAAAAGTATGGTTTAAATTTAATTAGATTACCTGTTGGTTATTGGGCTTTTGAATTATTAGATGATGACCCTTATGTTCAAGGCCAAGAGGAATATTTGGATAAAGCTATCGAATGGGCGAAGGGAAACGATTTGAAAGTTTGGGTTGATTTACATGGTGTTCCAGGTTCTCAAAATGGATTTGATAATAGTGGTAAAAGAGGTAATGCTTCATGGCAAGATGATGATGAAAATATCGAAGTTTCATATAACACTTTAAGCTATATATTTGGTAAATATGGGGCTGAAAATTATACCGATACAGTTATTGGTATTGAAATTGTTAACGAACCATTAAATCCTAAATTAAATGTTACTGAATTGAAAGAGTTTTATTATAATACTTATTATGATTATAGAATTAATCATGGTTCAAAAAATACTTTTATTATTCAAGATGCATTTGAACCAGCTGGTTATTGGAATGAACATTTAAATAATGATTATAAAAATGTTTCACAAGAATTTATTGATGATGAATCATTAACGAAGAAAGAATTGGAAAATTATTTCCATGATGTTGTTGTTGATCATCATCATTATGAAGTTTTCACAAACGATGCAGTTAAAGAATCTTCCAATTCAAGAATTCAAAATATTAAAAATTTTGGTGAGGGAATTGCAAAAGAACAATCTTATCATCCATCAGTTGTTGGTGAATGGTCAGGTGCTATAACTGATTGTGCCAAATGGTTAAATGGTGTTGGGACAGGTGCTAGATATGATGATACTTTTAATGAAACTCAATTGATCAGAAGTAATGGTATAAATGGTACTGAAGAGTCCATTATTAAATTTGAAAATGATGAAAAATCATGTAAAAATGTAACTCTGTATAAAGATTTTTCAGATGAACATAAAGACCAAATTCGTAAATTTATTGAAATTCAATTAATTACATATGAAAATTCCAATGCTGGATGGATTTTTTGGAATTTTAAGACTGAAGATGCAATTGAATGGGATTTTAAGAAATTAGTTGAAAAGGAACTATTCCCACAACCATTGGATGATTATAAATATTTCTACAAGAATGGTACACAAATTGCTGAAAGTGCCGCATCATCGATGTACTCATCCAGCGTATTCACAACAGCATTAATCACTTTGGTGATTTTATTCGTTATTCATTAGATTTATAGATTTATAGATTTATACTACACTTATTAATTTGCATTGAAATTGTCTATTGTTGTATTTTGACATGGATTTGCGTAAAGATGCTTCCTAAAACGGTAACAAATTCTTTTGCATTATTGTGCATTGATTTGGCGCAAACTTTGGCGCAAACTTTGGCATAATTTTTTCCAAGATTTCGCAAAAATTCCTAAAATAAACAATTCAAAAGAAGGCTGTAAAGGAACCAGGCAATAAAAAATATACTGTTTTGATTGAATTCAGACAATCAAAAGCTATTAAAAGCATACTTGAACCCATCTGTTCAATCTATTGAGATACTTCAACCTTCCCAGATCTGTGTATCGAAATTGGAAGAATCACCTGCAAAAGATCTTTGGCGTCCATTATCTGACATTTGCACAGGAAACCGTTTGCATAAATTTTACTTGGCTATTTTAAGGTTTGAGATCTAGGTATATACAAGTTCGGGTTTCCCAAAGGCTTGACAATTATAGTACTATAGGTGTCAATAAGGGTACTTAATCTATCTTATACACTCTTTAATTGATACAGAAGTCGTACACAGAAGTTTTCACCAGAATTTTAAGTTGAAAAAAATGAAGTTTTGGGGTCTTTATTCATCCATTCTATTGTTCATAACTAGTTCAATAGCTCTTGATTTAGATATAAATGATAAAGATTCAATCTGTTCAGCTGCTGCTCTTGTGGCCGATGGTGTCCTGGACTATTACGAAGGTACCAAAGTCGGTGGTACGGTAGGGATGTTTACGAATCCTTATTATTGGTGGGAAGCTGGTGAAGCTTTCGGTAGTTTAATTGGGTATTGGTATTTTTGTGAAAATGATACATATGAAGACTTGATCTATGATGCCCTAATTGCACAAAAGGGTGACGATAACGATTACATTCCTAAAAACCAGAGTACAACAGAAGGTAACGATGATCAAGGTTTTTGGGGGATAACTGTCTTGGAAGCTGCAGAGAGAAATTTTACAAATCCAAAGGATAAAGACATTCCAGGTTGGATCGCAATGGCTCAAGCAGTGTTCAATACAATGTGGTTAAGATGGGATACAGAGCATTGCGGTGGTGGCCTAAGATGGCAGATTTTCACTTGGAACTCGGGTTATTCATATAAAAACACCATCTCAACAGCTTGTATGTTTACAATTGCTTGTAGATTGGGGAGATACACGGGGAATGATACTTATTTCGATGTTGCAGAACAGGCCTACCAATGGCTAGTTGATGTTAAATTTGTGATCGAAGGTGATGATATCAAAGTCTATGATGGTGCTGAAATTACAGATAACTGTACAGATGTTACGCAAGCTGAATGGTCATATAACTATGCGTTGCTTTTAGCTGGGTCTGCATATGCTTATAACTCAACTGAAGACGATCAATGGGGTAATAGAGTTGACTCCCTTTTGAAAGGTTGTGAGGTGTTTTTCGATAATGATATCATGTATGAAAAAACCTGTCAACCAAAAGGTACGTGTAATAACGATGAACGTTCTTTCAAATCTATTTTTTCAAGATCATTGGGTCAAACTGCTCAATTAGTACCTCACACAGCTTCAACAATCCAAAATTGGTTACAAAAAAGTGCAGAAGGTGCTGCTAAATCATGTACTGGTGGGACTGATGGACATACGTGTGGTCTTGATTGGACCAATGGAACCTGGGATAACAAGTATGGTCTTGGTGAAGAAATTTCAGCATTGGAAGTTATACAAAATTTGTTAATTGACGAAAGACCTGCTCCCTTGACAAATGATACTGGTGGTACTTCAGAAGGGGATGCTTCCGCTGGTTCCAACCCTTCCGGATCTAAAAACCAACTGGACGATGATGATTTGGAAATCTCAGCAAAGGATAAAGCTGGTAGTGGTATTATCACTGCAGTTGTTTTATCGGCTCTAGTTGGTGGTTCAATATGGATGATTCTCTAATTCTCTAGAGACTCCACACTGGTAACCGTTCGCTTTCAGCAATTACTTGCTCTAACTTGAAAGCATACTAGGGACATACTTCAGCTGTATATTATTAGATGACTCTTTGGAATTTGTTCATCATGTAGTGACTACAACTTTGCCCGAGAGAGTTATTTCTCCGAATAGTAAGAAAAATGAGAAAACATCATCAGATTTGATCCTGTTGGTGCTGTAGAAAACCCCAAACGTCATCAACCTTGACTGAAGAACGAATCGTTACAATGTCCACGAAGATCCAATCATTACGGTTTCTCAAGCAGCTACAAGATTTTAAAAACTTCAAAAAGGGGTTTGAAGTTGTGTACTCAACCCTCGATAATAAGGCATCAAACCCAAACGTATCAAGACTATGCATTCTAGATTCTTCGTTCAACCCACCAACAAATGGACATCTCGCACTGGTATCTAAGTCCATCCAATACTATACAAATGTTTTGGGAACCCCTGTTGATCAATTACATTTCGTTTTACTTCTAGCAATCAATAATGCAGATAAGCTACCAAAACCTGCGCAATTCGAAGCAAGATTAGACATGATGGCATTATTTGCAGAACATGTTCAGAGCCAATTCCATGTGCCTGTGTCAGTGGCGCTAACTGAATACCCAAAATTTATAGATAAGGCAAAAGTGATTGAAAATTGGGCTAAAAGTTGGATTTCTGATGTTTCCAAAGTTGAGTTTTCATTCCTAGTTGGTTTTGATACTTTAATTAGAATTTTCAATCCAAAATACTATGATCCTGTACCAATTGCTGATGCCCTGAAAGAATTCATGAGAAATAATAGTACCATTTGCTTAACAAGATCTGATGAATCAATTGAAAATATTACAGATCAGTTTAGATATGTTCAAAACATTGCAGATGGTGTAACAGATTTACCAGCATCATGGGCTGATAAGATTCATTTGGTTGAAAATGACCCGGGTTCATTAACAATTTCCTCATCAGACGTTCGCAAGGAAGTTGAATCAAATGCCAAAAGCTGGGATTCAAAAGTTATTGATGAAATTGCAGATTATATTATCAATGAAAGAATATACTAAACACGGCTTTATAAGAGATTATACACAACTGAATAGAAGGCTTATGATCTACTACTCTAGTTGCTATATTTGCGTACTGTCCATCAATGGAATACTAATTTGAGTTGTTATTTCATTAGCACAAAATGTGAGAGGATTCAAGAAATTAACAGAACGGTCTGCCTCGAATTCAGAAGTCGCTCATTAGAAAGAGGCCATTATACTAATATCAACAAGTCTATAGAAAGATATCGGTTATACATGTCTCACCAATTAATACGTGTATATGTCTCTTACAATAGCTATACTGATGTTTAATTAAAATTTAATTGATTTTGGTCTATTTTTCGTCTATTTATCATCCTCTGTATTCAAGGCATCATTCCAAAAATTGACTTCTAATAGTGCAACGTCTGCAAAGATCTTAACCAATTTCAGAGCCTTTTCAGTACTGATACCGATAGA
Organism: Hansenula silvicultrix; assembly: GCA_030574755.1. Lineage (NCBI taxonomy): Eukaryota > Fungi > Ascomycota > Saccharomycetes > Phaffomycetales > Wickerhamomycetaceae > Hansenula > Hansenula silvicultrix. The sequence goes on from JAJMFL010000004.1 coordinate 34,495, forward strand.
ATGTTTTTCAAGACTTTGTCTACCCAACTCAATTGCATCCTGATAGCGTTTGTCTCTATAATCTTTGACCCAATCGAAATACTCACCTTCGGTAACTTTGAGGTCAACCGCATTTGCAGCTTCGCCATAACCGAATAGACAAGGTGATAAAGAAACCAATATTTCAAGCCAATCGCCTTGCTTTCCTATGTTTAACAAATAGTCAGAGTATTCCTTACCGGCACTACTCAACTCTAATGAGTCTGTATCATAAACACCATGTTTAGCCAATTTACTAACATGTAGAGTCATTTCATGTGCGACATTTTCCAATATACCTGCTTGCATTCTAATGCAACCAATATCTGGTGCAACTGCAGCTGCAAGGGCATTAACCCTGGCATATGTGGTCAAATAAGCATGATCTTGTTTTAAATAATGAACAAATTTATGCTTTGGTAATGTTCCTGAACCGACTTGTTTGACAAATGGGTGATTAACGTACAATTCCCAAATTGGTTTAACAGTTGGATGATTTTTCAAAAATTCAACAAAATGTCCTTCAGTGTACAAGGTGCTCAAATTATTTGTTAAGCCTGGTGGGGATACAATGTGATAAACATGATTCAATGGACCATTACCATGACCAATTTTACCAGCTGAAACGATACTACCATGAACGTATCTGATAGCTTGTTCAATAGAATGCTTAACGTCAAAACCTTTGGCCAAATTAGCACTGATTGATGAAGCTAAAGTACAACCAGTACCATGTGTGTTTTCGGTTTCTATGAAATCTGATTTATAGACAGTAAAAGAATCATCGATTGAATGATAAAGAACATCTGTAATGAACTTCTCATTTCCCGAAGCTGCAATGTTATTATTCGAATCCCACGGAATATGACCACCTTTTAGCAAAACACTAACAGCACCAGTTTCGACTTGAATAAGCTTTGCAGCTTTTTGTAAATCTTCCAAACAATGAATTTCAAAAGTCTTATTCAAACTTTTCAAAATTTCCTTTGCTTCATGAAAGTTTGGAGTCAAAAGTGTTGCCTTTTTGAACAGCTGATCAACCGCTTTCAACAAAACATCTTCCTTACTCAAAGTAGCACCAGTTGTAGCGACCAAGACAGGATCTAAGACAAACGGTTTACCAGCATGGTACTTGGAAAGAAACTCAGCTAAAATCTCAATTGAGTCAACTGTCAAAAGACCAGTCTTGACGGCACCAATATCAATATCTGAAAAATTGGCATCCAAGATTTTTCTGAAATGTTCCTTTGTGGTGTATTGAACTGCTTCAACGCCTTTGGTATTCTGAGCTGTTAAAGCTGTAATAGCAGTCAGAGCATAGGCACCATTTGCTGTTATTGCCTTCACATCAGCTTCTATACCAGCACCGCCCGAACAGTCTGATCCAGCAACTGTCAATACCGTAGAAAGCTTTGTTGGTGAGAGCGCAGGCCATGTTATTGGAACGGTAGTTGTTTCAGTCATTTAAAAACAATTTAAGGTATCTCCTCAATTGAATTATAATATTGTTTGGTATAATTGACTACAAACAGTGGAATTCATAAAGCAAAAGTTGCCAAATGGGAGGAAATTCTTTCTGGAAAGCATCAGATGCTGTAGTTTGGTATCTTTACACAGTTTAAAGCTACCTCTAGGATGTATGCACTTAGTGTATTTTGTGGGGTAACGAAGTGAATCAGCCCATATTTTCTTATAAGCTACTACCCAGGAGAAACAGTGACCTGGAAACCCTTGATAAAGTCGCTTCCTAGGGCATTATACCTTTTCAAAAGCTTATAAAAATCAAGTATTACCATTTTGAAGCTCATCGTGATGCACATACAAAGCTCCAAAGTGAGTGTTTTTCCGCGAGAGTATAGATAGTGCGAGATCCGGTGCATGATTATTTTTTTAGAGTGGGTGAAGAAAAATAATGTCATGTGACATGTCACATTAAGCCCTCGGAAAGGTTTTACATAATGTATACCTCTTCTTTATTCTGTTGTTATTGAATGGTAGATCCGTATCGTTGTTCTCTATCTTGTACGTTATGTATATTTTGTATGCTGTAGCTATACTGTTAAAAACTGACGAAAGTAGAACAAATCTTGAAGTTTTTGTTATTCTCAATTTTCAATTATAAGTTAAGGCTATTAATCTATATTCATCAAAAGATTTTTGAAAGAAAATATAAACTTATTTTCAAATTTAGGCAAAATAATATTTAAAATTATCCTAACGCATGAGCTGACTATATTGAATGCTTAAAGCACTTGAAACATTGTGAAACTACGTAAAAATCTCCATCTGTGCAGAGCGCTTTTATGAAGACTTTGGCTTTAACATCACACTAAGTGATTATTTGGATTCGCGAAAATTTCTGATCCACCATTTCATGTGTGTTGTGCTTTTATACATAAATAGATCTAAAGTTGAAGTTAGAAGTAGACCACAACAAGGAGCGGGACTTTTATCAGGCAATTGGAATAGACATCGTTGCACTATGTCCTCACTAAGTGCGCCTAGAAATACAAGGGGACGCTCTTTATCAGTCAATCAGGCAGATGAGGCTCAGAGAAACAGAATGGAGCAGTGTTTGGACGACCTTCAATGTGAGTATTTCGTATCGAATAATAACATCTTGAGCTCTGTTCTAACTTTGAATTCCCAATAGCTACTTTGTCTGAAGTGGAGTTTAGCTGGAGACAAACAATTGATGATGATGCGAATCCATTAGATATAGCACTACCTTTATTGGATAATACATCTGTTGGTTTAGCTCATAGACGTGGTGAATTTTTGGATTTGAAAGATCGGATATCAAAAGGTCTACGTCAAACTGTTAATGAACATTTCCAAGCTTTCAATGATAGTGTTGGCTCTTATAGATCTGTTGTACAAAGCATAGCCAACTCGCAGCATACTTTAAACAAAATAAAGGACACTGTTAATTCAACAACAAAAGATATTTCTGAAACTGGTGAAAGTATGCACTCATTGAATGAAAACGTAAAGAACTACAATGAAATGATTGCTGTTTTGAATAGTATCGAATATATTAAGAAGGCGCCTAATGACCTTGATGATTCGTTCAGTGAAAAAAATTACTCTAAAGCTCAGTCAATTTTGCAAAATGTTCAACAAAAAGCTCAAGCATATGGATTATGGAGTTTACCTGCATTGTCTAATATTGAAAATTATTTCCAAGTCCAGTCTCAGCAACTTTTTGAAATCTTAGTCGAAGAAATTCATAATATCATATATTCAAAGAAGCTTTTCAATACTTTCAACAGTGGTATCGATGAGTATAGAGATTCAGAATCAGCTGATTATACAAACATAGAGAAGTACTTGATGAATGCAATAGATATAGATATCTTGGAAACCTCTGCATCTAGCCATTCAAACGTTGAAAAGTTTTTGAAATCTTTAATGGCTTCGAATGTTAGCTCAGACGAAGCCGGTATGAAATCAGGTGCTGAATCTGCTTTTGAAGATGAAGACAGTACATCAAAGCTGATAACATTCGATGATACAAATCCTTTCAATCAGCTTTACCATTTATTGACCATTGTGTATAAGCTTGATAAATTGCCTACTGCCATCGACATCATAATTCAAAGAAATGCTAACGAAATTAATCAATTAGTCAATAGACAGACTGAGGATACCAAATTAAGACATTCTAAAATTGTTAAATTCTTAAACACCGCTGCAAAGTCCGATAAGTTATCCAAGGGAATTGGGTTGGATCAATCATTGAACAATGAGAATTTCAAGACGGTGGTTTTAAGAGATTTGTTTTGGAATTTTTTCAGAAAGCTGTTGTTTTTGCTTCAAAGTGTCCGTGTTATATTGAAGATCATTGAAGAGTTAGAAAATAGTGGACTTCAAGTCAATTCGACAAGTTCTAAAAATTCAACATCAAGCGATGATTCATTGACACTAAAGAAACTCTGGTTTTCATTAAAATCCGAAATTAAAAATCTTGTTCTTTCATACATATCAAATAATGATCTATCACTAACTTCCAAACTAACGACGACCTCGTCATTGAACGGCGGCGCTACCAATAGTACATCTGTAGCGGCAACCATACAAAAAGAAAGATCTCTTTTCCAATTTTACAAAGTCAGTTATGATAAGGATCATACGAATCAATTCAAGCTGGTGTTACAGGATTTATTCCCCGGATTCATCAATTCAAACGATATGGCCAAGATTGATTCACCATATATTGAAGATAGAAAATTTCTCAAACAGACAAGATTGATACCTGCGAATATTTTCCATATGAGGATTATTTTGGAACCATTTTTGACTTTCATCCAGGGTTCGAAACTATTACTAAACCAGGATGGACAAGATGATGATGCTCTAAAGTTTTTCAATCAATTTATGAATCATGAATTTTTACCATTGCTCGAGGAAACTTTTATACAATTTTATATGGAAGAAGTTGAAGAAGTTGATCCGTATGAAATTTTCGATACAATTGATGAAAAATCCATGTTTGCAACTACGCAGGGCTCAATCCAATCGAAGAATGGTAAAATTTTCAAGTTTTTCATTGAATTTAAAAAATTTTTCAGTGACGTATGCTATATATTGAACACTTCACTACAATTTAGAAAAGAGTTTTCAACTATAGTTTTCAAATTATTGAATAAATTCCTGGATAAAGTTGAAGAGTTTAGTAACGAATTGTTGAGTGAGTTGAATAACTACTTTGAACCAAATAGAGAAATCATTCGGTCCTTGCAAGATCCTAAGGCAAAAGTGAGTCAGCAAGCTCTTTCACATGTCAATAAGAGTGAGTTGAAGAGGTTGAAGATATATGATTTTTTCAAAATTTTGGATGGATCAATTGAATTCATTTTAGAGTGGTTAGAAGGATATCTAGTTAAGAAGATTGATCTTAACAAGACAGATTTAAATCTATCAACAATTGAAAAACTAAGGAAAAATTGGTCATTTTTCGAAACATCAAACAGTTTCAAATCTCACATGAACCACAATGATGAGTTGGATCTAAAGCATTCAAGCGTTAAAATCATACTAAATGACGATTTAGTTGAGAGTTATCAGGAAATAGTTCATCAATACAAAGTTATTGACAAAAACGTCAAGAATGTGCTAAACAGATATGAGGAGTTTTTGAAAGCTTAGAGGTGTAACAACATCAAGACTCAAATTTTATGAATAATGAATGGTAACCTTATTTTCAAGATTGTGTTTTGTATTATGTAGTAAGACGAATATGCTTGATCTAAAGTTTGTACTTGTATGAGTGGGTTTACGCAATTTCCCAATTGAGCGAAATTTTTCATGTGTTACCCTAGAAACATAAATGTTGTTACCCAGACTACATCTTGAAAAAAATCAATTCAATATTTCCATACTACAACGAACAGAGACAGTTGTACCAAACTTACAACAGGTTTAATTGAGTCTCATGGTCTTATCCTGCTTCGAAGAGAGTACTGCTATAACACGCTTGTTATCCTTTTTCAACTAATCTTATTACGAATATAAGAGTAACGTAGAGACCCACCAAAGCGGTTACGGTTACGCAGCACTTACGATCGCTATAGAAAAATTTCAAAAAAATTTTCTCGTGATTTTTGTAAAGGGGTTAATTTTCCTGATCATTTCCAGCTTTTTGCCACCCGGTTGAAAAGCAGAATTACAAACGCTAAAACAACAACTAAACAAACTCCTAATCGAATAAATTTTATCAAAAAGTCCATTCAAGGCAAACCAGTGGAGTCACAACCGATTAGGACGTCTTACTAAAACCCGGGTTCTTGTGTGATTCTTATATTCACTTGTTTATTTCAAATTGCTGCTTTTTGTGTTTCAAGTTATTCAGAACTTCTCACAGCAGTTTTGATTGAAAGCTCACCGCTGGCAAAATTGCAAGGTAAAATAATAATAATAAACAAGTGGGCGGCTAAAACGAAATCTGCCAAAAGTCTATGGGTTTTTTGGTCTTTTTTTTAATGAAGAATAATGGTTGCGCCACTACCCTCATCTGCTGGTAATCGGTTTCGTCAAAGGAAGATATCAACAAAGCAGACGTTACAGATCTTTAAGCAGTCTCAGATATCAGATATTGACAATGAGGATTTACAACAACGTGATTTGCAAGAGATAGAGACCGGGGTGGAGAAGAATGAAGAAGAAGAGGTGCATTTACAAAAAATTTTAAAAAATACTGGTATAAGCTCAACAGCTGAGACATATATTCCAACTCCAGACGCTTCAAAAGTTTGGGAAGAGGCTAGTAAATATTATAAAGGTCGTTTCCATGAACCCGAATCATATATCAAGTCATCGTGTCAAACTGAAGATTACTCGGGATGTTTGTATAACATGGATGAAGTTGATGAAGAATTCCTAAACAAGTTTAATGAAGAATTGAAGAAGAAAGAATCTGAGCCATTGACTGAAGATGAGTTTGAGATTATTTTCTATAACTACGAGAAAGTTGTCGCTGATAAACAACCGTTTTTAGTGACAGATCCAACGCAAGTTTTACCATTGGATGAAATAAAAGTGTACATATTCAAATTTGATAAGTCATCTGTGGAGAATATAAGGAAGTCGCTATCAAGTGAACTTCAAGTTCATCCTTTTGTTACGAATTTTGATGCTAAGTTACCTCAAAAACCAAGACCTTTGGAACAACTTATAGAGAAGTATGGCGAAGGCGTGTATGAACACTTCAAGAATAGAAAAATAGAAAGAGGTGGAAGAACGGTTACTCCAATACTAAAATTCAACGGCGAGGATGACTCCGATGCATATATCTGTTTTAGACAAAGACAATTTAGACAACAAAGAAAAACTAGAAGAGCTGACACACAGAGTTCTGAAAAATTAATAAAGCTTTATCAAGAATTGAAGAGCACAAGAGAATTAGTTTTCTTGGTTGCCCAAAGAGAATTGAAAAGATTGGAAGCCTTACAGACGGAACGTGAAATATTTGAACTCAGATGTAAGGTCAAGAATTACAAAAGAGATTTGGGTATTACCGACAGCGATGAAGATCTCATTGCTCATAAAAAGAGAAAACCCGCTCCTCCTCCACCAGAAGTTGTTGCAGAAGAAGTTGCAAAGAAGGACAAGAAGGGGTTATCAAAAGTTGGAAACAACGCCAATACTCAAGTCAAGGCAAAAATTGCACAAGCAGCTACAGATCTGGCCGGTACAGATTCAAGCCAACAACAATTTCAACCTTATGTCAAATTACCACCTTCTAAAATCCCTGATATGGAACTCGAAACTGTTCAACATCTACTCAAAAACAAAGATGTTAGCATGCAAAAGTTTGTTGAAGAAAAATTGAAAAAACGTAAGCAAGCTGATTTTGGCTTTACAAATTTCACAGATGATGCATACAACCCATTTTTCGACCTAAGTATTGCCAATCAAAACATTGTTGATTCGTCTCATACGCCATACTCATCAATCACATCATCATTTTTCGATGTCAGAAGTCTCGGTTATATTCCTGAAATTGAAAAATATATCGAAAATGGCAAAACCTTGGATGACAAAGATGCATTGGAGTTCAAATTACATCAAACATCTGGTAAGAATAGGTTTAGAAAACCAGCAACTCAAACGAAATTTGTCCCTGAACGATTTAATCCATTGTTGTCAAAATCTGTCAAGACTAGTGAGCCAGTTTTTACGTTAAGAAAAAGAATTGGTAGATATGGTCAAATTTATATCGATAGAAAATCCATGATTAAAAAACCATTTGAAGATGAAGATGAAGTGATGATTGATCCCGAAGATCATGAAGCTTTGGATGCTAAGGAAAGACATGAAGATCGCTGGAAATACGATTCAGATTTAAGCATATTGGATGCTAATGAAGCTGAACCGTTCAGCGATGATCCTTCCAAATTAAATTCAATTTCAAACGATACACAGGTTATTAGATTTGGTGGTATGCTACTTTCAAAAGCTTATGAAACGTTGAAAGAAGCCATCATACATCAAAGACAACAGCTGTATTATCAACAACTACAAAGAATGCATGCACAACAGCAAAAAGCTCAACAAGTGCAACAAACCCAGCAAACTAATGCACAAGCTCAAGGTATTTCTTCAAGACAAGGTACACCAAATAATGTTAATAAACAAGTACCTCAAGTTCAAGCACAACAAAGTGCTCGTTCTAACTCTGTTAACCAAGCTCAAAACTTACAAAGGGCACAATCACAGCAATCACCAACTCCAACCTCTGGAGCAGTTAATACCAACGCTGCTAACAGTACCAACCCAAACAATAACCCGAACAACAATCCGAACAACAACAACAAGCAATTCAACAACAATACCCTCATAAAGACAGAGAACTGATCGTTTCGTATCATAGCATATCGTCATTATCCTGTACATTTCCCAAATTATGACCCAACATATAAAAATTTGTATTATAAATAAACTTGTGAGGTATCCATCAATGATATCTTTCAAAAATCTGTTACGAACCATATTTGTTTTTCCACTTATTATAAAAATTCCAAGGCATTAATTTGATTTCATTCATTTCAGTTTCTCCTATTAATAACATCTTTTAATGAACAGTTTTTTTTTCAATGTGTTGTTGTCGATTATTTGTATTGATTTGTAGTTTACTCTGTTTGTGCCTCGTAACGGACTTTGAGTATTTTGAGATGCGGATATAATGATAAACTTGAAAAGTAAACAAACACCTCTCAAAATCAAAACAATCAACATTTTGAAGCTTTTGAGCTGCCTGGCGAGATACGAACCAAGTATATATTCTCTAGGCATCATGTCATCTACTACTATATCACCGTTGAATAGAAAAGAGTTGGAAGACTTTCAAAATAGTACACTTCTTAATTCTGCTGAAGCAGATTTCAATGAAAGCATTAAGACACTTTTATCAGAAAGGGCTGATGGTCAGGTGAAATACGATCCCAGAGATCTTGATCCCCAGATATCAAACTACAAGGATCTCTTCGAAAGGTTGAAGTTTTTGTTCCTCGAGCAAGAAGCTAAGGAAAAGTTTTTGAGAAGAGTTTTAGGATCACCAAGTATAACTGTTGATAAAAGTGATATCCAAAATGCAAGTGATAAAATTCAAGAGTGGAGGCTGAAAACAGATGAAAAAAACGCTCATATCAAGGCGACTTTACTAGAACTTGAAAAGCTCTGCGAGCAACATGAACATCAATTGCAAGAAATTTCCAGACTCTTTGGTGTACTTGAACAAAAACAAGAAAACTTGAAATCTATGGCAGAGAGGCTTCAAGAGTTTTCTTCCAAGATTCAAAATACTAAAGCGACTGATGAAATCACACCAAAACTACGGGAGCTTTTATCGAGAGATTCTGGTCTCAATACCGAATCATTGGAATTGAATTCAATAGATGAGGTGCAAAATTTACTCAATGAAAAATCTATATTATTACAAAATAAAGTTGAAGAGTTGACAAAGCTACAAGATGATATAACTTCCAAGACCCAATTTTTACAAAAGAATAAATCAGAGCATCAAAGTCTCATTAAAGAAAATGAGGAACTAACTGAGAAACTAAATCTCATAGCTCATGAGCAAAGTAATAAGGATCAAGATCCTAAAACCACTGCACAGTTAAAAAAACATGAGAGTTTGAAAACCTTGATGAACATATGGTTTCAGATAACCAACATTAAAGAATTTGAATTTGACGAAACCGATATTTTACATTTCAAGTATAAGGATTATCCCGAAACAAAATGTTTAATTAAATTCAATTCTTGTAATGGACTTATTGAGTGGATAAGATGTGATTTGGTCCATGATGATAAACTGAGAGAAATAGTCATGAAGAGTAACAAGTCCAAGAATCCAATATTCAATGCGTCGCAGGGTTTATATGAAGAGCTTACAAAGTGAATATTCGATCTAGCTACATGTTTTCAAGTGATCAAAGTAATGCCAAAAAAAAAATTTAAATGTAGCAATGACTTAGGGATAATCAATATTCAAAAGTCAAGCTTTCCGCCTTTATTTTGAAATGATATGTACAGCAGTTACTATTAGCTAACGCAGTTACCTGTTTATTCTTGATGCAACATTTCTCTTACTTTGGATATATTTGATTCATCCAACTTCATAGAATTTTTTCTTCCCCAACCTTCAGGCTGTCTTTTAATGAAAGCACCTAGAGCACCCAAGTATCCTTCATGTCTCAAGAAATAAGCCTTTTTATTCCCTTGGGACCAAAAATTAATTGCATAGGATAGAGTGTTCATAGTTTGAGGATGTCCTCTAATATAAGATCCACCAAAATATATATGTTGTATATCATGAATTTTGGCTTGCAAATAAGCAATTTGTCCAATGTTATTTGAGATAGCATAAAGTAGTGAACGACTTATATCTTCATTTTTAAAATGTGTTTTATTTGCGGTATTTCTATGTTTTTTCTTGAAAACTTTACCAAACGAAGAAGCAATTGCACTTGATTTCAATCCAATCTTGTTGTAATCTGTTCCATAGATATCACCAACAAGCATATCTACCGAGGTATTATCTCCCTGGGCAGCACTTGAAAGCATTTCATCATAAGAAGTTGCATTTGTTAGTAATGATAGTAGCCCCCATAAGGTACCCCCACCCAAAGAAGATCCACCAACTCTAATGAAATCATCATGGTTTGGACCTGTAACTTTAACCATTGAAACACCGGATCCTATGTTTACTAGTAAGTAGGGATAGATATCCTGTCTGGTATGATTAACAAATTGCATTGGGTTTTGCTCAGTGTAAAGGAAAACTTCATCGGGGATTTCTGTTATGAGGAAATCAAGTCCCACAATAAGACATTCCATTTCTTCTTCTTTTGTTACTTGAACATTTAGTTCTTTTCTAAGACGATCATAGAACTTGACAGATCCACCACCTGTAGCCATTATGTGAACTTTTTTATTATAAAATTTGATTAGCTTAGCGATAAATTCTATAAATTCATCAATTCTCTCGGTTTCAATCTTGTAAAAATTTAGTCGACCACCACGATTAGGATCCAGTATTTCATCGTTTGAATCGTCGCTCATATTATCATTATTCCCATTACTATTCCCGTTACCATTAATATTCCCATTCCCACCACAGGTTATTCGTTTATTTATTAAAGGTCCCAAATCATCCGTACTGTTATTGACGCTTTGATTTGAAGTGAAATAGACAATCTTGGCCAAAGATCCACCTATATCTATTGCTATATGGCTTATATTCTCGGTGTTTTGATAAGGTAGTACGATGTCATTAGTCTCGGGTATTGAGTCTTCATCTTCATATAATTCTTCATCCACAATGAACGCACCAGTGACATTGATTTGAATTGAGCCCGGATTTATTATTCTATTATCGACTTCTTGCTCTATAGGGGAATGTGGTATAGTACTAGTCATTAACCACTATGTTTTGATCTTTTTTTTTACTAAATTGAATATGAAAGTATAGTTATTATGAAATTCTTTGTGTGCTATGGAATGGAATGAATTGAATCTCCAATGGTGAATGAAACCCACAAATAAACTATCAAGACAGACTCCAATGCTATTATTTTACAGGGGAACACTTTCTCAAAAGGGATGATAATATCAATACTGAAACAACCAACCAGTATACCAGCTCACCAATATTCAAACAGCTTCTCTTGCAATATAAAAGTTCAATTGGGAACCAGTCACCACCAATGTCATTGTCTCCAAAAGTCATCGACTTCGTTTAAAATTTGGTTTTTGTTGGGATTGATAATACAAATGATTATGTAAGTGATTATATAATATGATGTGATGTAATGTATTATATAATATATTATGTAATGATTTTTTTCTGATTTCGCGAAAGTCATCATCAGATCCAGAAACCGTCAAGTGAAGCAGGTATATAAACAATAGGAAGATGTCGTTTTAGCACTTTGGATCAACGGACACAGCGGTTAGAGATTGATTGAGTAGCAAACAGATATGTCACAGTTTGAGCTACCAGATAATTTCAGTCAGTTGATTGACTCGAAGTACCAAGAGGCATTGGAAAGTGGAGATGTCGTCTTTACAGAATCAACAAACCACTACTTGGAAGAAAATGATGTTCAATTTGTTATAACTCATGCTCCAGGTCTAGCAAAGAAGCCAACCCAGGAGAAAGCTCCGGAGCAAGAGGAAAGGGAAGAAGGGTTCAATCCTTTTTTAAATCCAGATCCTAAGCTCACTGTGTTATCAGGTTATGGTGATGGCGAATTCAACATTTTATTGAACAAGTTCCCAATAACTCATAATCATCTTTTATTGACTACCAGTGATTTCAAATCACAAAACTCTCCGTTATCCCCAAGGGAGCTTGTTGCATCATTGAAGATATTGGATCAATTGGAGAAAACAACACAAAAGAATGAAAAATTCTTTGGTTTTTACAACTGTGGTGAAAATTCAGGTGCTTCTCAACCTCATAAACATTTACAATTTTTAAAATTTCCTGATAATTTCACCCCTTTCATCAATGGACTAGTTTCAAATGTTGATCCATTCTTGGCTTCAAGTATACAGGAACCATTACAAAGTAAAGATGTACCATTTGCTCATTTTGCATTACCTTTAAAGAAAAAACCTGAAGAGTTGTTTGATGAAGACTATTTAGCTTTAGCTTTTAGTGGATTGTTACAGAGAGCCCTAACGCTTTTAAGAGATGCCGAATTACCAATCGCTTACAATGTCGTCTTCACCAAGAAATGGATTTGTTTAATCCCAAGATCAAAAGCCTATTATGAAGTTGAGCAAGGTAAATTAGGTCTAAACGCTGCTGGATATATAGGTCTAATCTTGGCCAAGAATGAAGCTTTAGTCAAACTGATCAAAGATGAAGGCCCATCAAAGATTTTGGGTGAATTAGGGTTCCCAAACACTGCGGAACAACCAACTGATGAGTATCATTACTAAACACCATTTAGAGCTAAATACCTACAATGAAAATATTTGTTATGATATAGTAGATTATATTTATACCCTTTTTCTCTCTTGGGCGTGGAAACTGGGGTTATAACTCGATATACAAAATTTCCTTCTCTCTTTACACGTGAATATTATTTATAATTTTTTAAAAATTGGGGATTTCTTGTCATGTTGATGCCTTTTGGATATTGCTACAAAGATCGTTGATTCAATCTAGTTAACTTTGATGTTATCCAACTCTTCTCTTTCGATAGCTTCAGCTTCAACTTCCAACAAGTATGGTAATAAATATGGTTTATCTTCTTCAGCTTTAACTTGATCCTTTTTTGGTAATAAATGATGAGTAATACCACATTGAATAGCTGTTAAAGTTCTGAAGTTTCTAGCATAACTTTCTGATTTTGGTAATCTTTTCAAAGCTTTTTGAACAATTGGAGTTTCTTCATGTATTAAATCATCCAATTTTAAACCAAGTTGTCTGTAACCAGCATATTCACAAAAGAATTTCGAAGCTGGAACGAAAACAGCTCTTAAAGCTGGAGTACGCAAGATGAAATCTGATGCCTTGACAATAGAAGTATGTGAAGCCATTTCCTTAAAATCTATTCCTAGTTATATGGATCCCGTTTGTTGATGTTTCAATACTAGTGTAGCGCTTATACATTGTAAGCAAATTCAGCTTTTTTTCCAATTTTAACAAATCCGTTTTTCCACGAATTTTATTGGCTTTTGGAATTCGCGGAAAATATGGAAAAAAATTCGCGGAAACCTCGTACACGTACAACAATGACAGATCGGTATACCCATTTGAATTTTATACACTCTATACATTATACACACTATGCTCGATTGTCAAAAGGTACTCTTGATTGATCCAATCCATGACCGACAAAGTACTGGTGGTGTCGGACTAGGTTCAAGTTACACGCGGGGCATCTGAGCATGTTCTGTTGCTGTCTGTGTAGAGAATTTAAATTCTCTTTTTGAACTTCATCTAGACAAATGTAATGGAAGGTATGCTCACAGGGCAAAATTATCAAAAAATCCGTATCCTTGTATTCATCAAGACAAATAGTGCAGGACTCTTGTTCTCTCAATAGCTGGCTGTCATCTTTATCCATGTCTCGATACGAAACAAACGAGTAATGACCAGTGGTTGGTAATTTGAAATTTCTAGCAGCTTGTCTCAATATCGATTCGTCAAATTCACATGAATCAATTTGTGATCTTGTGACTTTCACATTCATATCACTAAGTGCAATCTTGGGGTATTCTTGAGGCTTAGTCATCTTGTTCCATACGATTTGAACTTTATCTCGTAAATATCTACCTATAGCATACGGTACACCAAATCTTTTACATCAACGTTAGTAAGCTGGTATTCAGATATCACAAGATATGATGAGACTCTGTACTCACGGAGCATAATACATCAACAAAAGAGATATGGATAAGAATTTTAAAGAAAAGATTACTCGCATGTAAATCTTGAGTCTTGTTTGGCCTTTATTCTCACCATCCCTTTTAATATAATCACACATCCTTTTAAAATTGTCCCACTGAACAGAAACCCTAGGATGGACACCCACCATTGACAAGAGATACAGGATAAACACAACCATTGAAAGGAACACGAGTAGTATGTCACGACATTTTTCAATAACCTCTTGAGATGGCGATTCTGCTCCTTGGAGTTCTCTATTGAACATACATATGTTTAAAGATGCATCATCTGATAAAGTTCCATCTTCTGATATGGGGATTTGCACTTGCTCAAAGTCTGTTCCGTCTGGCTTACAATGGTCCAAATATTGTCTAGTCGCTCCTCCACTTATTGGCAAGGCATTGGCTGTCTTGTGGAATAACGTGAGAGACAATAAAATTAAAGTAGAGATCATGAGAACCGAGCTTCCAACAAATCGTTTCATTTTTGTTGAACTTCATACACAAGCTACGTTGGAAAGGCATTCATTGAGCAAAGAATAGAGTGATATAGATATATTTATATGCTAATTCACTAGGATAAATTCTCATATATTTACCTCTATACATAAATCTATTAAGTATCGTGTCCGTACCAAGTATCGAGAGCATGTTAAAAGCGTACGTACTCTAAGTCAAATAAATACCAATGTTACTTACTCTACGAGTAGTATTGGATCCAATCATGTATCTGTGAAACGCATCTTCTCCTAATGCGTGTTGTTCGAGTTCAAAGTGCTTTGCGTTCAAGGTTGAAGTTGCAATTAGGTATAGCGGATTTACGAGGACATTTAGCAGAACTTTATACAATGTAGCCTAAGGATGAGCGTATTTGTATCGATGAATGTGTTACAAAGAGAATAAAAGCAGAAATGTGTCTTATTAAATCTTTATGGATGACAAAGAGTATGTGAAATCATGGGAACCAATAAAAAAAACATGAATGACGAGATGATAAAAATTAATAAACATGAATAAACCAAATTGAGTGCATAGTATAATTTGCAAAGTTGTATATTTTTCTTCTTTTTTAACTTGATAACGTAATGAATGAATGTGCTTTAGATATGACAAAAAGATGAAGTGTTGATATAGTGTAAAATAACCAAATATATCGGAAAGTCCAAGCAAAATGACTGAATAAATTAAGGAAACTTGTCTTTGAAGTTGTGCGTAATGAAAAAATTAAATATGTTGTATAATGGTCTGGGGTGGGTATCTTATGGGTGGCTTATGGGTCATCACTGAATTTCATTTATTTCTTTAACCAATGGAAAAATTTTTTATGACTTGTTCTTTTATCTTTATTTTTCTGTTCTGGAGTTTTCTGTGGTGTATGTTCTTGACTGACAAACCCAAGATTTTGACGTCTTGGAGTGAATTGCAAATCTTCGAAAACAATTTGCGAGTTTCTATTAGACTTGCTCAATTTTGGGGTCATTGTGATTAAATCCAATTCAGGACCTGGTTCACCAAAATTGAATTGAGGTGTTAAAGTCTCATCACCAATTTCACCTTCTACATCGTCTGCTGGTGGTGCTGGTGGTGCTCTTGATGCCCCTGGTGCAGTTGCTGGTGTTTCGTCTTCGCTGGAATTGTTCAAACTTGTAGTGGATTTAGAAGGTGGTAAAGTAGTTGATTTAGTTGAATTTGTTGAATTACGACGCATTCTTAAATTGATTGAACTCAACAACGAATTTGACTTTTTATGGATATAAAGTTGTCTTGATGGTTTTGTTGGTGAGTTTAATTTGTTGTTCAATTCACTATGAGTTATTGATGAGGTACTTATTGGGGAGGAAATATTTGTACTTGTAGCCTGAGGGCGTGATGAAGTAGATGTTGATGATGAGGTGAATATATGTTTTTCATCTTCTTTATCAGGCATATCATAAACCCTTGATTCGAATTTAAATCTTGATGGTGAATTTAATGCTGAGCTTGATGTGATTGATGAAGCTGCAGATGATAAAACTTGATTTTTATATGAAGATGTTTGAATGCTTGAAATTGAAGATTTGTTATTTAAGCTTTGAACACCACCACCACCCGTTATTTGAGATAGTGATTCAGATGATTTCAAGGCATTTGATAAAGCCAGTGAGTTTTTGTAGTATGATTGGTATCTTGCAGCGTTTGCCCCACCACGGCGTGGTTGTTGTTGTTGAGTCTTTATGGAAGTTGGGGTATTGAATATTGAATTTGAAGCTGAATTCATAGTGGCGGGGCTTTGTAATTTAAAATTTAATGAGCGATTTGAAGTTAGGGAATTTGTTGATTCGTTTTTCGGTAAAGTACTTGAATTGATAGCACCGTTGTTGATCAAATTTGATGAAGAAGTTGAACTTAACCCATCCTCCTCGTCTTCCTCGTCTTCCTCGTCTTCTTCAAAGATAGCGCTGTTTTTCGAATTCAAATGGATGTTGTTGCTGTCATTAATCATTAAGTCATTATGTGAGTTGTTATTATGATGAAGGGTATTGTTATTTTGATCATAAGAGAAAACTTTAAATTTGAGGAAATCTTCCAATTCTGGAGCAGATTCAGTTCTTCTATGGGAAGGTTGTTTTCTTGCTATTGAGTTGAAATTATTTGGATCATAAATTAGTTCTTGAGCCTTATCGAGATCTATTATAGCTTCTGGAATGTCATGATTTTGAGAATATGATGAAGGTGCAGGACCATAAGTAAATTGTGTAGATTTATATGCAGAAGGGTTTGTTTCTGAGCCATTTGATTTTGGTTGATTTTTCGTTGAGTGTTTATCATCTTTTCTGATGAAAGAATGAGCCCAAGAATTCAATCTTGTATGTTTCTTTTGTGGTGAAGGGGTATTTGAATGTTTATCAGAATCTTTTGATTGCGAATCGATTTGATTATTTTCATCAGTAATCACTAAAGATGGAGGAGGTGGTTGAGTTCGAGCTTGAGCTTGAGCTTGAGCTTGTGGTTGTGGTTGATTTGATCTTTTAGCGCCGAAACTATAATCCTTTGGAAGGGAGTTATACTCAGGACCAAACCCAGTATCATCATCGTTACTATTACCATTATCTCTTATAGTTTGTTGAGGAGATTTGAAAAAATCCATACCTATAGCATCGAAATCACCGCTTATAGCAGCGGATCTTTTATGACGATGACCTCTTCTGTGTGGTTGTTGAACAGTTGATAACATAATCTAGAATGCAAATGACAAGTTAATGACCTTGAAACCAATGATGAGAATGGAAATGACAATGTGAATGACAAGGGGCAAATGACAATGAATGAATATCTGAATATCTAAATGAGCGTCGTAAAGAGTGGGTCTCTAGTTGTTTTGTTCAGCTTTGACTTTGACTTGAACCAAGTAGGGAAACTAATAGGTACCGGATATAATAGCAAGATATGCGTAATTTACAACCTGATTGTAGTAATTTAAAAAAGAATGACTTTAACGTGCAAGGAAATGATTTAAAATGAATGAATTGAATTGAATTGAAATGATTTTATCACCAACTGGTTTAATAATTGCAAATGGACTTCAAAAACACAGTTTGAAAGCGGTTTATAAGAATCCTGTTTTTGGTTAAAGGGATCTTCAAAGGTACAAGAGTTTAAACTGGCAATCTCCAAACAATAAAAAAACACACAGAATGCCTTAAAGTTCGAATAAGTTTTGATATTGGGTAGATCTTGTACTGTTTGAGAAGTATCCAATAACAGATGGATGAGGTCCCTTAATAACAAAGCAAATTAACAAAGCGCTATATTCAATACAGCTAGTGTATATAAAGGATAATAATAGTATCTAATAACAAATTGAGAATAAGTTTAATGTTTTTCGGTTTTTCAAAATTATTTTTTTTGCAAATGAAATTGAGAACCGACTTGTCCTGAAGGAGTTTATAAGAAAATGGATTTGCGCAAAAAGACATTGCAGATTTTACATTAAAGTAGATCCGAGGTGTCACCCGAAACGAACAATAGAGACAAATGTAGATTGGCTAAGTGATGGGTGGTTGGCGTAAGACTAGTAAGGGTTGGGAAAAAAACACAAGGGTACAGGGTTGTTAGATCATGTTAAAATTCAAATAGGCTTTTGAGGCCAGATTAATTTGTGTGCTGTTCAGATGTTGTTCAGTTTTGTATTGTTTTCCCATTCGGCTCGTTAAACCATGTTCAAAGCTAAAGATCTCGATTTTTTAAAAAACCCTCCCAGCATTGTGCATTACTAAAATTAGTGGGAGTAGTGTTGCATTTGAAATTCAAATTCGGTAATTGAAAACTGTGTATGTCTCTTTATGGAAACATAAAGGCACAGTTTCAATTGGAAATTACTTGATCCTCTTTACGTTCAATGATGAGGTAAGTTATTCAGGAACATGTTGCATTGGAAATGATTGAAGATGATTCATCATCAGGCTGAAATTGTATATAAGGACGATACCGATGCATTACAAGCGTTAGATTTGCAGGCAGCAAAATTTTTCTCTTTTATCCAAATTCATTCATTTCTTTCAGTGGGGACAAGGCATTACAACCTTTACACATAATGATAAAAATTCAAACAAGAAGAAGTTCATCCTTTAATTTTATAAAAAATATTATTAATGGACCTCCCCCAATCTAGCCAATCTAGGCAAGTTCAGTCTTATTATATGATCTTTTTTAGTTCATCTCAAACCCCATTAAAACGGTTTAGTCAAGAATTTTAACACTGAATAGAACATTTTACGCAAATCTTTGTCCAGAGTTGTAAGTTTTCGCATCAAATAAAAAAAATAAACTTTATGATGCAAAAGCACGAAAGATGCACAAATCCATTACCAAATACAGCAGGTGTCCGAATGCGGCAATGACAGAAACGACACGAAAACTTACCAAAAACAGTACAATTTAAAACTTTTTAATTTAAACGCGTCGAATTTAAGTTAAAATACGAAAATTTTAATTCATATCTATTACTACATTAGGGAACTCGGTTTATCTATTTAGGGATTCCTGGGTATGCAATTAAAAGTCAGTGAACTTTATAGTACGACTTGGAAGTTGGAAGTTTCTTCTTTGTATTCATATTAGTATACTTACTCAATCCGATTCAATATTTGGTACACTGTTGATACATGGTTGAGTAACTTGAGCGTAATAGTACCCAGTAAATTTGGTATTCAATCATCTTGAACTGTATAGTGTGCTAATTGAAATTTATGGTTGGAGATATATAGCTGAAATTTCAGATTTTGGTGCATTGCACTCAAATTATGATTTCAATGTTATTTACGTGAGACGCGTCGCACCATATTTTGGCTATGACAATGGATCAGATGTATTATACTGATATACTTTCGCCTCGAACCCATTGTAAGCGTATTTCACCATTTGGAATCGATTGCAAGACTCTCAAATAAAGATAAAATACTTGATCTACAAATGTGTGTTGTCTCGTAGTTAAGTATCATGGCCATATAATGTTCAAATATTCCAACCCTACATAAAACCAACCATTCTACATGATACCTCATCAACGAGAAAACTGTTCAAGCGATGCATTGAGCCCTTCAAAACAAGACACCAGCAGCATCCCAGATACTTCCCTTAATTCAATCAGTAATCTAATTCAAAGAGTTTATTAACTCGGGGTGTTTATATTCTATTGTATTATATAATCATTACACACATGCTTATGTAACCACTTGTTTATGTCTCGCGATTCGATCTTCGCTATAAGAACAAGAAACAATTCATAGGTGAAGATCATCAAGGCAACTAAGGATTCGAAATATTGATTTAAAGGGATACGTGTTATAGTCTTCACTTGTTGTGTTCACTCTGGTTTCATATCGCTATACAGCATAATGAAGCAAAGAATCACTTTCCTCTCAGAAGTTATTGATCAAGAGTCAATTGATACAGATGGGCTTGTGTTGTCTGAATCTCAGGTTTCAATCCCATCTTCGCTATTTTACCAAAGACAGGATAGATTGAGCTTAGACGATGATGATATTAGCCCTTCTTTGAAAAGCTTACTGAATAACCAAGATCAATTGAAAGTTACTTACAAGTCACCTGAATCATATGCATCAACAGTATTCCAAAATTATCATCCTCCAGGTTTTACTTTACAATTGTTACCAAGATCTCCAATGCAACTAAATCAATCAATTGATAATATAAGTAAATACTTCGCTTCAAATTTCGAGCTGCCTTTGTTCAATCATGAAAATTTCGTATTGACTGCAACTTCATTAACGTATCATCTACCACCTAGTTCAATAAGTTTGAAGCAGGGCACCTTTGAAAGGTTTATCAAATCATTCACCTCTGATGTGGAAATTGCTGACAACATTAATGATTTTGAAGTCGTATTCGACTCGCAAAAGGAATCTAAGCTAAAGTTTCAGTGGTTATCAAATCCTGCATTAAACTCTACCCAGATCATCAATAAATCAGATTCAATTCGTAAAGAAATTGCCATTTTAAAACCACAAAATGAAGATATGGAAGATTTGGAACTATCAGGCCTAAGAACAACATTACCATCACAGAGAGTCCATGATGACTATGTTCCCCCAACGAAAACCTTAATATATGTTAAACCACGTCATCATCATTATAAAGAAACAAACAACACAATAGAGTTATCATCACCTGTTGGACTACATCCAACTTTCCAATTTAACAACATACCAACTTCACCAAATGAAGAACACTGTAAACTGTTCATCTCTACAGTTTTACCATCCCATCTATTCTTCGATAAATATCAGTATAATGATAAACAGTTGGAAATATTAGGCCATTGGGGTGAATCTGATCTTGAAGCACCAATTTGGAAAATTGTACAATTTGGCTCATTACAGCTTTTCCAACTTGAAAACCACACTACAAACTTGGACTTGACTTATCATTCAAGGTATTTGGAGCCTTCTTCCAACCAAAATTTGAAAATTGCTAAACCTGATTTGTTTTATGCATGTGATTCTTCGAAATTGACTGAAGATTATGAACATGTTACTTTGAATCCATTTGATGATTCCGTCTTAGGTGTTGATTCTTATTTCAGTCCAAATACTGTCTTTTATCATCTAGATCAAAAAGGTTCAAATTCACTAGACTTGAGAATCCCAACATTGTCATGGGCTGATTACGTTAAGACTCAAGTCATTACGTTATTAGTTGTTCTTTTGGGTACTGCATTCTTACTATTCAAAATTTGGAACTCCACAAAGACTAAAAAAATTAATGTGAAAGACGTTAAAAAGACAAAATGATTACAGTTAATTTATTCCTGGAGAATATAAAAATCTAATGCGAATTATATTATAGTATACAGTGTGGTATTTATTTGGAATTTGATGATTCATTATTTTTTATGCTTTTTAGCAATACGACGTAATGCCCTTTGTTCATTCTTCATAACACCATCAACCATTCTATATTTACCTTTAATACCTTTAGGTCTACCACCTAAACCTTTATTAGAACCTTTAGCGAAAACATAAGTGACTTGAGGTTTAGCTTTTGGTTTTTTAGTTAGTTTTCTCATCAATTTAGAAATTTCATCAGCTTTATCCTTTTCAGATTTATCAGAATCTTCATTAATGATATCTGATTTTTTCTTCAATTTCTCTAATCTTGCTAATGCTCTCATCTTCTTACGACCTTTAGCTTCAGCAACTTTCTTAATTGGTCTTGCATTTAATTGTTTCATTTTTTCCTTTATAGCCAATGCAGCTTCTTTGGTAATAGGTTTGTTGATTTTGGAATGTTTTTTCTCTTCATCAATAAACCATTCTGGCAACCCTTCTTGATCTCTAAAAGCATATCTGTTAAACCCATCATCAACTAAATCATGTTTTGTCTTTTGACCTAAAGCAATTTGATGTGCTAAAGTCATGGCTTGTGCCGTGGCTAAATCAACATCCTTTTGATGATTTCTTAAATTGATATCGTCATCTGATTCATCATCTGACTCGTTTAAATCATCATCATCATGTTCACGACCAACAACTTCAAAATCTGAATCTGAATCAACATCTGAATCCGAGTCAGAATCCAAACTTGCAGTTGTAGAGCGTGAATTTGAAAATCCATTAGTAGCTGGAGATTGAGCAGGAGTATGTTCTTGAGCTTTTGGTTGAGGAATTTCGGAATCAACGCCATCAAAAATTGAATTACTAAACAACAAATCTGCTTTTTTACTTAACCCACCTTTATCTTGTGTTTTCAATTTAGCAATCAATGAGTTTATATGTTGATCATCATCTTCATCACTTAAATCACTATCACTTTCACTTTCATAATCTTTTGTTGTATCTTTCAATTGATTTGATTCATCATCATCACTATTTTGATTATCAGTGATACCATCCCATTTTTCATCATCTTCATCACCTCTTGCCTTTTTGGCTCTATATTTGGCATCTCTTTCTGCTCTTCTTTCCTGGTATGCAGCATACATATTATCTAATTGAGCTTCTAACTCATCAGCTTCTTCGTCTGATCCCATTTCTTTTTCTTCATCAGAACCAAATGCGAAATCATTACCTTGATAGATTTCATTTTGATCGAAAATCATTCTTCTTTTACCCTTTGATAAATCATCTAATTGACCTGTTTTTTCAGCACTTTTCAAGTTGAAAAGAGAATCAGCACCAATGGAAGCAGCTTCAATACCAATATCTTTTGGTGTTAACATATTCATTTGCATACGGATGATTTCTTTTTGCTTAGATTCATTTTGTTTACGTTTTTCTCTCTTCTGTTTAGTCAATTGTTTAGAACGAACTTGATCTAATTCTTTATCGATCTGTTCTTCTTCATTTAATGGTTCAACTTCAACTTGAACAGGTTCATCGTCTTTATCTAAATCTAATAATTTTCTAGCGATTTTTCTCCATCTTAAAATCATTCTAAAATCTTTTTTACCCAAAACTTGTAAATCTTTAAAACATTCTAATAATTCTCCTGAAGTTTGTTTTAATTTTTTAACTAATTTCCATTCTGGATCTTCATCATCGATTTCCAAAGCTGCAGTGGAACCCAAGATATCGATTGGATTTTCATCTCTAACAAATTCCATGACTGGAACTGTTTTATGTTGTAAATAATCACCTTCTTCATAACCTTCTCTTTTTCTCTTCTTCTTTTCAGGATTGAAAACTTTAGCTTCATTATTAGCTGGACCATCAGCTAATTCTTCGAAGACTTCTTTTGGATCTAAAAGTCTTGGATCTAATTTTTTTGGAGCTTTGAAATTTTTACAAACAACAAAAATTTCTGCAGAGACATTTCTTGAAGCTGGAGGTTTAGTTGCTTCAACTTTTTCAAATAATTGTTGGAAAACCCACATTAATTTATTGTAATCCTTTGATCTGAAAATTTTAGTAACAAAAGTACCACCAACTGCCAAATTTTCCACAGCTAATTTTAAAGCTTGCAAAGTTAACTGAGACTGAGTGAAAGCATCTTGGACCCAACCAAGACCAACATTTGGAGCACCATCGTGTAAAACGGTATCAGCTTTCCAAGTTTTCATATAACCTCTAAGTCTGGATCTACAGTCTTCAGTAGTGATATCTGACTGGAATGTGATACAATTTGGTAATGGTTTGATTGGAACAATATCAACACCAATAATCATTGAATTCACAGGACATAGTTTTGAGGCAACTTGACACCAAGAACCTGGCGCAGCACATAAATCGATAACAACTTTAGAGCGCTCTAGGAAATGACCATATTTTTCATTGATTTGGATGATTTTGAAAGAAGAACGAGCTCTATAACCCTATATGATACTTCTGTTAGTACTTGATCATCACTTTTTTTTTTGGCTTTTGATCATCGTCAAGTCAATATACACACCTTTTCCTTAGCTAAGAAGTAGTAACGATCTAAACGCCCTTTGGCATTTTTCTTTTGAGAACCACCTTTACCCATTCTTTCACTATTCTATGGTTTTCTGCTACTTTTAAGAATCCAATATCAACTTCATTAAGAAGCTCATCTCAATTTAGATAAAAAAAAAAAATTGTGCATATGAAAAATCTGCCATTTCTTCTAGTGAATTCGCGGATATTCATTTGTCATAGATGAGGTAATCAGTGCTATGCCAATGCTTATATAATATTTTTATCTGGTTTCAAGCAGGGTAAGTTTTGTACTTGAGCGATGAGCTGTGTACTATATGATTTGAGTTCAACGGCAGATTGTACTGATGGTACATCTGGTAGTAACAAAAGTGATTTGGTATTCAGTGTTGCAATGCTATGTGTGTATATGTAAACTATAAATAAAGACATTCAGCTAAACTGAAAGATCAGTCAATGCTTCCACTCACCGAGGAACAAAGACCCTTTAATAGAAAGTGCGAATTGGCCATTTCCACTCTGGTACTCTACAAACGCATCACAAGACAATAACATTTTTGGAAAGGAAAAAAAACTCTCCAGCGCCTTAACCCTTATCAAAACTAACCACTCCGACTGCCTTTACAAATCCCCTACGCAGCCCTTAAGCAGCCCTTTGCTTTGCCTACAAAACTGTTTCATCTGACATGATTTGTACCTGATCTTACTGGCACTGCCTTTTGACAGTTTCGCGCCAATTTTTTTTTTAAACGACGCACGTCCAAAAAGGATCTGAAAAAGTGTCCACGAGGCAAAAAAGGTATATACTTGTTCGTTTCTTGATTTCGTTCTGTTACTTTTGATACTTGTTTTCCAAGCCAATTGTTAAGACATATATATATAGGATTGACAATGGCATTCTTAGGTCACGAGTTCAAGCTCACCCCACCGGCAAAGCCTCAACCTCCAGCCAGCGCTGCGTGTGGTGTGAAGACTTCTGATGTATGTACTGTGTGATCTGATCTGATGAGTACAATTGATTTTAAGATACTAACTGCTCACTCTTAGTCCCCAGCTATCAAAAATGCACCATTACCAGCTGATGGTCCAGGTACTAAATCCTTTTCAAACATTCTAGTTTTATCTTTCATCATTGGTATCCCATACTATATCAAGTATAAATTAGGTGGTGGTTTTAAAACTTGGTTATTTTTCGCAATTTTATTGGTTTTACCAATCTTGATGGCTTACTGGACTTTCACTTCCACATACGGTGCTAGATTAAACGAAAAAGTTCAGTATCCAGGTAAAGGTGTTGAACACTACTTAGAATTCCATGATGATGAATTAGCTAAAAAATATTCAGGTGATAATAAAATTCCATATGAAACTTTCCATGAATTATATTTCGATGGTAAAGTCAGTTTCAAAGGTGATGCCTTAGACATCTTGGAATACAGACATGACTGGGTTAGTTTCAGATTCACTTTAGGTTTATTCAAATATTTCCTTTTCGGTATGATCCCAGAAGTTATCTTACACACTAGATCTCAAGATGAAGAACAAGTTCGTGATCATTATGACCGTGGTGATGATTTCTATACTTGGTTCTTGGGTTCAAGAATGATCTACACCTCAGGTGTTATCTCTGACATCACAAGAGAAGAATCATTGGAAGAATTACAAGATAACAAATTAAAAGTTGTTTGTGATAAGATTGACTTGAAACAAGGTGAAAAATTATTGGATCTTGGTTGTGGTTGGGGTACATTGGCCACTTTTGCCTCAAAAGAATACGGTGCTCGTGCTACAGGTATCACTCTAGGTAGAAATCAAACTAAATGGGGTAATGAAAAATTAAAATTACAAGGTATTCCAAAAGAACAATCAGAAATCTTGTGTAGAGATTATAGAGATACTCCAGTTCCTGAAGGTGGTTATGACAAGATTACTTGTTTGGAAATGGCTGAACACGTTGGTGTTAGAAAATTTGGTACTTTCTTACAACAAGTTTACGATATGTTAAACGATGATGGTATTTTCTTTTTACAATACGCTGGGTTAAGAAAATTTTGGCAATTTGAAGATTTGGAATGGGGGTTAACTTTAATGAATCAATACATTTTCCCAGGTGCTGATGCTTCCACTCCATTAGATTTCGTTGTTTCTAAATTAGAAGGTACCGGGTTTGAAGTTGTTTCAATCGATAACATTGGTGTTCATTATTCAGCTACTATCTGGAGATGGTATAGAAACTGGATCTCAAACAAAGATAAAGTTGTCAACAAATATGGTATCAGATGGTACAGAATTTGGGAATTCTTCTTGGCTCACTCAACTATCATTTCAAGACAAGGTTCTGCTACTTGTTACCAAATTGTCTTGAGAAAGAATATCAATAGTTATCACAGAATCAATTACGTTCCAAAGCAAAAAGGTTTATTGACTCCAATTGCTGAAGGTATCAAAGATTGGTTCAAATAAGAAACTCAAAAAAGAACAATAGGAAATTATTATAGATGAAAGAGTCGCATTTGTGAAGCATATATAGCATTCTTACAAAAGGTACAAATATAAAAGGCTCCTTGTTTATATAGCTTTTAATTTAGCAAAATGGTTATTAGATACCGCTCAACCTTAATTCAATCCTAATTGATATTTGATATGCAAAGATTTCAATGAGCCAACGTAGCATTAAGATTCGAATTTCTTGAAACTGGACTTTTTGGTCTTAAATTTTCAATTTCATCGTGTTGAGGAACATTAACACCAATTTCTGTAATTTCATTTTTATAACGTTGAGGCTCAAAATTATCCAATATAATATCTGGACTCATTATAACCCAACCACGTCTTGGTCTAACTGGATTATTGTAACCTGATCTAGAAGGAATTATGTGAAGTCTTCTATTGGCACTACTGAAATTTTCCGCAACTCTATAAATATGGTTAGGAACCACCAAGTTTTTGTTATTATCTTCAGCAGTCTCAAGACTTAGATCAGTGTCAACATTACAGTGGATTAAATGACCATCGGTTGATCTTCTAACAGTACCTGTGATGCACATCCAACAGTGCCATTGCATTTTTTCAAATAGCGAGTCATCATCGGTACTATCTCTGTTTGGATAATACGGTGAATTTTTATCAACAGGCACAAATACTAGTTCTTCGGATCTTCTAAACCTTTTCGCCCAAGAATCACTATTTAGTAGTCTTGTCAACTCATTGATTTTTTGCCCTGAGGCCCAAATGAACAAAAATCCTGGTTTGGAACATAGTTTCTCTAAAGGCAATTTAGTTAAAAGTGGGTAGATGAATTGGTTATCGGTTAGTGAGCCAATCATAATAACATCAAACACCAATTGATCCTTAGTTATCCATTTGTTCAAAGTGGGAACCATGTTCTCCAGTTCACATCTTGCACCAAACGGTGTACAGCCATATGCTTGAGCCTGAAGCTCTTTCAATTGGAAAAGGCGCTGTAGTTTTGGGTATCCTTCAACTGTGTTCTTCGCATTGCGGACATATTTGGTTGGTTGCTCGCCTGTATGTATATAATGGTTTGCATAATCATTATCTTTATATCTCTTGCTTGGTTGTGATTGCCGTTGAATATTCAAATTTCTTGGTGAGGCACTTAGCTGAGTTTGCCTTGGTAAATTAGATGGGTGAAGATGAGGTTGTGGAGAATATTTTTTAGCTTGATACGTAAGGCTTTGATCTAATGTGACAGGAGAGCTTGTGGAAACAGAATCATTCCACACTTTGGATGGGTTGACGAAATTATTGTATATGGAAGGCTGCTCAAAGCTATCGTTTGAGTCTCTACTCTTGTCATCGTACGGGAGGCGTTGGTTTTGATAATTATTCTGACGCTGTTGACTAGACTGCTTTTGATTCATTATTCTATTTCCTGGAACATCAGCTTGTGGGCTATAGCGATAATAAGTATTACCATTCATCATAATGAGTTAAGATATGAAAGCTCAAACTATAGAAACAAGCATCAATGATATATTTATACCTTGGATCTCATAAAATTCAACAGAGCCGCTGAAACAGTACGTGAGTTGGTTTCGGATACAAGTGTAAACAATGATCAAACAACCACCCAACTATTATTTTTTCTTTATTTCTGCACACACACTTCGTCTACAAATGCCAATGCGTACTAATTTAAACGATTCAAATCGATAGTACCGTCAAAACAGTCCCTTCAACTGCTGGAATCTGTTTCATATTTCCCATTGTATTGGAATCAAGTTAACACTATAAATGCAATATTCGCGGAGCATCTGTCAAGTGTATACGGGTTGATTCAACTCTTTGTTTTTGTGTAAATAGTAAACATGTATCACTTTGAAACAATATACGGGACGCAAAAAATGGGCTAGTGATTTTGCTTGATATGGTACTTGGATATCGTGTGCTGTATTGGGTGCTAAGGTGAACTGGGCTTTTTTGGTTGTCAAACGCTAGCAGGCTGGGATTGTCGAATTGGATCTGAGTGTTTTCTGTTCAACATGTCTTCTACCTCTTCACTTGAGAGGAGCAGGGCTTATATATCAGGGTTTTGGCCATTATCTACAAAATTTGAAAGCAGTCATATCAAACTCCCTGGACCAGCTGATATCAAACACAATCAATTTGGGCCTCTTTCAAAGCTGAATGATTTTGACCAGTTCATAGCTCTTTTCAGGAAACAGCTTATACAGTATTATATTCAGGTTTGTCAATACCCTTTACGTTTCTGTTATCTGCCAGCGGTGTCTCTTGGATAGTGATTATCGAGCTGTGGTATATGTCACAAATGCAGGCATCCCTTCGTGCGAAGAATCAAACTAACATTTCCACATATAGAAGCATAAGGTTTTAGATCAAAGTTTCAAGCATAGATTACATGAGTTATACCTTTATCTTGCGAGAAACGAATCTCGTGTGTTTCAGTTGTTGGAAAACGACGTCATTTGTCTATTGGCCAGGGTAGAAGTATCAAGTATCCCACTAAATGCCATTGCCGATCATATAGCGATCTTTGAATGTTTATTGAGCGAAACTACTAGATGCTACGATGACTTTAAAGAGAAACAAAAAAAGGGAAATGTGGATCTAAGTACCCAAAAGATTACGAAAAACATTGGAGTGTTTTTAATCAACTATTTTGAACATAAAAGGTTACCATGGGATAAGACTGAAATGCTCGCATCGTTTATCTACAGATTGGCCCAATATTTTTTAACAATGACACAATTGATTGATTATTGGTTTGATGTATCTCTTCATGAACCCGATGTGATTTTTTTGCTTCATAAGCACAAACTTGACTCTTGTTGCTTTCCAATATTCGAGTTAGCAAAAGACTTTTTGTTTTTGAACCGTGATACATTTAACGTCTCTAGAGATACACTTTTACATATCGTTTTGACTACAGGGTTCTCCAAGAAATTAGAGAATTGGATATTAACAAGCGAATTCCCCGGAATTATGAGTACTGGATTACTCTCTAGTTTTAATCAGTTGAGTTACAATGAGGCATTGTTGGTAAAACACCAAAATGAGAACCTCGTAAACATCCCTCCACTTGAGGACTTTGATAAGTTTCTCGCTTTCTTTTTGGATATAATATCATTCTCTACTCATGATTCTGTTAAATCTGCTTTTTTAAATTGCTTTGAGAAAAGATTCATAGATCCAATATTGGAAGGGTATAATGAAAGTGGTATCAATAACTCAAACATTGTCTTTCTTCTTTCGCATGCTTTTACTAAATTGATACCACCAAAAAGTTTGAATGGCTCACAATACATTATCGACGAATTTGTGGAGAAATACTTTGATTTTAATAGTCTGAAAGAATCTAGATTGATGAGGTTGTTTACAAACAACTTGGTGAAATCATCCTACAATGATGTCGTTGTGATTTCAATCTTGAAACTAGTTGACTCTTTCACTAAATTTAAATCTTTAAACTTACTATCGAGTGCTTTCAGTGATGATCTTACTTTTGTATCGACAAGTTCAAATCCTATCATTCAAGACTCGGCTGATCTTTTTGATATTTCCACAAAAGTCAAGACAATACTCAAGTTTGAGCCATATTATCATGGAATTGTCATTGACAAACTCGATGACTCGCTTTCTTCATTATCGAAAAGTTTGATCGACGATGCTGATAATAGAAATGCTAAACAGATATGGCTTCAATTTTCCAAATCAAAACCATTTCCAATATTTATGTTATATCTACTTTTGAAATTCTTCAGCAATAGTCAGGAGATGAATCGAGTCTTGATTCAACTAGTAAAGGATGTGATCCTTGCACATGGCGGTCGTATCTTCAACTTTGTTCTTTCCGATACAGAAGAATCAGATACTACTGCTTTTGGCGTCGTCTTTAGATGCTTATGGGATGCATATATACATTATTCCAGTGCAATCAATAAAGCATCAAACTTGATTCCTGCTAAGATTCCAGATTATAATGTTGTTAAAATCTTCAATGAATCCAAAATGGAGAACTTCAAAGAAGCTTTCCATGAATGGTTGCATATCCAACAATCTTCACCATTCACTTATGACGATTTAGCCTTGAATGTCCAATTATTTCAAGATTTTACAATGGATTTGTATGCACTTCATCTTTCCAGAAACATATTCAATAGTGTATCTATGAAAGTACGGAACTGAAGTTGTCAATAATTTTATACGATTAGGCAACGAGTGGCTGTAGATCAAAAGACGCATAATTGAACGCTAGGCCCTACATCAGAGGATTATGGACATAAATAAAATATAATATTAGTATATACAAAGTGGCTCTTTATTATACAAATGTATGAAATCTTTATAATTTGAGCTTTAAGATTGCTCTAATTACACATTCATACATTGATAACAATTTCCACCCCTTTCTTTACTTATTTATGTGTTTTTTTTATCTTATATCTTTATCTTGTTCCTTTGAACAATATTATTTCTTTTCCCTGATAACTTCAATATTTTTAAAACTGATTAACAAAAATGCAAAACTTCATATAATAATTATAACAATAATCATAGAACACCCTTCAAAACATAACAACCGTATAATAAAATCAAAAACTGATGTAATAAAAAAAAATTAAAATTCCGTACCATAATAAATTTCAATATCAATAACCACCAATACTTAAAGGTAAAAATATAACAGCAACAATCAAATTTTCTAAAAAAAATTAAAGTAATATGCATAATACAAATTTGTAAAATGTTGAGTCTATATCTAAACTCAATTACTGGTATCAAATAGATTCTCTTGTAATCTTCCTTCTTCTTCTTCTTCTTCTTTTTCTCCTTATCTTCTTATCATCTTGTTCAATAATGATAAATTAAGAGTAACCATACAAACGGCCTTTTTCAAGATCTTCAATGGTTGACTCAATAATTTCATCATCATCGTCATCCTCAACTAATTCAATAGTTGCATATTTAACAAGATCCCAACGTTTCCAAAAAGCACAAGCTTCTTCAACAGAATCACTTTCAATATAATCCTGTAAATAATATTTAGCTTTTAATAAACGATCTTTTAAATGTTGTAATCTAACACTGCTTGGTTGTGTGCTAGCTCTTCTTTTCGAATCAAAATCACTATCATATTCAGTGATATTTGTTGAAGCAGACTTATAACCATCCTCCATATCATCATAATTGACTCTTTTATCTTCTTCATCATCTTCATCATTATCAGACAAACCTAATGAAGCTGGAGTATTTGGTAAATAAGTTGTATTGTCATTGCTGAAAGCTTCATCTTCAGCATATGTTGTAGCATCACAATAACGAGCCCATGCTTCATCAATTGCAGATACCAAGTAATCAAAACAACGGCTTCTTGCAGTTTGATCGCCATCAAAACTTGATCTTCTCATTTGGTTTTTAGTTTCACCTGATAAACTTTGATTGGCAAATGAATCATGACGGATGTGTTTTGGCATTGAGATTGGCTCAATAGAGTCAACAATGGCATTTGAAATTGGTGTATTCAATTGAATATTTCTTGGTTCAATCTCAAGTTTAGTTTGTCTTGGAGACAATTTTGGTGAAATGACAGAGGAAAATTTTTTACGATTTGATTCAACAGGAACTTCATGTACTTCAACTTTATCCTTTTCATCTTCTTCTTCATCATCATCACTATATTTCGAGACGGCATGATTCAGTTTGTTATCAGAAAAACTAGCTGAGCGTTTGAAACTAAAAGCTCTTTTTCTTGCTCTTCTCTGATTGTTCATGTAACAAGATTCGTCTTGAGAATCATCTTCATCTTCATCTGAAGAAGATGATGAATCATTGCATAGAGCTGCAATGGTTGCAGAATTCCTTCTCGACAACATAGGAGACAAACATATTTTTTTGTTTGGAGCGAAACTAACACCAGTTCTTTGTAACCCAAAAGATTTACTGCGTTTTAATGAACTCTTGATGGAATCATTGGTATTGGAGTTATTCTCATGATGTTGATGTAATGGAGTTGCCATATTTGGAAATAACTGTGCGAAAAAAAAAACCGAAATTACTTAATCCGTAACGCCACGAAAAACAAATGGCGAAAGAAATACCCAAATTAGACTTAACAGGGGATGGAGAGGAGAATACCAACTGAACAGCGCAATGAAGGCGTCAGAAGATTTTCAAGCACAACAGGAAAGATGAGCAAAAAGATGAGAAAACTGATATATCAACAGTCAATAATAAAATAGTACCAGACTGTTTTAGATCAACTAAAGTGATAATCCACGTCTTTCTCTTGTGCTGTTTGTGTAAACTGTTTTGTATTTATTCCGTTAAAAAATCGCCACCCTTTCAAAGAAAATGTGCGAAATTTGTATGAAAAAAATTCGGTTTCTATGAATTGAAACTGAAAATTAAAAACTTTTGTGGTTTGTGTAAAACTGAAATTTTGTAAAGTGAGAATAAAAAATTTATGGGAAGAGAAAGTGTGTTTCTTTTAATGTATTGTGAAAATTTTCAAAAAAAAATCAACATGCATACGAGATACGCGTTCTGATTGGCCAAAGGAGTTTAAAAACCTTAGCAACACATGAGGGTGACCCCCATGGGCACGGTTAACGCAACACTTGTTGCTGGGAGAATGTTTGATTTTCGCGATACAAGTTGAAGGATAACGAACTGGATGAATTTTTAAGCTAGTAATACAAGCAATTTTTCATAACAATGAATAGCTGAAAATTTGATATGATGTTGAATATTACTCTAGCTATATAATGATATAATTTTTGTAATGATATCGCTACAAAAATGTACTTTTTTGCGTGTTTTAATCCCTAAGTGGCGACTTTTTTTTGTCCATCAAAACTCCCAGTTTTCGCCAGCACATACATTCTTGCCCCCTATTCTGAAAAAATTACGCAAAACATCCCAAAATAGAAAATCACTATTGCGAATATTCGTATTGGGGGAAGATTCTAGAAATTCCTCATAAAATTTACGGCTTTGAAGGACCAAATTCCAATGAGATTATAACTACAAAGATAGGCCAATATAACTTTTAGGAAACTCTACAAATTACTTTGGGGAGTACTTTTTTGAAGATAGGTGCTAGCGCCTGCCTCAGTTCATCAAAGTATATCTTTTTTTGGGGCTGAATAAATAAGCCATCCATGTAGCTACTTGACGTTATTGTTCACTTTTCCTAACATTTGATGACTTTGTTACTACAGCGATTGTTAAAATGACAGTATTGAACGCTTCAAGTTTTTCGCAATTTTTGCATAAATATTGTTTCTTGGCCCAAATTTTGATTTCAATGATGGGAACAATTATAAATCGCATTCGCGGTGTTTTCACTTTTTGTTTCGCGACCATTTCGCGAAGCCAGTTCTACTACCAGTATAGAAAAAAAATTGTATAGTAATTTGTTCAACATACTATTGAATATAAGCTCATCATTAGTAAAGGAACATGTGAATCACTAAAACTATAGAGATAGTCTATCACTACATTGTGATTTTGTAGAGATAGTAAGTGCACAATTTCCATTATTTTGTTCATACCGCATGTCTTAAGTTGATCGAATCAGTTGAATGAATTTCGACAAATATATCGAATCAATGTGTCTTTATGCGAAGATTGAAACTAAAGATTATAAAGTGATGAGTTTTACTGGATTTCATAAAGATATGTTTTATATCTTGCTTTTGAAATTCCATTTGTCTTTTTTATTTTCTTTAACCAGGATCAACTTCTACTTTACAAGATTAGATATTTCATTGAAGTTTGTGTTTTACAAATTTCAATGAAATGTTTTTATCTTTCAATGGAATTCTTCAAGGGTATCTAGAGTATTTCTATTTGCCTTTGAACGTTTTCCAAAAAAATCAATCATCAATTGACGTGACGACAGTCACTTACTTCTACCATCTGATGATTTTACAAACATGTTGATCTACAGCTCTTTCTCTTAAACACACTGTATTGGACACTGTTATCGGTCTCAAGTATATATCTATTTCCCAAGGAATACAGGTATTTAATTAAAATTCACACAACGACATATAATCACGTAAACTCATATAGTATAAAAATATAAAAGATAAAAAATTTGTAAAAAAAAAAAAAATCAAAGTATAATATGGTATTAATTCACATGACTCAATTCAGAAATCAGCTAAAAGTTCAATGAAAGAGTAATTGAGTCCATACGCACTTTTCCTCTTGCGTTTTGGTATAACGTATTTAATGCAATAAAAAAATATAATCGATCAAGGGTAATAAACCTCCTAGCAATGATTATTTAAAATCTTAAACCATTTTTAGTGTTTTGTTTTCCAGAATCTCTTTTGAATAAAGATAATTGATCAATTCATTACTAGATTGATCCATAGTTACCATTTGAGTTAGCGCCAGGATATGTTGGACCTTCGTAAGTTGAATGTTCTTCATAAGGGTATTGACTGATTATATATAAGGCATGTAGTAAACCAGGAATGAATCCCAAAACTAATAAAAGGATATTAATCCAGACTATCAACTTGTTAGTAATTATTCCAAATCATGGGGTAGCTTTCAAAGACATACAATCAGCGGAAAAGAATCCTCTCTTGATGAAAACAGGGATTGGTGGTAAAATAATGGCAATAACAACAAGGAACCAATCTTTAGCATGCATTTTGTTTAAAAGTTAATTGAATTTGAAATAGATATAGGTAGTTATAGATTAATAAAATTTAAATAATCTATTGTTCCTCTTGTTGAAAATCAACCATAGTGGCACTTTTTTATAACTTTCTATAAATTTAGCAAACTTGTATGTCACTTCCACTCCATATTACGCTGATGTAATATTAATTATGTCATCTTTTCTATTGGCAGCATTAGCAGCGGCTAAGAAAAAGTTCGCGAAAGAAAAACTATCACAAAGAGGCCCTGCCATTTTATAAAGGTTCACTACATGCTTCGCGGTGTTCGCGATTGGATTCTCTTTGTCTCTCCGGTGGATAAATTTGTTTATATAAGTATTCCCACTCTTCAAGTGGGCACCTTAGTAAGCTCTTAGTGTGGTGAGTGTAGATCTCAGATTCAGGAACCCAAGTTTGAGGAAAATTGTGAAATTTTGTTCAAAGCTTAGGAACCACATACTTGTAAAAAGGAACGCGAATTTCAAAGATAAGACTCACAAGATGTACATTATTTCAATTGTCTTTAATATTGTAAGATTAATTAGATACAGATTATATAAATCACCAATTTCAAAGAGGTCCTTAATAATGGGCAAGTGTAATGATATATCACAATTGTTGCAAGCATGTCCGAGCCTTGGCTAATTTTACCACTGGCAGGTGAAATCTCTTGTTTTTGTTTAAAACTCCATCAGTGAAAACGCAAGTCACAGAGATACTGGCTGCCCTGTACAACACACGTTGTAAAGTAACTAAATAAGCATTAAAAACAGTCTTGATATCAAGAATGTATAGCATTCTACGTTTATTAGGAACCTAGTGAACATCAATACCACAGGCATTCTTTAGGGTATAGTGCAAATGTTTATTTCCCCTACATGGGAAATGGAGGCGCGGTGAATACATGACTGGAATAGCTGGAAATATGCTTATTGATTTAACAGTAAAATGATTAAAGTTGTATTCCACAAGGGCGCTTCGTATTGCCTAGAAAAATTACTATACTGATTTGAACATAGACACATTAGGTCAAGGGTTTTACTCAACTTGATTTTGCACAAGTAGAGGGTCCTCTTTCACTGTATAATATATATTGATGAAATTTCAAATAAAGAGTATAATTTTTTTTTGTTATAGAGATAACCAAATGAATATTATGTAGAGCGGGACATATGAATCAAAGGTATAGCCCAATTACATTCTTTGATTAACCATGTTTCTCATGGGTTTTAATTAAAGTTTTCCAAAAAGTCATCGCGTCAATAAGTTGAGAAAACGTCACTGTGTGTGCAAACTTACTTAATACTACTGATAAGAGATAACTTTGGGTTTTTACCAGATACTGAATTTTATCAAGCACCAATGGAACTAAAAATCGCGTTCAAATTATCGTGTTAAAGTTCAAATATAGTTTAACTCAAATGAAATGGAAAGCCAATTTACATTCTTAAAATATCTTGTTCAACATTCCATTAGCTATTTCTACAATCCACTGGAGTTGCGTACAATTTTTAATTTTGTAAATCTCAATTGAGACTAAAAAATGTATGCGAAACAAATTGGAGTAGAAAAAAAAATCAAGAACCCCAACCCAGCACCGTTGCCTATGAGAGGAACGTTTAGTGTGTGGGTTTTTGTCATTTCTATATGGTATGCGTACACTCATATTTCCTAAATTGGTAGGTATATATCATAAAAGTAACTGGCTGTGTAATAAAGATTTTCACGTACCTTCGACACGAACAAAAAAATTTCTGCTTCTTTTTTGGCTAGGCTTTTTTAAAAAAGATGTCCATGAATGTGAGTAAAAGTTAAAAATTTTGGTTATGGGCCACGGGCGGGACCCACGGGCTATTAAAGTAGTGTAAATCAATCAGCTAAACATATATTATTAGTGCGACCGAAAATAAAAAAAAAAAAAAAGAATTTCGCTGGGCAGAGTACACCACCACTTGGGCAAGAACTCCTTCTAAATTCACTAAACAAAATCCACGAAGAAGCATCTTGAGTAATCTTGAAACAGGCACTGTTTCGGATAATTTTTAGTATTCACAAACCCAATGGACCCAGATATTTCGTGTATATAATAATAACCCTTGATTTACAAGTAAAGTTCAAGATCTAGAGATCTAGTCAGTACACGTTGTAGTACTATATAAGACCCTTGTGTAGTGATAATAGTAGTAGTAATAGTAGTAATAGTGGAGTCAAATACATAACCAAAGTACGACCTATACAATGATATAATTTTGAGCTTTGAAGCATGGCTGGTGCAAATGTATGGTTTTTTCTTTTTTTGCTTTGGGAGCTTTCAACCTCCCAGTTACAAAAATTGACATTCTCACAATTTAATTAAAACCAAAAAAAAAAAATACCAAATGCGTACTTTAAGATTACCCAAAGCGGTAATTCTAAATAATTTTTGCCACCGTGATTTTTTACCAATAGCGCGATTTAAAGAAATTTTTGAATAAAAAATTGTAAAAAAATGTAAAAAATATGCAATGATATGCAATATTTGGGAAAAAACTAGAAACATTCTCATAAAAATTTCTTTCTCATGACTTCTTTTTTTTTTTCACTCCCAAACTGAGCAGATAATAGGAACGGAAGGGACTGGGAATTTTTAAAAAAAAAAATTATATAAATGAAATACATCTCCCATATTTCCTTTTCTTCTTATGTTAACTTTTTTTTTTCCTTCTTTATCTAGAACTTTTAATATAAACTATAGACATTAAATTAATCAAAAATGCAATTCAAAACTGTCGTCGTCGCTTTAGCTTCAGCTGCTATTGTTTCAGCTCAAAACGCTTCAAACTCAACTGGTTCTGCTAACGGTACCAACGGTACTAACGGTTCATCATCAGTCTCAACTGCTGGTGCCGCTTCAAACGCTATGGGTGCTGGTGTCTTTGGTGCTGCTGTTGCTGCTGGTGTTGCTTTCTTATTCTAAGAAGTTTGATTTAAAAAATTTAAAAGTTATTATCTCAAAGTTTTTATTATTATAATTTAGCATTTTTTATTCACACACACCACAGTTTGGACTATTACAACACAATATCGCCTCATATCTCAATCAAACATACCATATGGAATAGGTTAATTTTTATATTCCATTTTAATTTTAATTTTAATAAAGTTTTTTTATTTTAAATTTTTATGTTGCTTTTTTTTAGAGCTTAAGAAGAGTATATTTACATTATATCTTCTTTTTCATTATAATATAGGTGGCAAAAAATTTATTGAATTAATTTTAACCAAATCTTTTTTTATAGATGTATTTTTATATGTTTTTTTTAAAAATGAATCTTTTGAGTATTGTATTTATTTACCAGCAGGCTCTACTTAATAGATATAATATTTGTTTACAAGTTTATGTTGTAGTGATGAAGCGCTTAGCTATAGTGTTACTATAGTGTAATCCAGTAACTGCTAGTTTAGTTGGAGGAAATTGCATATCAATATCTATGTTATCTACACTAGACATTAGTACTAAGGGGTCTTAACGTTAACGTCAAGATAAGCAAGATTGTTAATCTTGAGATTTAAGTGTTGATTTTAGTTTTAGCTTTAAGCGCTCTCTTTCCTTTTGAATTGCTATAAGGAGCATTGTCCCCTTACTTAACTTTTTCTTTTTTAGCTCTCAGTAGTGTATATATTAAATCTACAATAGTACCTGGTCTTAGCACATTGTATTGTTTATTTTGTGTTTTAGTTTTTGGCGAAAAGGTTAAATTCTTGAAATCCTTCTTGTTTGCTACTTTTAATTTTCGCCTATTAGTTTTTCCTTTTTGCCTGTGGGAAAAATTTTGGTGATGGAAGTGAAAATGAAAATTGAGAATTGGGAATTGGGAATTGGGAATTTGGGAATTGAGAATTTTCTCAACGTGTGGTTGAAATTTTTATCTCCCCAAATGGTTAATTACCGGATTGGGAAGGAAGGTGGAAGGCGAAGTGAAGACAACATAAATTTATATATCATCGTGTGCGAAATGGTGTTATGTGATGGCATATATGGATTTCTCAATAATATAACAACACTGTGAAACTGACTAGTCTGCGAATCACAACTACCACATGGTATTTGAGTGCTTTGTAATTGGTTTCAAACGCGTTGCACCATAAATGTATCCTGACAATTATAGATTTGCTGTATGTAGCCCCTTGCATTTAACTCATATCTCTAGTCTAGAATTCACTTGGATAAATAATATCAAAGCACTAAATTACGGTTGTGTCTGTCAAATGTATGTCAAAGTCTGGTGAGGCAAATAATGGGTTATAGAGATAACCATATATCTCTATGCTATTACTGCGAATTTTCCCCATCTTTTCCATTCTCTTGTCTCTATATAACTTGTATACCTACTCATTCCATAGACTTTCATCTCAATGTTGATTGAAATGCCGATTGTTCAGATTAACGATTCCAGAATTCGCTAAAGTGTTTTATTGTTTAAAATGACCACCAACCAACCGGTTATTAATAGTTTGCAATTTATTCAGTTTTTGATACAAAACAACCTGTAATTACCATATCGTAAGATCTTCCATATAATCTATAAATAAATGAATACACCCTTCTAATTCAACTTTTCCTCCTTAGTCTCTGATTTAGTTTCCTGTTCCTGAATATTATTAGGTAATCAATCTGCACAAAAGAATCTGGATCCTTTTGAATTTAAAAAAAAAAAAAAAAAAAAAACAGTGTAGATCAATTCTTGAGCCTTTAACCAAAAAAATCAGAAAAACAATCCATTCTGTTGATTATTCAGTATACTGTTTCAAGAGTTCATTTTCCAAGCGTGTAGGGAAGAAGCGCTGGTAGTTGGCTATCGCTGTGGAAGAAAAAGGGTTTGGTTCATAAAGCTGAGAAAGGGGTTTTCTTATATGGATTTATAACAGTGAGCCGCTGAAGATATTCAAATTTGATTAACCGCTGTGTGCCTAAACATTCCAACTGACAATAGATTATGATCATTCAATATGGGACAAGTTGGTAGTTTGGATAGGAATCACCAAAATCCAATATCGTTATCAAATGGATTGATACTGAAGAAAATCTCCTTCTTGAATAAGATCATCTCAGTTGATGCTAATACAAATCAAATCATACTACCCAAATCTCCTCTTGCGGAATTTGTCCAGAATGTTAAAACTGATGAATGGCCATTTTTGCTGAAAGTGTCTAATAATGAGCAAGTTCAATTGACATTGGGACTTTCAGAAGATTTACTAAACGACTTTAAGCAAATGACAAATTTGAAAAATTTCACCATTTTCAGTAATTTGAAAATTGTTATAATGTCTGCATCCAACTCGAAAATTTTGGTTGATGAAGTGTTGTCAAGAGTTGTTGAATTGAAGGAAAAATCATTAAATCCAACAGTGCAAAACAACTCCGATAAAATAACCATTAACCCCATTGATAATCAATTTGATATTAAGATTGATCTGAACAAATTACAAGATTTTAAGGGGAAACTATACATTACGTTCTTGGGAAATAACGAAGAAGTTTTCAAAACTATAGTGTATTTGGCTGATACAAAGGATAAGCAACCAATTGATGAACGTAAAATTAGTGAATCAACTTCAATACCAAACATTAAACAAGAGTTTAAAGACGAAGAAAATCCAGCTCAGAAGGATCACCTAAATATTAAAGACCCACAATACGAATTCATGGCCGATGGTATAAGTTTCAGAAATACGCTATTTGAAATTGAAGATAATTTACAAAATTTTAAAATCTTGATGAAGAATATAATAAAGAAATCTCAAGCTTTAGAGGAATCAGAAAGAAATTTAGCTATAACTAGATCAAACTTATCAGCTTCGTTATCAGATTTGAATAATTATGCATCTGCTATAAATGGCTCCATTTTGAAAGATATTATAAATGATCTAATACCTATATTCACTGAAAAATCTACAGAAAATATTGAAAATGCAAACCTGGTTATGAAAAATATAACAACTCCGCTTTTACTTTTCTATAATTCAGATTTTAAATTATTACAAAATAAGAAAAAACTATACCATGATCAACTTAAAGAATACAAACAATGGGGTATTGAAAATTCGTCAACTGACGAAAATTTAAATCAGGATGAGTCCTTATCCAAAAGACTACAATTTGAATTGAACAGATTAGATTATTTCAATTACTTGAATGAATTTAGAAATGGTTACTTAATACGAAATTTAATCCATAATTTGGCTGTCTTCCTTCAACAAGATTTCATCAATAAAAAATCTTCAAATAATATCGTGGAGCTACATATAACAAAGGCATTGGATTATTATAGTAACTTCAATAATTACAAAATTGAACAACAGTTGTTTAAGGGGAAATTACAGTCTGTTAAAACATTTGATGAACTTAATTCATTAATAAAACCAGAGCCTCTACTTATGACAAGCGCTACTGATTCATCATCAACTTTACATGAGAGACCTAAACCTATCTCTAAAAACAGTGTCAATTCCATTATATCTTCATATGCAGATAATGAGAAACATCCACACCCCGTTTCAAGGCATAGCTCAATTCATAGATCTAAAGATGATTTAGTATTGAGAAAATCCAGTTCTATGAAAAGGAATTCTCGTTCAATGGTTAGAAAATCTTCGTATACACCAAACTCTGATCCAATGATAATACCAAGTTCCTCACCTTTAGGCATAGTTCAAAACATCGATCAAAGTAATACCATATGCTGTGACTGTGGTACTACAAAATCAGTGGATTGGATTGCAATCAATTTACTAGTGGTAATGTGTATTGATTGCTCAGGAACTCATAGATCTTTGGGTACCCATATATCTAAAGTAAGATCATTAACACTGGATACAAAAGCCTTTCAATCGAAAGAATCCATTGAGCTGTTATATCATGTTGCTAATGGATTTGCAAATTCTTATTGGGAAGGTGAACTTTCAGTAAAAAATAAAATTTCACCGCTTTGCTCAAATGAAGAACGTAAAGCTTTCATTATAAATAAATACCAAAATAAAAAATTCATATCAAGAGAACCAACTTTCAAACCAAATGAATCGTTAGTTAAAGGTGTTCACACTGCAAACATCCCATTAATCTTGAAATCTTTAGCTTTAGGCGCCAATAATAATATGGTTGTTTTGAAAAAAGTTGGTTCGATTCAATTGGAACTATCTTTATTCGAATACGCATTGACTCATTTCCACGGTACACCTGAAGATCCGATTTTTGACGTTGCCACAATCTTGGTATTGAATAATACACCATGTGGTGATAGAATTTCTACAAATTTACCATTAGGACCGAAACAAAAACAATTCTGGGCTGAAAAAATTGAACAGTTTTATCCTAAACCAGTGGCATTCCATTCAAGAACTCAATCATTTGATGCTAAAGCTCATAAAAATTCAAACGGATTTGGTAGTAATGGTAATGGTGTTATTACAAACGGTACACCGCAGGTTTCAAGATCTAGATCACTAAGGAAAAGTCTAAGCTTTAAAAATCTAACACATGATAAGAAGAAGGATTCACAAATTCAGAATAATGGGAAAGCGATGATTGGAAAAACTGATGAAAAGAAGAATAAGGAAAAGGACATAGAAAAAACTAAAGAAAAAGACAGAGGTAGTGATTCACCAAAGACCAAAAAAGAAGCTAATGAAAAACCAAAAAAAGATAGAACTAATAGAACAAGTAAACTCAAGTTTTTCAAATAAACATTATACTACTATTTATATACACAAACTGATTAGATACGCTCCTTTCGTGCAATGACGATTTAATAGCACATTTTTAATGACCGTCATGATTTACATTCATAATTGTTTGCTTTTGTAGCTTTTTTGTTGTTTCCCTTTATATTTGTTTTCTTACATTAACTTTGTGGCTTTTGACACAAAATATAAATTTACGAGATGATCAAATTTACAAAAGCGCCCTGCAAAGAGATAACAAGTTATTAACCTCCTGCCTGGATTCAACCTCGAGACCTAATAACAAACACTTCACCCTATATACTACATCAAAACTGGGAATTAACCACATTTTTATTGACTGCTTCTATTTGCTTAGCTCTGCAAACTTAACACAACAAAAGAACGAATCTGTTTGCTTCTGCTAAAACCTTTTCATTTACTAACCCCAAGCTAGAATTCCCAAGCAAAGCTATCATTCAAGCAGCAGAGATGGATGGTGTTACTGAGCCTAGAGAGCTATATGATATTCTAGAATGTGTTGGAAGAGGTAATTTCGGTGATGTTTATAAAGCGTATGCTTGATACCAAAAATTTCCCCAATGTGTGAGATGAGACAAAAGCAATTAACATGTATAGTAATGAGAGGAAAACCAATAATATTGTTGCCATTAAAGTTGTTAATCTTGAAGAAACAGATGATGAGATTGATGTATTAGTTCAAGAAATCTCGTTCTTATCACAACTAAGGTCAGATAATATCACGAATTATCATCAAACTTATGTTACAGATGTTTGTATGTGGATTGTAATGGAATTCTGTGGAGGTGGTTCATGTGCTGATCTATTGAAATGTCATAAAACCTTGAGTGAAGACGTTGTTGGATTTGTTATCAAGGAGACTTTAAAGGGATT
Organism: Hansenula silvicultrix; assembly: GCA_030574755.1. Lineage (NCBI taxonomy): Eukaryota > Fungi > Ascomycota > Saccharomycetes > Phaffomycetales > Wickerhamomycetaceae > Hansenula > Hansenula silvicultrix. The sequence continues at coordinate 78,593 of JAJMFL010000004.1, forward strand.
GGAGTATTTACATTCAGAAAGAAAGATTCATAGAGATATCAAAGCTGCTAACATTTTGTTAACAACTGATGGTAAAGTTAAATTAGCAGATTTTGGTGTATCGGGACAAATCACTGCTACTCATATTAGAAAGAATACTTTTGTTGGTACACCATTTTGGATGGCACCTGAAATTATAACAAGAAAGAGAGGTTATGATGAAAAAGTTGATATTTGGTCATTGGGTATAACTTGTATTGAATTATTAAAAGGTACACCACCTCATTCGCATGAAGAGCCTTTGAAAGTGTTATTTGAGATTCCTAAACATCCACCACCTGTGTTGGTTGACTCGAAATATAGTGATAGTCTTAAAGAATTTATTAGATTCTGTTTACTCAAGAATCCAAGTAAAAGACCATCCGCTGCAGTGTTGTTGAAAACAAGATTTATTAGGCAGATTAAAAAGCATCATAATTTGATTCCATTAATTCAAGAAAAGGATGAATGGATGAAGTCAAATAAACAAAATTCAAAGAATCCTAGGTATGATATTGATAAAAAATTATATACAAAGAGTCAAGCATGTTTCAAATGGAATTTTACCAAGACGTTACCACACCAATCTAAAAACATTAAAGATTCATCGCAATTGCAAGTTGCAAATCATAGGAAAAGAAAATATCCTTTTGGATCTAATGAATATAAATCAAATATTGGAAATATCTATAAAGAATTGTTAGGACAGGATTTTGATGATACAAGTAATTTGAATTCAGGTGCTCTCAATTCTGATAAATCCAGTTTATCAGATAATAAAAGTCCAATTATATATCTTGACTCTTCAGAGACAAATTTAACATCTCCGAATTCTAGTGATGAAGGTTGTGAAGTTGATCCAATTACGTCTACAGAACATATTGATCATGAGACTGCAATCATTCATAAACAGCGTCAAAACGGGGCTTCAAAAGTTGATGCAACATCTTTAGCTATGTATGATGAAGATATGGTAGATAGCAGATTACAACAAGTTGACTATATCAATGAAGTTATTTTGCATTGTTTTAGAAGAGTTCACCATCGAGCTAAGACATTTGAGACTAAGGAGACTGTTTCTAACTTGGGTAAACTGTTTCTACAAGCTGAAAAGTCTCAGCCTGGATTATCAGAAGCTTTAGCTGAAGAGATATGGTTGAAAATGTGTCGTTTAAGAGGTGACTCAGCTTCATTTCTATAGATTACGTTCCTATTTCAGTAACTGATGATTTAACATTGTTTATTAACAAATTGTAGGAAATTTTTTTTTTTCCTTTGTGTATGTGTCACGGATATTTGCGGATATTGTACTCGATGGTGTTAATACAAATTTAATAAAACAAAGAGTCGACTTTTGTTAATAGATTACTAGTGGTTTACTGGTTTAATTAGTACATCTTGACGTATTTCAGCCTTTCAAATCCTCAATATTGTGATGTTTCTTTTTATCAATTTTTCTTGTTTTTGTAAATTTGAATTTAATATATTAATTACTGTTTATATATTCAAAAACCACAAAACCAAAAAAATCAACAAATTTGTAAAAAGACTCAAAGAAGACTTAGTCTAGCTATATCACAATTCTATAGAAGCAAAGAGTTATTTAATTACACAATAATTTAGAATTTTTTCTGGTAAAGATGAAATTTTCTACAATTTTACAAAGTTCACTTGTTATTGGCTTTGTTTCGGCAGCTGTTTTGTATACCGAAGATTCAACATCTAAACAATTGAAATCGTATGGAACTGACGGTTTGTGGATACCTTCATCTCTTGCTTGCAAAGGTTATGAGCTGTCTATTAACAACTCTTAAATCTTAGAAGATCAAGATTCTGGAAATTCTGATGATAAGAAGGGTAGTGATATTCCAACTCTGTGTTCTAAAGGTGAATATGTTATTAGTTCAAGTGCTCAATTAGAACAATTGTATGAATGCGATGATATTGTTGGATCTTTAATCATTTCAAACTACCAACAGCCAACCATTGACACTGGTGATATCAAAACAATTAGTGGTGATTTTGTTGTAGTTAACGCAACTAATTTGGTTAGAATCGATACACCAAAATTAAGACTTGTTGGAGGAGAGTTCAAATTGAAAGAATTGACAAGCTTAACATCTTTAAATTTACCAAAATTGAGTGAAATTGGTTCAATTAGTTGGAATGTTTTACCAATCTTGAGTACTGTAAGTTTTGGTGATAATATTGGGAAAATCAATAGTATCACCATTTCAGATACTTCGTTGATTGGATTTGCTGGATTTAATGTTGATTACCTTGAGATTTTAAATTTGAATAACAATAGATTCTTGGAAAGTATTAATTTGAATTTAAAAGGTGTTAAAGAGCAATTAAGTATCAGTGCTAATGCTAAAAACATTTTAGTTTCATTACCATACTTGGAATGGGCTAATAATGTTACAATTAAAGACGTCTCATCTATCAATTTGGATTCTATAAAGAAAGTGAATAGTTCATTAGAGATTATTGATAATAATTTTCAAGCTTTTAAATTACCCAAATTAGCTAGTATTGGTAGTACTTTAAGTCTTATTGAAAATTATAATTTAAAAGAAGTTGAATTCCCAAATGTACTGGAAATTGGTGGTGGATTGAAAATTGTTAATAATACTCAGTTAAATAAAATTAATTTTTTCCCTAAATTAAACGTTATTGGTGGTGCTATTGAATTTTTAGGTGATTTTAAAGAAACAACTTTTAACAAGTTGAAGTTAGTTAAAGGTAGTGCTATTATAAACAGTAAGTCTGATGGATTAGATTGTTCTAAATGGATCCATGGTGGGTCTTCTGATGATTCAATGGGTGCTTCGATTATTAGAGGTGGTAATATCATTTGTACATCTGGAACGAAACAACAAACTATTAAATTTGATCAGGAAGGTGAAATCATTGATGAGAACATTTCAATCATAGATGATAACGATAGTAATAAAAGTAGAAATATCGATTATTCCAATGATGGTTATAAATCTTGGTTAATCAATTTAGCTGATGTCTTTTTTGGAATTGCAATTTTAGCAGCAATCATCTGATGAATTTTTCAGGGCATTGAACTAGACAATTTCTGTATAATGATAATCTAGCGTGAATTTTAGCTCATCAATTGTAGATCAAGCTTTATACACCTTCCACTCTATTGTCAGAGAGACCTCAAATTGAAGCTCACTAAAGTTATGTATGTGTCTTTTTCAGTTTCCATAACAACCAATCAATTAAATTTTTGAATTTTTTTTTTTGTTTTTACTCCGACGGTTTCCATGAAAGCTCCATAACGAGGACTCAATAGTATTGTTCAAATGGTTAAATGAAGTGTGGATGGTAGACACATAATGACAACTGAACCACTTGCTCTACCCATTGTGCAGTCTGAATCACAAGAAGGAGTTGCAGTGTTATCTGATAATTCAGGAGCGACAACACCACAATCTGTTACTTCACCAAATCTTAAAAGATCCTTAACTCTGAACTCTACTGAACAATCCACCAAATCCAAGACTAGGAGGAAAAGACAAACTTTTAGCTGTTCGACATGTAGGCGGTTGAAGACGAGGTGTGATTTTGAAAAAGAGAAGGATAAGTGTCATAGGTGTGGGATGTTGAATCTTGATTGCTCGCTAAGTGGAGATCCTTCAAACCAGGTTGTTGTGAAGAAGAAGCCTATAGCTGAAAAAAATGATGGTGACGAAGGCACAACTGAAATGGGTGATATTAAAAACAAGCTGGAGTTGATTATGAAGCATTTGGATATCCCTGGTGGTGATGAAGTGCAAGAGAAGAAATCCCAAAGGAAGAAAGTACGGAGGAGTAACGCTATAGAATTAGCGCCGTTCAAATCAATATCAAAGATTTCACAACCGCCACTGGAACACCAACCTTCACAATTCTATTTCAAATCATTGGAATTGTTCAATAATATATATAAGCAAGATCCAGAGGTGTGTTTAGCGCTTGCGGACAATTTCCTCACCAAGGCACATTTTTGGATTATACCAGGTGGTATCTCTCGGATAAGCCATGACTATACCCAGAAAAACCCATTCATAACACTGGTCTTCATATTGATATCGCTGAGTTTCGATCACAAGGAGATCCATATCGTACAGGGCGATAAATTCCAATCACAGGTTTTCGAATGTGTCAAAGAACTGATTGGGATAAGCATGCTTTGGAGTACAGAGTTAACAGATCATGATCTAGAGGGAATGGTTTATCTTTGTAATTATCAAGTCACCAGACAGCCAAAGAGCAAAGAGAGGAATGGTGATCAGAAGCAATGGGACTTATGGATCTTGAGTGGTCAAGTGATAAAGCTTGTTGTGAAGCACTTTAAATTTCGCGAGATTAAAGATAGAATTGAGAGTGGTGTATTTGATGCTACGGATCTTTTCCATTTGAGAATATGGAATGCACTTTGCTGTTCGCATGTAGGGATCTGCTTGGGATTTGGGTATGAGTTATCAGTTAGTGATGAGTATTTGGAGAATTGTGAGTTGATACTCAGGAATCCAGAAGTTAAAATTGAAGATGAGATTAAGTTTGTCGAGTTAGGCTTTTTACGGAAATGTTATGACTTGATAAGAGATGATGAGTATATGGAAGGTATAGTGTCCAAGGGACGGAATCATGATATAATTGAGATTTCAGAGTTTAAAAACTGGAAGGATAAACACCAGGAACTCATTGACAAAGATTTCTCTCAAATACTGAATTTTTGCTATGACTATTTCCATATATGCTTTTTCAAAAAACTGAAATTAATGGGGCATGATGTTGATACATCGTTACAGTATTACCTTTTCGAATTGATGCAAAAATTTTCTGCACTGGATAGTATTTTGATCAAAGGCTCACCAAATTATCTTATGAACCAGTTAATCTATACGAGTTTTGAGATTTATGAACTGATGAATTCAATGAAATCTGAAGATCGACTCAAGAGTATCAATTACATAACCAAAATTTACTGGAAACTGAACCAAATTGGTGAAGATAAGAATCAGTGTACGATGGATGTTGGCCGCATTATCAAGATAATCTTGGATAAAACAAATGCTCAACCCAACTCTGATGTACAAAACAATGGAGACGGGGATGGACATGACCATGATTATCCTCCACTACACGATGATATTAACCATGGTTTCAGTAATGATGGTTTCAGAATAAGCGATGAACGTGGAGCACATGACGACGGGATACCCAATGTGGAAATGTTTACATCGTTTGAAGATTTCTTTAAAGAGTTATTCAAATGACACTATAAATTTCAATTTGCATATAGCTACACACCCATTTAGAAATTTATACACGTGGTTATTATACTTGTATACAAACTAAACTCGGAGTTATTACCGGAATGTCAAAAACACTCACAACTGTGTTATCGTAGTAGACCCTTGCATTAGATAAACCTTCGTCACTTGACCTTAGTCACTGTCCAACTCTACAACATAGATGGTTCACCTATACCGACAACACATTGTAATGAATCGATATATATATATATATACTGATAACAATCTACTCAATTGGGATCCATAGACTAACTATCATTTCCTCATATATACTTAGTAGGCCTTGTCTCCACGTGCAAAGACCACTTCAGCTTAAAACTTTTCTTGGTTAAATTTCCAACTGTGGAAATTGCAATTGTCTTGGTATATTGATTATGTAACGAGTGCGTAGTGTATTACATAATCGGTACTACCACAAAGTGCGCCTTCCTAGTTATATGCTTTATAGTACTTTCACAACAATAGTCATTTGCTATTCCAGTTTCACTCAATGGGGAGTCTGTGTGTGGATCTGCAATTGTGAATGAGTGAGTGAGTGAATTATACTCAATGATACTCTCTCCATGTGTATTGGCAGTTGAAGAAGTCCAATGGGGAACGAGCAGCTTATTGTGTTGGGTCAAATGGTGAATCTCGCAACGGGTACAAGACATTATGGCTTTTGTGTAAACAATTTCAATTATCCACACGAGGGTGATCTCTATGCATTGGAAGCAGCCATTAATTTACTTTTAAAAGAATTACGAGATCTACAAAACAGTATCTTAGTGTGTTTATTCAAGACCACATGGACCTCTTGGAATATATTCAAAATCAAGAAAATTTTAACTATAAATTTAGACTATATTCCATAATTGTCTTTTAACCAAACCTGTCCTTGAATACCATAACTATAGACATTAAAACTCTCCACTATGAGATTACCAACTATCGTTTTACAATTATTATTCGCTGCTATAGTCGCAGCTTTACCAATCAGATATGATAACAAGAAAAATTTAATCTTCATGGTCTCTGATGGGTTAGGTCTTTCTGGTATCTCTGCTGCAAGACAATTTAAACAAACTTCAGGTAACTTGACTAATGAAGAAGCTGTCTTAAACTTGGAAAACTATTTAATCGGTGCCGTTAGAACTAAATCAAGTTCTCAATTAATTACTGATTCTGCTGCTGCAGGTACTGCCTTCGCTGCAGGTCATAAAACTTATAACGGTGCCATCTCTGTTAATCCTGATGGTAAACCAATTGGTATTTTCTATGAAGGTGCTAAATTGAAAAATTTTAAAACTGGTATCGTTTCAACAACTTTTGTTCAAGATGCTACCATTTGTACTCCAAATACCCATGTTTTGTCAAGAAGATCTTATGATTTAGTCGCAGAACAACAATTAGGTTATGGTCATCCATTAGGTCAAGTTATTGATGTTGTCCTTGGTGGTGGTCGTCAATATTTACACGGTGCTGATCAAACTCAATACGGTACAAAGGGTAAAAGAGCCGATGGTGTTGATTTAATCGCTAAAGCTCAAGAAGATGGTTGGACTTACATTGGTAACAAGACTGAATTCGATTCTTATAACTTGGGTTATGACAAAAAACCAACTTTACCTCTCTTGGGTGTCTTTGGTGCTAACTCTTTACCTTATGAAATTGATAGAAATCCAGAAGAAGTTCCAAGTTTAAAAGAAAATGCCTTATTAGCTTTAAACACTTTGATTGAAGCTACAAAAGATCAAGATGAAGGTTTCGTCTTATTATTAGAAGGTGCTAGAATCGATCATGCTGGTCATGCTAACGATCCAGTCACCCATGCTAGAGATACCCTTGCATTTGATGAAACTTTTAAAGCTGTTCTTGATAGAGTTTCAACTCTTGACACTGAAACTTTGGTCGTTTCCACTTCAGATCATGAAACCGGTGCTTATGGTTTAGGTCATGGTGATGTTTACAATTGGTACCCAGAAAATTTATTAAATGCAACTATTTCAACTGAAAAGGCTCTTGAATTATTTGAAGATTACGAAGGTGAAGATAAAAACTCATATTTGAAAAATGAAATTTTAGCAAATCAATTAAAATTAACTAATGTCACTGATGATGAAATTAGTCAAATGATTGAAGCTGAAGATTTACAAGTTGAAATTGCTCATGTTATTTCTAAACAAGCTGGTGTTGGTTGGACTACAATTGCTCATTCTGCTTCTGATGTTCCATTATTCGCTTGGGCTAACACTAAAGAAGCTTACAATGAAGCTGTTGCTCATTTGGGTTCATCAATCGAAAACTATGAAATCCCAAGATTCTTTGCTAAATGGATCGGTGTTGATTTAGATGAAGTTACCGAAAAGATTCAAGGTATTAAAACTGCCCCAGATAATTAATAAGCTTGAACACTGCGCACTCATCCTTTAACTCTTTTACTTCTCATATACGCTACTGATATCATACCACATTCTTTGATATCAAAAAATAATTTTTTTTTTCTCTAGATTTATATTCAAAACTTCAAAGTATTGGAGCTTTTTATAGATAGAATTCTTATTATAATTTATTTAATTGTTGAATCGTAAATAACTTTTGCGTAAAAGAATATAGGTATTACCGAATCAAGTTAAAACGGTTTCCTGCAAAACTCCTACTGATAAGTCAGAAATTATTTCCTAAAAGAGCATGAAATTGCATAAAATTGCGCAAACCCGGTTCTTTGATTGAACAAAATGAATTACTGTTTTCGTGCAAATCCGCACATTTTGGCATAATTTGCGAAGACAATTTCCACATTCTGGCACTGTTAAGTCCAACGGTTTTAAATTTTGATAATCTCTTCAGTTTAAATCAAGAGAAAAAAAAAGTAGAGCTGATAAACCTTTTTGAGCTTTACTCCTTTGTCCCAGTTGTTTGAACTGCTATTCTCGGTGATATAAGATATATTTGTCGAGTCTGTTATAGTTTTGGAAGTTAGAATAAGTATAGGCAAAATGTCATTTGATGATCAAAAGGGTTTACAAATTGCTTATGAAGAAGCTGTAAAAGGTGAGTGTAGATAGATATCTCGGAGTTTTTGGGGTTTTATTAGATGAAGGTTGATGGCTTTGTGGGAGTTGTGTGACGATATAGGTTACACCAAATCATATCTCGAGGCTTGTCAGCAGTCTACAAAATTGAAATCTCGGAGTATGGACTTTTGGTTCTTGGATTGGAGTTTGAGTATTAACAAAATTATAGGTTACGAAGAAGGTGGTGTTCCAATTGGTGGTTGTCTAATCCATGAAGATGGTAGAGTGCTAGGTACTGGTCACAACATGAGATTCCAAAAAAATTCTGCAACTTTACATGGTGAGATCAGTACATTAGAAAATACAGGTAGATTGAACGGTTCAGTTTACAAAAAATGCACAATCTATACATCATTATCACCATGTGATATGTGTACTGGTGCTATCATCATGTATGGTATCAAAAGAGTTGTTATTGGTGAAAATGAAACATTTTACGGTGGTGAAGATTACTTAAGACAAAGAGGTGTTGAAGTTGTTAACTTAAACGATCAAAGATGTAAAGATATCATGGCTAAGTTCATTAAAGAAAGACCAAGTGATTGGAACGAAGATATTGGAGAAGAAACTGATCTTACAAAAAAATGTGAACATTAGTTATGAAAATGATTTCGAAAAACCATTATAGACATAATTTACATTATTTATACTAAATCATTTCAAATTTTTGCATATACCCATCAAAATCTCCTCTTTTTTGTTTCAATCATTTTGTAGCAGATGAAACGGCAGCAGCTATAGTTTCACTAATCTTTTCCGCAACGGATTCTGTACTCGTCTTTCTAATACCACTTGTCCCTGGAACAACTAGTTCCATGTAACAAACACCCAAGGAAACTAAAGCCATCATGAGTCTAATGAATGGTGATTGCCCACTTTCTGAAACACTGGCAGTGTTATTACCTTGGTTCAAGATGGCCAATACAGCAGTGATTAAAGCGACCCATGATAATAGTTTATTCTTCATAAACATAGCAGCCATTGGCATACTTTGTCCTATGATTGCACCACTATCAGCTTCTGGTGCTGGTGCGACATGGACATATGGAATAACGAGTTCTTTGCTTTTTACACTTGGTGCCATTGTTAATATTAATTCTGTAGATCCTATTGTGTTGACAATATCCAAATGTTCGTAGACTTAGATTACTATGGTTGTCTTTATCGTCCATTATCAAAAAACCTGTGGTGGTAATGACACCCGAACACCATATTATAGATATATAGGCGCACTTAAATCTTTGACAGAGCAAACAGGAAGAATCTACAAAGTAATGAACAAACAGAGAGGAATTCTACAAAGATTTGGCCAGCAAGGTTGAGTGTGATGGAGCTTGGGTTTTAAATACATCAGAAATGCGCCTCCTCTGCCGTTATTTGATATTCATTTTTATCATTCTCGGCTTGTTCAATCTGCAATATCTTAGCAATGATCCATTGTCTTTGGGGTTGGATCTTCAAATCATTCTTCAATAGGTATTTCATATCACCAGTATCGTTGAATACAGCCCACGAACTTTTGATTTGAGACTGACCATTAGCATTGTTCAGAGTCGATCTTGTTGGCAAGAATAAAACCAAATCATCAACTTTGAAATCTCGAATACTGATTTTGGTACTTTGTACTTCCTTAAGCATTTTATTTTCTTTCAACTCTCTCTTAGCCAAGTTCTCAACTTCTTTGAATCTTTTGGATATGCTTGTTTTATACAAAGGTGTCAAGTTTGTGATATGGTTAACAAATGTCAAGTACTTATCCTCAAATTTGTCCAAGTTGTAATTTTCAATTACATTGTCAACAACTAGATCTAATGCTTCGAAACTTGATTCATCTTCATTTTCTAGATTCAAGTCTGAAATGGACTTCAAATCAGGGAGACTAACCCACGATAAGTATTTCAATGCATCTTGCTCCAAATCTGACTTCATTCCATTGACACTTTTTTCTAAAGTTGTACTGAAGTCTGCGGTTTCTCCCAGCTTTCTCAAACCTTTTACCCTAATCACATTCACAGCACCCCCTTCAGTTCTAAGAGCCAATAAACCCATGGATCTTAAAGTTGCACAAAACAACAAGTAATCGTTATAAACAATCTCGCTCAAGTCTTTGGCTTTTATGATGAGAGAATTGACAATTATTACCAATTGTAATATCGTTTGCCTATCACTAATTGCCGTGAAATGTTTGGCTTCTTGTTCTTCTTGAATTTTTTCTAAATCTTCCAATTTCATCTTGAGACTTTCAATTTCCCCTTGATGTGTCTTCTTCTCCCTAGCAAACTCATTTTCACGATTTGACATGTTTTCTAGCAAGTCATTTTTCATGGATATCAACGAGTTGTAATCATTTTTCGATCTGTTAAGTTCATTATTTAGGTCGAGATTTGTTTTTACCAGCTTCTCTTTCTGTTCATTAAGGTCCTCGATCTCATTTGTTTGTTTCTTCAAGGACTCAATAAAGGCGTGTTGCTCATTTATTTCAATCTTCGATTCTTCAAGTTCCGTGTTTTTCGAGTCCAAAGCGTCTTGAAGTTTGAGATTCTCTTCTTTTTGCTTTTCTAGCGCTTCTTTAAGCTGTTCGATTTCATCACTGCCTTTAGTGAAAGATTGCATTCGAGACAGCTCTTCTTCTTTTTTGCTAGCTACTGATTCATAATATAAGATATCTTTTTCATGTTCATCTTTCAGCGTTGTAATCTTATTGACGTGTTCCAATTTGAGTTGTTCCAGTTTAACTTCAAAATCTTTGAAGGCAGCGGATCTCTCTTCCTCGCTTGTATGAAGTTGTTCTTCTAAATCCTTAATTTTGGTTAGGTGCTTTTCTTGTAGGTTTTTATAATCAGTTTCTAAACTCAGGTGTGCTTCTGATTTGGTGCTAGACTTGACATTGAGCCGTGCTTCAAGATCTTCCACTTGCTCTCTGTGCTCAATTTTAAGTTTCTCAAATTGATTTTCTAAATTGTGATATGATTCCGATTTCCCATTGAGAGCTTCTGCAAGTTCCGCTTTAAGCTTTCCAACCTTGGCAGCATGCCTTTCCTTTAACTCTTCAACAAAACTTTCCCTTTCCTTCAATAAAGTTTCAATTTGGGTCAAATCTTGCTTTTGTTTTTTTGTAAGTCTTTTTGACTCTATGGACTCAAGCTCCAATTGGTCTAATTTATGCCTCAAAGCTGAAACTTCCACAGAGTGTTGATCCTTCAGAGCTTCTAGCTGCCTCAGTAGACCTTGACTTTCTGAATAATGTGAGCTAAATTCAACTCTAACAGCCTTCAGTTCTTGATTAGTTGCCTCAATTGTATCTTTCATTTTCTGCACCTTTTTCTTGAAGTCCTCATTTTCAGCTTTGAGTGTGGCCAATTCGGCACTACGATTGTCATCACTCTGAGGTGAAGGTAATTTTTCAAATGACGGCGAGACAACTCTGCTCTCAACGCCATTATTCAGTTTGAACTGCGACTTATTTTGTGATTTGTCAAAGACTAGAGAATATCTAGATAATGCTGAGAGCCTTGAATCGTTCGTTTGCGATGGCCATTGGTTGAAGTTTTTGAATTGTTCCTGGTGTAAAAGGCTCTCAAGTTTTTTGATTCTTGCTTTGTAGCCTTTAACAGCATGATCTGAAGATCCATGGTCAGAACTATCAGAGTCCGATAGCTTAATCTTGGATCTTCGCAAAGGTAAATCGCTCAGTGCTTTTGAGATAACGCTCAGGTTGTCAGAGTTGTAGCCTACTTTCTTCAACTGATCGATGTAATTTAACACGTCTTCCTTGGTGAAAACTTCATTTGGTTTAGTAGACGAGCTTTCGTTAATACTCAGATCGAAAGTTGCAATATTATTACTGTTGAAATAATTCGTATTATTGTTCATAAGTTTCAATATTGATCCAAAGTTCTTCACCCATTGTGATCTATATTTCACTTCACGTTCTCTTATTGACGCAAAGTTTTCGACCGTTTTGGATGCCAAATTTTTCATTTCCTGTAACCATTCACTTCTCCTTATATCTTCAACGAGATATAATCCATATAGCAAAGGCAAATCAGCGGTTTGTGATAATGATGATTCAAGGCCCTGGATAATTTCAATTTTTTTGCTAATATTCTTCAAAGACTCCTTAATGGATAACATATCAGTTTGTGCTCTCGATAGTGTTTGTAGCTGCTTCGTGAGATCAATTTGAAGCTTCACGAAAAGAGAACCCAAGTTTTTGTAGATTTTGTAGATGTCAAGCGACAAGTTGTAGATTTTATCGACAAATTCTGATTTATGTGTTTGGAAAGTCTCCAAAATTATATCAACATCAATGTCATCCAGCTTCAAGTTATTTTTACTGAGTAGATGCTTGGTGTCTGACTGAACTTTATCCGATAACAAATTCAAATCATTCAACCCGTCAGTAGATTCGAAATGCTTAATCAACTTTAAAGTTTCAGTTTCAATAGTATCTAGTTCATTTTCTGATTTATCTCTTATGGTATCACTTTTGGCGATATTTGATTTGAAAGCTAATAAATCATTTGTCACATTATTTGATATTCTTATACTTTCATGAGCCTGGTTATCCAATTCTTTCTGGTGTAGCAAAGAAGACAATGCGGTTTTATCATCGTGGACTAATGATATATATTTCAATCTTTTGAAATGATCCTTCCAGGCAATATTAAGCGACTGCTGCTGAAGTGATATAACAAAATCATAGGTCGAATCGTGATTTTTTTTCACTTCACGACAAAAACTATCAATGTATTGTGTTGCAACTCTCAGCGCTTTAAACATAATTCGTATCCTATTACTCAATTCTATAATCTTTTTGTGGAATAAAAATGAATCGGACTGTATAGCTGCCACCCAGCCCAAGTTTGTAGTGAGTAAGCTCATCATTTGTCTTGAGTTTTTGGAAGATGCGATTTTGTCTAAATCAACATCCAGCAACGGCGAGTTTATCGGCTGTATGAGATTATCCAGAGGTCTTGTGAATTGAGATGAGATATATGATTTAATGTACTCTGGTGACTGCGAGCTTGAAAATAGATTCATATCGTAGACATAAATCTCGTTTATCTCCTCGAGAGATGACGTTTTCCTAATCTTGTAACCAAATGGCGAAATGAGATACAGTTGATTCATGGGTATATTGAACTGATTTGAGCAAAATCTTTTAAGCTCATCCAGCGTGACATAGTAATATCTATTGATCACTGTCGACTCACCAGAGTGCGCATTCAGCAACTGTATCGAATCACTCATACTGAGAGTCTGACTTGATTACCTATATCAAGTTTTGTGGCAAAATGCGGGACAGTGTCATATAAAAGAAACCTCTTAACGTGAATTGATGCAAGCACAAGTTGAAAATATCACAACAAAACCAGTCAGACAAATAGTAGAGACCAAACACTCAGTCAATAGACAACTGTTATCCGCTCAAATGATATCAACCTGAACAATGCAGTTGTGTCACATTTTATACTTTGAAGCTCACACTCACTTTAGATTAAAATTGTACCGATAAGCAAAACCAATTCGCGAAAAGTTTTTAGTGAGAGTTTTCCAGTGCGGTTTATAAATAAACAAAGTGTACAAATAAGAAGGCTTACAGGAAGGTAATCCAGAGCTTCAAAGTTGAAAGATTGGGATACTTAAATGAGCGACACTGATATATACTACGAGCAATTGAAGATAGAGAGTGAGAAAGATTTTGAATCTATCAAAAGCCTGATCAGTGACGATTTATCTGAGCCTTACTCTATCTATGTGTACAGATTCTTCCTCAACCAGTGGCCTGATCTTTGTTATATTGCCAAAAATCGTGCTGACGAGCTAATTGGTGTGGTGATATCCAAGCTCGAGCCACACAGAAATGTCAGATTGAGAGGGTATATTGGTATGCTAGCAGTTAGAAAAGAATTTAGAGGTCGAGGTATCGCCAAAGAGTTGGTTAAGAAAACTATAACGGAAATGATCGAGCAAGGTGCTGATGAAGTGATGTTGGAGACTGAAGTGGTGAATATTCCAGCTATTACACTTTATGAAAATATGGGATTTATAAGGAGTAAAAGACTCTATAGATACTATTTGAACCAACATGATGCTTTTAGATTGATTCTTCCAGTGAGTAAAAAATCAGAAACGAGATCTGCATTTTTACCACCTTTGAATCCACAGGTTATATAATGAATTGAATGAATTAACGCTTTTGCCTTAGCTTACAGACGTAGATTTTATGACATTATCTTTTTTATTCTTAATTTACTTAAAATGAAACTATTTATAACTTATAGGAAAAAAAACCATGAACTGAACATTAACAAAACACATACGATGGACTTGCAGGAGATGACTGAGTTTATTCTTCTTCATCGAATTTTGGAGCCAAGTAGAAACGTAAATAACCACTTGATAATTTGAATTCAAATAAAGCTGGGGTTTTATCAGCCAATTTGATTGTAATACTTTGTGACAAAGAAGTACCTTTAATGATATCCAACAGATATTTTAAACCAAAAGTCAAATTCACAGCTTTGTTTAATTCCACTCTGATTGAATTTTCTGATTTTTCCAAATCGGTAAATGGTTTGACGATAACACTACCTGAACCAATATCACCATTGGCAACAAATTTAACAGTATCTTTTGTAACTAAAACATTCAATGAATCTGACAATTGACTTAAATCTCTACAGATTTTTTGGAAATCGGTAGCTGGTTGAGTAATAACAGAATCATAATCCATATCGTCAATGTTTAAGAAATCTGATTCAATATCCATCAATTTTAATGAATATTCAGAAATTCTGTCTTTTTCAGTATCTTCGAAAACAACCAATACCGAGTCTGGAGTATCTTCAGCCATCAAAGTTAAAGAGTCAGAGTTGTTACCACATCTTAAAACTTTTGCTAATGATGATAAATCAACACCTAAAGTAATATTTCTATCACATCTATAAGTTGAGAAAGCATCTTCACCAACTAACAATGAGACTAAAAGAACACGAGAGTCATCAACAGCTTGCACTGTGATACCATGTTCTGTACAGTTGAAGTTACAAAGCTGAACTGTGTCTTTGAAAGCATCAATAATCTGGAAGTAATTGTCGTTAGCAAACGAAACTCAAACTCAATTGTCATAGAGACTCAGATAAACAATACTCACTTTTTTAAATAAACTGGCTTCGTCGAATTTGGCTTCAAGCATTTTGATTGATTATTATATATATGTATCTTAGTATCTATATGATTGAAAAGTAAATATAAGAAGGAAAAGCTTCAAAAAATTTGTTTCCTTTTCACTTTCATATCCAACGCGTCTCCCAATTGGACATTCAGACGTGTCTACGCGTACTCTTGTATGATGTAATATATTAGCTAAGCGTCATGTGATAAATCATGTGATCTACATGACCTATATCTGTCAATTGTTTACGGTGATTTTGATTCCCGTAAATAATGAAAACACAGCTTGTGGGAAGCTGCAAATTTTGAGTATTTCAACTATCTGAGTATATTTGGAGTTACTGGGTACTTTAGCGGTATAGGATCTAATTCCAATAGTAGTGGAAGATACAGTTACATCCAGGATGACCATGGAAAGTGAAATACCAGAACAAGAAGCCTTGAAACTTATCAGGTAAGTTTAGATAGTCAAGATTCACCCAAGTTATAGTGGATATGTCTTGTTACGGGAGATTGGAATATTAACGACAACATCAGTGAATTCAGCGATAAAGTTAGAAATTTAAGAGATGAGGAGTGTATGTACTCAGCATATTTTATCAGATACAGAAGTATCAGGATATTAACGCATTTAGATATTGAGGATGAAGGTAAAATAAATGGTGAATCAACAAATAGAGGTAACAAACTAAAACTTGGTTCACGTCAAGTTCACAGGGATAGAATAAATGGATATAATAACGATAACGAACCAGAAGAACAAGTGCACTATAATCGTTTTAAAAGATCAATCATTAAGAGACGGAAAATTGATAGATATACTTATGATTATAATCCCGCAACAGCTGATTCAACCGAGTTAGCATTATCGGCACTAGATGGATATGAAATCGATGAAGATGATCCTTATCAGCAGGTTGATATCGAGAAAACTTTAGCACCAATAACACACCCTTCAGATATAGTTACACGCTCTTCACTATCGAGAACATATACTTCAGATGTATTGGGGAAATTAGCTCAACAAGCTATTGAAACAGTGGAGAGAGAACAGAACAACGTTATCCAACTATCGAATTTATTAGATGTATTGCTTGGCGAAGACTCAAGCATGCTTTTAGAGACTCATCTGTCATTGCCAGACTACAATCATAATTTAACATCAACACCACAAGAAGAATCCCATGAATCACAATCATCCCAACAACAGCAACAACAAACAGATGGCCACGAAGAGTCACAAACAGATGTAATGGATAAGAGAATAACTAGAAGACAATCAACACAAGAAGTTGATCCATTTTTCGCTTTACCTCAAATTAAAATTGATCCAAATTTTG
The DNA here is from genome assembly GCA_030574755.1 of Hansenula silvicultrix. Classification (NCBI taxonomy): domain Eukaryota; kingdom Fungi; phylum Ascomycota; class Saccharomycetes; order Phaffomycetales; family Wickerhamomycetaceae; genus Hansenula; species Hansenula silvicultrix. Next base: position 95,504 of record JAJMFL010000004.1, read on the forward strand.
GTTTAAACCCTGAAGATGCTGAAGAAGCCAGACAGTTATCACAAATATCTTTACAAAGATCAGAAGAATATATAAGAAACTTGACAAGCCTTAGAAATGGATTGGCAAGGGCCGAAGTGTTGAAGACCAAGCTTTTACAATGGGCCAAAGAAATTAATGGTGATCCAGATGAAAGTGATATATATCAAGCTGAAAAAGAAGCAGCAGCTCAGGCCGCAGCAGCTGCAAATCCTCAACCTTTATCATCAAATTCATCATCATCATCATCTACAAAGAACAACAAGACTCCATCAAGAACTGCAACGCCCGAAGTGAGAACAAGTGGTAGACCAAGAAGGACTGCTACGTCATGATAATCTGTAAAGTTTTGAAAACTATGTATAATATATGAAACGATCACCAAGAATTTGTAGTTTCACTGTAAGCCTTAACCAATGAATCGTTATCTTTAGCTTTCTCATTTGTGAAAAATGGCACAACGGCTTTTTCCACAACAGCATCAAATAAGTTATAAATTAAAGGTTTCAAATCATCACCCGTTTGTTTGAAATCTGGATACGAATTACATTCTAGTAATGTGACATTTAATTGATCATCAATAATGAAATCTAACCCAAATATTTCAAAAGCGTTTTCTAAAGGTTGAAAATTCATTTTATCAACATTAACAGCAGCTTTGAAAACTTCACCAACAATTTCCACTAGTTGATTGAAAATGTGTTGTTTTTCATTTGCATTTAAACCTTTCAATTCCCAAAATTCAACAACACTGTTATTTGCTATAGCATTTTCTTCACCTTGTAAACAAGTATTTGTTAAATGACCGTATAATGAAATCTCACCATCTGATTCAATAGGTTTTGTATATGGAGTTAATGCAAATAATGTTAGCATTTTTTTATAGACGAAAACTTCAATTGAACCATTTGCCACAACGTATGTTCTTATATGAAATTTTTTATTTTGATAAGCAGGTAATAATAAAGGATTTGATTGATATTCCTGGACGACAAAATGTCTTAATTGCGAAGTTATAACACCATGATTTTCTTCAGAAGCGTCTTCACCTTCTTCATCTGTTTCATCTTCTTCAAATGAATCGAAAATTGCTTGTAACTGTTCAATTGTCTTGAAAATACGAATTCCTTGACCTCTATCACTCATACTTGGTTTTAATATCCATGTTTTTTCACCTAGTTCGATTTCACTTCGAAGTTCATAAGCTTCATCAAGTGAATCTTCTAAAAACTCAGCATAATCAACTTCCAGATTGAAAGTATCAGGGAATGCTTTTTTCAAAATTGAATCTGGATTTTTCACAACGTATGAGTGTATAGTATGAGCCAAATAATGTTTTCTGATCAATGCTTTTCTGTAAATGAATGAATTTATAAAATAATTTGAGGAATCTGATTGGATTCTATCGATATCCAATTCTTCGTAATCACCATAGTGGAATGTTTTCAATCCCAACTTATTTGAATTTGTAATTTCTATATCTGGTAAATGATGTTTCAATGCTGTTTTTAAAGCAGGATATATATAAGATTGTTTATCAATTGATAAATTTGCGATTCCTTTGATCAGATGATGATCATTATCGAGTGTTTCAGTTGTTTTTGTCGACCTAGAGTGAATTAAAAGGTTAATACATATCTTACAAATAGTGAAAATCAAGTTGTAAATGATATAAAGCTTAATAGATGTTTTTTTTTCTCTCAAAAAGAGGCGTAAAATCAATAGTAAAAGAAAATCACATAAAGACATAGACATAAACAAAAATCATAGACATTTCCTACTTTTCCTTCCTGTTTTATATATTCTATAACTCACTTTAATTTGATTTCACCAGAGACTGGAACATCTTTGAAAATAGCTTTTAGCGGAGTGACACTAGAAATAGTTAGTAAAATTGATTCAAAAAATAAGAGAAAGACGCCAGTGTTTTTACATACCTTATACCACCATTTAATAAAACCACACCATCATTATGTTCACCTTTCTTTTCAGATGCTAAAACAGTTTCGTGAACGGTATGGAAATTTGGAGACCATTTGAATTGAATTTTGTTATTTATACTTTGATCCACAATGTCTTCGTCACTGTTTGAAGAAGATTCAATTTCATTTTTAGCAAAGATTGAACCCCATTGATTTGGTAAGATTGGCGCATATTGAATTTTAGTTTCACCTAATTTCAAGGATTTGATCAAAGGAATATTTATAGTATATAGATCCACATCTTTATTCCAATTCTCAAAGAGATGAGTAATCAACTCAACACTTATCTTTGCTGCTTCTGAAGTTATGATTGGATCAACTTGTCTTGATTCAAAAGCATAACTTAACCCGATTGATTTTATACCTGTTAGCGCACCTTCCATTGCCGCGCCTACTGTACCTGAAGAAGTGATGTATAAAGCTGTTGAATTTCTACCAAAATTTGGACCAGATATAACCAAATCAACTGGACCTTTTTCTTTATTGTAGAGATGATGAACACCAATATCTGTGCAACTTGCAGGTGTACCATCGATTAAAGCCCATTCTTTCAAATTTGTATCGTTTCTTAAATCTTGGTTTGGAGTTGGGAATGGACCTTGGAACAGGTTGGACTGGTCATCATTTGAAGAATAAATGAATGAAGCGGTTAAGTCTTTCCCAGCAAAATGAGCTTTACCAATCCATGATCTTTGAGTATTTGGAACCACAATACTTAAATCCCAATTTGTATATTTTGCAATAGCATCAACCAAGTATTTGATATAAGGTGAAGTTTGGTCGTTTAAAGGACCATCATCGTTAGTCAAAAGAACATGTAGTCTTTTCTCAGTCATTTTCCGGTATGGGGGTCTAGATTGATGGATTGTTACCTTAAAGTTATGGCATCAACTTTAGATCTATAAACGTTTTTTGGTATTTTTACCAAAGATTCGCGGGTCTTTTCCAGTGTCAGTCCAACAATAATTTTGCAGAAGTGTGTAACAAAGGCAAGGAGAGATACTGAGTAGTAGCGAGTGTAGACACTCGGTTGCCCTCTACTTGGACTGTTTTACTGTAGACTTCGTGCCACTTGGTCAATCAATGGGGGAATCTGTCTTACAATCAAAGTGGAATCACATGACCACTCATCTGACCAGTCACATGACCATTAAGAAAAAACCTATTTTTTCCACTCATCGCTCTACATAATTGCATTCAAACGATCAAGTAAAAGATTTTAATGTGACAAAGTTACTGTACAAGATAGCAGCTACATTCCACGACCAGGTGATTTATAAAGAATAACATGTCTTATTTATTGCAGAATGCATATGCTCACCAGCATGCGGATCCTGAAAAGATAAAGATGGCAGAGATACAATTTGAAGCGATGGCTACAACATTCAATACGTTAGTATAAACATATTATGAACCATTTTGACTGATTCCGTATATGACTAACCATATTCAGTATGCTAAAAGCATGTCGAGATAAGTGTATACCTGGAGAGTATGGAGAAGCAGATTTAAATAAAGGTGAAATGGTGTGTATCGATAGATGTGTTTCTAAATATTACAAGATAAATCTAAAGATTGGAGAAGTAAGTATTGAGTTTTGATGAATCTCTCCAATTAGGGACAAGTGACTAACAAATTTTAAAAGTACGTACAGACACAGGGCCTAGCACCTGAAAAAATGGTTGCATATGAAAGGTTTAAACAGTAATATAGAACTTCTTGTATATATATAATAAATGGTGTTGATGTGATTACGTAATATCAGTATACAAGATGTAGTAGTAGTAGTGGTGTGTGGCTGGTTACCCTGTCCCCCAATTCCTTGTGTATTTCCGCGAACGCGAACACAGTTGCACTTTCTTCACCAAAACCCAAACTCCCATAGTAAAAATTCCTTTACAAAGTATTTTTCTTCACCATAAGTTTTTTTTTTACTAGTGTAAGAAAGTACACTATATAAATTAACTAAGGAAATTTGTATGTATGCAATAATTGTATGGGGTAATAAAACTACTAGTATACATTTTTCATAAAACACAACAACAACAACAACAAAAAATTTTTTACACTCAATTACACTAAGCAGTTAATTTCAATTTAATCATCAATTGATTAAAATTTAATTACTCCTTAAATTCTTGTTTTTTTGAAATTTTATGTGTTATATATATATATGCTATAGTGGGTGGTGGGTTAATGAGTAAGATGAGATTTGGTGTGAAGTCCGGAGATACCTTTATAGTGAGGGATCGGATTGACACTTAATTCAGTTTTACAACGGTATAAGATTAGTTGACAAGAGCTCAATTAATTAAATTTTTATTAAACCCAATTTTCAAAAATAGTTAACACAATTTGATTGCTTTCTCTCTATTTAGGGGGAGAGATAATGAAGCACATCATGAGATTTGTTGATTTTTGGAGTCTCTGAGAAAAAAAAAAGTGGGATTTTGTTTTATACCTGATTTTTTTTATTTCCTGTTCCCGCTGTGTTTTTTTTTTTTTTTGTTTTTTTTTGTTTTTGTTTTGCATTTGCGGTGCGTGGCTGGGAGGAGCTGGGAGGAGCATTGGGAAGAGCTGGGAAGAGCTGGGAAGAGCATTGGTGTTTAGGCAGAGATGACTTCTGCCTAGGAGCCCCAGTGGGAGTGTTAATCCCAGTAAATTTTTTTGTTACCCAGTGAACGCCCTTTATAAATAAATGGTTTGTTTACGGTTGTTTACAAAACGCGCTTTCGCTTTTCAAAATTCACGTTGTTATGTTTGTTGTGTGTGTTGCCAAAAAGTTTTACTGATTAATATTTATACTGTTGTTTTCACCTTTTACACTTTTACCTTTAACAAATTTCTCAAAATAATATACTAACTATACAAAAGATTAAACAATGTCTGCTCCAAGAAAAACTACTAAAGCTTCAAGAAAGAAGAAGGGTGAGTAATCGTTTCATAAATTAACATACACATATTGGTTTACACTTACTAACTATGAATTCCATATAGATCCAAACGCTCCAAAAAGATCTTTATCTGCTTATATGTTCTTTGCTAACGAAAACAGAGACATTGTTAGAGCTGAAAATCCAGGTATCTCATTTGGTGGTGTTGGTAAATTATTAGGTGAAAGATGGAAAGCTTTAACTCCAGAAGGTAAACAACCATATGAAGCAAAAGCTGAAGCTGATAAAAAAAGATACGAAGAAGAAAAATCTAATTACCAAGCTCAACAACAAGATGAAGAATAAATTTGTTAATTCTCTTTTAATCTTTATATCAAAAAGAGGAAAAAAAAATTATTTTCTTTTAGGTTATTGGTTGTGTGTTAATTAACGTGTATTTTTAGGTGCTTTCTTGTGCTGGTTTAATTTTTTTCTTCCCCCATTCTTTCTTCTTTACTTATTTACTGCAATTCGGTATTTCCTTGTTATATTATGTCTTTTTTTTGTATCTTTGTTCACTTCTTTGTGTTGTCTAAAATATAAGCTTAGATCTTATTACATTTTGCTGTAGTTTCACATACACGACGCGTTGGTTCCACAATGAGTTGAGGTTTACAACTGTCAATCAACACAATTGCAACGAGCTCATAAAATCTACTAATTCCTCGTTTGTTGATGAGCTTTGAGCACTGGCTCACCTTTTGCTCAATACCTCATTTCAATCAACAGTAGAAACATATCGGATCGCGAACTTCAAAACATCAACATCAACATCACTTTATATATAACTACAGTATTTAACCGCCGAGTTCATTAAAAGATGAGAAGATGAATAAGTCCATTGAAATTGTAGAACTGGACGATGATGATGATGTGGTGGAAGTGTATGTGAATTTTCATGACTTACAAAGCTTAAACTGGTACTAACTTTTCAATAGTATTGATTCAGATCAATCAGCTAAAGTTGTGGAACATAGTATCAATAAACAAGATGAAACTTTTGATATAATACCAGTCACGCTTGACTCATCTCCTTCACAGCTGGGCGCGAGAGGCTTAACAACTAAACAACAGGGTGAGGCTGGTAATGGGCAAACCGGCGATATTTTATCAGGTCTACTGGCTGATAGTTCAGATGATGATGATGCTGATATAAACCAACCCAAGAGAACTAAACTATTCGTTCCATCTAGCTCAACCCCATTAAGGCCATCTTCGACAAGCAAATCATCATCGGTTAAAAGACAAAACTCATCCACACCTTTGAAGAAACCATTAGAAAATGGTATAAGGCGCGATGAATTTAATGATGTATCAATCATACCAATAAGTTCAAGTTCTCAACAGACACTGCCCAAGGGCACTGAAACAACACCACTGAAACAGAAGAAGTGGTTATCGAGCTCCCAGGATCAAATAGAATCGTCAAGCTCAATAGGTGAGATACGACAAGCTAAACCTAAAATCCAACCAATATATCCTATATATGATTTAAATCAAGATAATAATCTTGAATTATCCGATGACTCTGAGAATGATGATAACGATGAAGATGAAGATCCAAGTGCGAATGCATTTCTGCGGAAACTTACAAAACGAACCAAGTTGAATCAAGCAAGATTAAAACATCTAAAGGCGCAAAATGAATTGAAAAGTTTGAGAAACAAGCAACAACAACAACCACAGCATACCAATACAACAAATGATTTAGCCCTTCACAAGGCAGACCTTTCATCCGATCCAATACAGGACACTTCGTTAACCCAGTCAAATAAAAGATCTCTCTCTGAAACTGCATTACCAGATACAATAACTGAACCAATAGTTGATCCATTATCAAGGGCAAATAAAAGAACAAACACTACAACAACTACGAAAAACCCAAGACTATCTAAAGAAGAGAGAGAGGAACGCAAGAGAAAACAGTTACAAGAAAAAGTCTCGAAACAACAATATTTAGATGCTAATCGTGTGAATCGTAAAAAAGATGAATTGTTAAGTGAGATGATTATTTATATACCATCGTCGTTGACTATGGAATTTGCAAAAGCTGATCATTTAAATGAACTAAGGCCTATAAACATTGAAGAATGCTCTAACGATTTCAATTGTGTTTCATGGGCAAGAAAGACTAAAGCCATATATGACCGGGAAACTGATTCTTTCGATCCTTTACAATCTGAACATATAATTTCAGAAAAGCAAGCCGTATTGGTGTATACAGCGCAAGATTTTATAACAATGATGGAAATGGAAACATTGTTGAATAAATTCAAATCATTCCAAACTTCAAATAAATCCAAATATGATAATATAATCATCTTAATAATTGGTTATGATTCTTTTTTACAAAAATTGAAGACTCATGAGAATAGACATTATGCAAACAAAGTACGATCTAGGATGAATGCAGAAATGGAAACAAACGATGATGCGCCGGGTCAGACTTCAAAAAGGAAACAACGCAAGACATCAAAATCTAATAATTTGAATACAACTTTATCAAGTGAAGAAATTGAGATGGAGATTTCAAATTTACAAGTTAATGGATTCAAAATTTTTCCTACAAAGACAACACATGAAACCATATTATGGTTAAAATCATTTACTTATACTATATCATCTGCTAGATATGATAAATTAGAAAGAAATCCAGATTTAGCAAACATTGGCTCTATAAGGTCGGGTACTGGTACCCATGATACCTATTTGAAGATGCTTCTGCAATTTAAGTTCATGACTGAAATCAAAGCGAATAGAGTTATCGATACATTACCTACATTGGGTGACTTATATAAAGCTGCTCTTAGAGGTAAGTTACCTTTGGGACAAGATGGTAAAAAATTGGTTAATAGTAATGTTGAAAGTTCAATAGTTAAGCTATTTTCTACATTAAACGACGGTGATCTAATCGAGAGGTGATTTGGAAAAAACAAAAACAGAGGTATTTCATTAAATAAACATTATAAATATGCTCATGATCATTTCTTATATCTATTCTTTATGAATTGTATCTTGTTAAAAGATCTATAATACAGTGGGAATTGTTAGTTTCAAAACTCTAACGAATGCAACAATTAAGCTTGATTTTTTTTGTTATATTCAAATTACTTGCTTTAAAACTTGTAAATCATCTAGATTTACAACATCCTTAAATTCTTGATCGACAAATTCAGTAACTGATTTGATCTTTGCTAATTCTTCATCATCAAATTTATAGCCTTCATTGATCAACTGGACAATTGTATTCAAGACTTTATCAACAACACTTATGTTACCATCTTTCTTAACAAGATCCAAAATTTGAATGTTCAATTTGTAATCATGAATATGCTTGAAGACATCGTTCTTTGGACCAATACTCTGTATAGAACTCAATAACGACAAACTTCTCAATATCGTCTTTTCATTGACTTCAGGATCTGTTATTATTGGACCTATTAATTCCCAACCTTTATTAGAGTCAAATGATTTATACGAGTCGGAATTATTTCTAATCAAATTGGATAATGCATAAAGAGCTTTAACTCTAACAGATTTCGAGTCTTTGGCTAACGATATTAGTTTCAAAAGCCCAGATTCGTACTTGAGGAAATCCTTTTGAGCTTTTTCATTATTTTGAACAGAAGTTCCAATGATTGATAATGTCATATTTTTAAATTCATTATTCTCAAAATCCAAGAATTTTATTAATGATGGCCAAAGTTTTAAGTTTTCTATATTGTTTGCATTATCTAGATTCTCAATCAACATCTCAAAATTATCAAAGGCAATCAATTTGTTCTCTTCATCTGCTTGATCATTCTCAATCAATTCAATATTTTGTCTCATCAATGTTGCATCATCAACATTTTGACCAAATAACTCTGCTAACAGTTTTGGGTCTGGAGCCCCGGCCTTCTTGGCTGTTTCCGGATCCTGTTGTGCTAATGACCAGTTTAGTAGTTTATCCATAGTTAAGTCTCCTGGAATTCGTTAGTAACTTTAACAAAGATCTAAAGACTGGGAAAAGCTGATTGAGGCTGCATCTCATCGCTATAAATGTTTTTTCAGTATAAATTCGAGAATCTTCCATACAATTTTCTTTTTTCAAATTACCCGCGAATTTTGTTATGGGTACAAAAGGTTCTCTTTATATATATACACACACATTACAATGTGATACTGCTACAAAGTTCCCTTTTAGGTATATTCATTCAATCATTGGGTATCTATAGACCCATAAAACTCATCAAAAAGATATTCAACGTCTAATCCTGCAATTTTCAAATCCATAACTTGTCTATGGATAATCAATATAGAGGATTGTAGTTTTGATTTTGGTAGCTTGACACCTTGAATAGAATTTTGCAACAAGACAATATGTTTTTTAGTTTCTTCAGTACCCCATTCGACCAAATGACTTAGGTTGGATGAGTTGTTTTGGAATAGTTTTTTATATAGATTTATAGTGGATTTTAAATTTTGAATTCTGACAATGGTAACTTCCACCATATAATCTGTAATTGTTGTATAGCCTGAAACTGTTTTTGATTCTTCAACTTTTGTTATCAATGAGTTGATATTGGCAGACCTGTTGTTTAAAAACAATAGCCTAGCAATATCAACGAGGTTCAATTTGTTTAACGATTGGATGGATGTTTCAATTTCGACAAGGCTTGAGTTTTCAGATTTTAATGAATTGATTAGGTTTTTAACAACTTGATCTCTCTTGGTGACAATCTTCAGTTTAATAATGTTGAAAAACAGTAGTTCCTCATCATTACAAGAGTTTTTCTTCTCCAATAGATCTTTTTCCAACTCATCCAATCGATTTAAACTTGTGTCAAACAGCCCATGAAAGATTGAAACATCTAATTCATCAACCATATCGTCAATTTTTTTCAGTGATCTTAGAGTATTTGAGTTATCCATACTTCTGGATCTGCTATGCATTCTTGTACTTAAATCTTGTAATATTACGTTACTATTTCTTTTCTTGTGATAGCTGTGTCTGTTTGGTGTAGCAGATCCATTTGTTGAAGAACCATTACCATTAGATAACCCATTTGCACCATCTTCACTTATGGATAACAAAGTCATTGAATCTCTTAGTTGTCTCTGTTTGATATTTTCACTTTCCGATATATCTCGTAGCTCGGTTCTTGCCTTTTTATAACCAGACAATATCTTGTTATAATGATCCAAACGATCTGTTTGATAGATATAACTCAGACTGTTATACCTTATGTTTATTGTATAGAGTTCCTTGTCATCATTTGGTCTCATTTCAATGAATTGTACTTCCCTTAAAGGCCAACACTGATCAGCAACTAATGACTGAATTTGCTTGACACCATCACCTTTACTTCTTTGACCGGTTTTACGTCTTCTTGTTGCGACTAACACCAGATCGTTCAATAGGAAAATATGCGCTGGCTGTAAAGTTTTAAAAGTTGCCGCGTTTAATTCATACCAACGACCACTTTCTGCTATAACATGTCGACCTGGAATAGCTGCGATATATTTTTGAGCACCTTCAACGTGTTTAAACAGTGAATTCATTTCATTCGCCCACATTTTCTCCAATACTAAGATACTACTTCTATCCTGGGCTCTGTTTTTCCTTCTGGCACTTGAATTTGATTTTGTCAATTCATTAGTTTGGTCTAGTTCTAATTGAATTTTTTTCTCAGCTGCAATCTTCATATCGTTTGTAATTTCTGATAACTCGTTGATGGCATTTCTTAAAAATTTCAGTTCGGTATCTGTTGAGTTCAACTCTTTTGTAGCATTCAACAATTTATCATAGGTTTGATTGGCAACAACTTTAATATCATTGGTGATTCTCTTGTTTAGACTCGTCAAGTTGGAATTGAATCTATCAATATCGGATGCAGTGGAATCACCAAGCCTAGAGACAATAAACTCTTCAGGATTGAAATTTGATTCAGTTAACATTTGAATCACCGCTGGATCTTGTAAATCTATAGTGGTCTTCGCACCTCTTGAACTTGGTTTGGATCCAACTGTGCTAGCACCCCCAGGGATTCTACCAGCAACACCTGCCCCAACTGGGCCATTGGTATCTATCAAGGAAGACTGTGTCTGAGGGATCGGACTGGATCCAATGTCGTCTGCATTTACAACGGATCCACCAAGTTTTGAACGTATTGGTATATTGTTTGGCAGTGCAGGCGCATCAGCACCAGGGGTAAACATCTTGGGCATTTCGCTCTGATGAATAGACATCCGTCTTTGCATCAGCTTCCCAATCTTCTCCTGATCCTTCTTACCAATAGACGGCAAGGCAACATTTTGATGGTTATTGCTGTCATTGAGATTGTTGTTCTTTAGACTAGCGTATGGGTTGGTCTTGGGCTTATTTGCGCCTTGATTTGACGATTTGAATGCTTTTGTCTTTCTAAGCGAAAAGTCCACCATATTTCCCTTACACAAGTTCCACTCTTCTTACGAAAGCCTCAATTGCCTTTTGGTCCTAACCGCTGTGTTGCTTGATTAACAGATTAACCAAAGCGTATATTTCAAAAGGTCTCAATTGTGTGTTTCTATGAGGTTTTTCATTGCAAAGGCTCAGAATTTCAAGAAAAACAAAACAGAAAAAAAAATGTATAGAAAACCAGAAACCGTAAACACCAACCAACCAACCAACCAACCAGCAACCAAGGAAGAAACAGGAAACTACAACATTAAGATGTCGATCACATCAGACGAGCTAAACTATCTCATATGGAGGTATCTACAAGAGGCGGGACTCGAGGTATCAGCTTTTGCCCTGGGAGATGAATCCACTGTACAGAAATTTGACGAGAGATTCAAAGACTCCATACCGATTGGTTCGCTAGTGAACCTAGTGCAGAAGGGAATAATGTACGCGCAGGCTGATCAGCTTGTGAAGCCTAATGGTGATGTACAGGAGGACAAATTCTACGATGAGAAGTTTACTTTATTCCATGCGCTCAATGCTGATAGTGGGATTAACCCTGCTATAGAAGCAAAAGGTAGATTTGCCAATATAGATAAAGAGGCCGTTGTGGAGAATCGTGCAAATGGAGATAGTGAAGGAGACCATATTATGAACGGTAATGACCTTGAAAAGAAGGAAAATTCACCTGAGTTTATCAAAGTTTTGAAGAAAAAATTCACATTCGAACCAAGTACTTCATCAGATTGGAATCCAACTGCTTCTTCGGTATTGGCTTTTGGAATGAGCGATGCAAGAGCTAAAATCGCCGTGATTCTACCCAACTCTGAGACAAAGCAATTGATATTGAATCATCCGCCTTTGGCCTTCCACTCTACATCCGGTGAATCGTCTAATGATATCACCGCTTTGGCCTGGTCACCGATGGGCAATTTGTTGGTAACAGCTGTGGAATCTGGTGAATTGAGAATTTGGGCAGCCGATGGTAAACTGAGAAATGTCTTGTATTTGCATCATGCTCCAATCCTGTACGTTAGATGGAGTCCTGATGGTAATTATATAATGAGTTCTGATACCGATAGTGTCTTGATTATATGGGACTCCAACTCGGGGAACATTGTTATGCAACTAGATATCCTAAAGAAGAATGAAATCCAAACTCCCGGTGGTGGATCTACACCTGGTAATATCAGTATTGAACAACAAAATGTAACGTTGGGTGTTGATGCTACATGGATTGAAGATTCAAAATTCATTATACCAGGACTAAACGGTACCACTTTGGTGTTTAACGTTGGTGACAAAACACCGGTGGGGACATTAGTTGGTCACAACAAACCAATATCGGCAATCAAATATAACAAAGATGCCTCCTTGTTGCTAACAGCATCTGACGATCGTACAATAAGGATATGGGATGGTAATTCGTTCAACAACTCACAAATTTTACAAGGCCATTCACAACCTATAACGTATGCAGAATGGTTAACAACAGACTTCATAATAAGTGTTTCACTGGACAGTTCCATTAGAATATGGGACGTTAGATATGGTAAACAAACCTCGATTGTCGTTTTAGAAGGTGTACCGATTTTACATGCCGAATTATCACAAGACAAGAAACACATCGCCGTGGGCACCACTGAAGGTATAATCTCCATATTCAATATTGACCTGCTATTTGATGACCAGCTCAAATTGATTGGTGAATATCAACCAGTGGTTCCGGATGACGATGTTCAACATAACTTGATGACTAGCTTGAAATGGAGTTCTGATTCCCAGGACGTTGTTGCCACGTACTCCCATAGCGAAAGTGTTGTTGTATCAGATAGCTGAATAAAACAGCCCCAACCTCTCCAATTGTTTACGTTATTTTAATGAATAGAATGTAATATACTCTGCTTTTATATCTGCTTCAGTTGGTTTGTAGCCCTCGACCGCGAACTCGTACATAGAAGTTTGAAAAGTATTAACACTTAGAAGTATTGAACAAAGATTCTATTGAGCAGCCACTTTGAGATCATAATGGATGCTATAGCTGATAAGGCATTTACTACTGAAGCCGGGAATAGGCACTTGAGTGGTATGTTGTTTTCCAAGTTTCTTTGTTCGATGGTCTGGTGACTAACATTACCCAGAGGATTCACCTTCGTTATTGACTATAGTGCTTGATACCAATCCGATAGTATGGCATGGAATAGAGGATAAACTCACTATGAAATCAATGTTGGAGTCACTTGTAGTGGCTATGAATGCCCACTTGTCGCTAAACAATGCCAATCAGATAGCCGTTATTGCAAGTCATAGTGACGGTGCAAGATTCTTATATCCATCAAATCAGCAGCAACAGTACAAGAAAGATTCACAACACAAGGGGAAAACTAGATCAGATGAACTACAACAAGAATCTAAAAACCCACCTGAATCAAGATCCATTTCACCGGAAGTTAACGTTGAATCCAAATCCACCAAATTTGTTAATTCGTCAATGTATAGACAGTTTAAAGTTGTTGATGAAGAACTTATTGAAAATCTATACAACTTATATAACGAACCAATACCCACAACGCCTCCGAAAAACTATCTTTCAGGCTCGCTTTCAATGGCACTGACCTATATCAATAAAGTTCAAACAAATGACAGTTTGATAAAGGCAAAAGTTCTTGTTATAAATATATCACAAGATGAACATTTGAAATATATCCCAGTTATGAATTGTATATTCGCTGCCCAGAAGATGAAAGTTTCCATAGATGTTTGCCAACTGGGACAGGATGCTACTTTTTTACAACAAGCTAGCGATGCAACAAATGGTGTTTATTTACATATAGAAAATATGGAAGGTTTGATTCAATATTTCACAACGGCGTTATTCATAGACCCATCCATTAAAAACATTTTGACTAAGCCAACAAGTGGTAATATTGATTTCAGGGCATCGTGTTTCCTAACGGGGAAAGTTGTTGATATTGGTTATGTTTGCAGTGTTTGTCTTTGTATTTTAAGCTTAATCCCTGAGGATAACAAATGTCCCGCTTGTGATAGTGAATTTGATAGTCATGTTATCATGAAACTGAAAAGGAAACCCGCAGTCATTGGGTTCAAAAAGAAGAAGAAGAGGAAATTGGATAATGGGAATTCAGCAAGTAGCACTGCAGCATCAACACCTCAACCTTCAGCAACGCGAACTAATGGTAATTAGTCCATAAAACCAGCATATACATAGTTCAACTCTGTAATAATGACATTTGATTTTTACGTAACCCAGTTTTGATTATTGTAAATGTGAAATTTTTAGGGTATTGATGCTTATCTATAAGGTGTAGTTTACGTTTATGAGGTGTTGAGCAAAGCTTATCGCAATTTGGCTCTAAGCATGCAAATATCTTTTCACCACGCTCTTTTTTAATCTGAACAAAAGGGTCATGAAACTCTGCCAGGTGTAGATTAAGAAATCGTTCACTGGGGAATCTAGCATGACATTCTAGACATTTGTGTTGATGATTGTTCAAGTAATGAGACTCGTACTCTAGAAAGTCTGAGAACTCTTTGTGGTGGCAGGGTACTAGATCACACCATACCACAATTGGCTTTGGTTGCTGAGCAGGCTGCTCTGATTTTGTCTCTGTCTTCAAATAAGCATCCTCCTCTAGTTTTCTTTTGGACATTAGTTAGTTCTGATGGAATCATTAGTGCTGTGTTTTGTAGCATCGGTGTAATTTTTTTTTAGCGATGAGCTCAACTCCAAACAAGAAAAAAGAAGAATCTCCAGTGTATATATAATCTTCATCATCAGCAATCAGTTGTCAATCTAAGCAGTTTCATAATGGCTAGAAGCAGACAAGCACAGCATGATAAACGAAAGAGAAGAAGGGTTCAAGACGACTCTGAAGACTCCAAATCCAGACAATTAGATCCTGTTTTCGGCCAATACAGAGCGCTACCAATTTCCAAAGAGAAACTTGAAAGCGTCACAGCTGATACAGTTCCAGAAGATGCTGAGACCTATTTGGCAATGGTAAGGTGAGTATACGCTTCTTGGAGAGTGTGTGATCAAACACGTAACTAACAAGCGTCATCATAGGCGTCAAGCCGAATCTGGGTCGAGTGTTATGTTCGTTGCCAAAGAGATACATTATGATGAGGGAACAGGCTCTACAGTACTGGCCAGTTCAACTTCACCAGGGCCAAATGACGAACAATTGAGGCTTGAAAAGCATAGACGAGAAGTGCTGAATCATTTCAAGCACCAAAGAGAACTATTACCAGAACCAGGTGTGCTAGAGATTCCTTCAGATTTTGTATTCCCTGAAACTTTTACAGAATGGAGAGCCTATGTGATGGGCCATGAACCTGTAACTTCACTGATTTCAAATTTTGATCATGAACTAACAATCAAACTGATAATATACTCTACAAGGTGGCTGAATAACAATATACCCGAGCAGATATCATCTTGGATCTTTGCACTGCTGGTGAGGCTTACAGATTTTTTGGAGAGCAGTGAAACGGCAACTGTAAGGGAATTAGGTCAAAGGGCTAAAAAGATTAACAGTAAAAGTGATGATGTTGTTTCGAAAATAACCAGAGCCACGAATGATTTTATTATCATAATTGTTTCTCGGTTCTTTGGCCAAAGGGATCTTGAGCATTGAGTACTATGTCACTGAGACAACGAGAACTGTTTGAAACTATCTGAACTGGGAGCAATTCATTTGTAAGTGATGTGTTACCTCAGCAAAACTGGAGAGCTGGGTGATGTTCAAAGCCTGAAATGTGGATAGAGAAGGGAAACGTTAAAATGGCCTAATATGTCCATTAAGACTCCCACAAAAACACAAATGAAGCACGGGCTTCTAGACCTAACAATCCAATTACCGGTTGATATTATTAGCACACTGCTCCACTGTGGTATGAATTGACCACAGCATTTGAATACAAATTGTCTCTTCTCCATCGGTTTTATGTACGGATTAGTCAAATTGTAGTCTCGCGCCAGAAACTCTCAGTTTTATCTTATCTCACGCTTTTCCCGGTGGGTCATAATTGAAAACTTCACAATTTAAACAATGATTTAGATCTTTTAGAGTGATAAGAGTTGTATAAAGGCTTAGGAGAAATTGATTGGAAATGGGTGCAAAAATTGTGGTCTTAGGGTATGATGGGTGTCTTGTTTATGAGTTTTGGAAACAAGTCCGTACTAACGCTAATACATAGAGCTGGTGTTCTTGGTTTAACTTCGGCACTGAAATTACTTGAAGAAGGGCATGATGTTTCAGTAGTTGGTAGAAACATCCCAGGTGATCTGGATACATTCTATACGTCGCCGTTTGCAGGTGCCAATTGGAGCAGTTTTGCTAAAGATGATGAATTTTTTTTGCAAGACTTGGATAAACCTGGGTACAAGAGATTTATGGAATTAGCTGAAACCGATCCAAGTGCTGGTGTTATCAAGATCCCTCATCAGAAACTCGTTACCAAGTCAGATCTGGCAAGAGGCACCATCAAGGATCCCTGGTACAAAAATTTCGTTTTGGGGTTTAGAGACTTAGCAAAACACGAACTACCTAAAAGTGCAGACGATGTTGTTAAAGGTCGAGAGTTTTACACAGTAACCATTTCAACTACACTTTATTTAAACTATTTATTACAAAAGATTTTCAAACTTGGCGGTACGTTACAAAGAAAACATGTTAAGCATATCAACGAAGCCTACGATCTACACCATACCGGTGCAAAAGCTCAGCTTGTTGTTAACTGTACTGGTCTTTTAGCAAGACACTTACCAGGTGTTGAGGATGCAAATGTCTATCCAATTAGAGGCCAAGTGCTCTGGGTGAGAAACAGCGCTACGAAGCAAATCTCAGTCTCAGTGGAAGGTTATGCCAATGAGTCGTTGTATGTCTTCCCAAGAAGAGAAGGAGGTGCAATCATTGGAGGGACATTTATAGTTAACGATTGGAGTTCTCAGCCAGATCCTGAACTGACCAAAAGAATGATTGAAAGGGCTAAGAAGTATTTACCAGAACTGGTGGACCCGGCTCTGGGTAACGATACAGAAATCGATGTCTATAGAGAGAATGTTGGTCTAAGACCTGCAAGACATGGGGGCCCAAGAATTGAAAGAGTTGGTTCACTAATTCATAACTATGGGATTGCAGGAGCTGGGTACCAAGCTTCATACGGATTGGCTGAAATCGTTGTCAAGCTGGCCAACGAATACCTCTACAAGTCCAAACTGTGAGTAATAGCTATGACCTCTAGCAATCAATATATAAAGCAACTCTTAATCATTAGTCCATATACTTCCATTCCTCTTCGTTGTAGTGGTTTGTGAGTCCGCGCAAAGCTCAATAATTCGCGTAAAATTTTGTAAAAGTCGCGTCAGGTTTCAGTTCATGAGAAGTAAAGAGATCCAGTGAAGCAGTATAGAGAGAAACAGTCAGAGAGTACTAGCTAGCAA
Source organism: Hansenula silvicultrix (assembly GCA_030574755.1). Taxonomy (NCBI): domain Eukaryota; kingdom Fungi; phylum Ascomycota; class Saccharomycetes; order Phaffomycetales; family Wickerhamomycetaceae; genus Hansenula; species Hansenula silvicultrix. Next base: position 113,327 of record JAJMFL010000004.1, read on the forward strand.
GATGTCATTGTGGGTCGATAAGTACAGGCCACATACCTTGGATAGCATTGACTACCATTTCGATGTTTCGAAAAGACTGAAGGCTTTGGTGAGTGTTGAGTGTTTTGTTTACCCGCTGGATGCTCTTTAGACTAACATTTGTGTTGATAGGCTTCTAGTGGTGATTTTCCTCATCTGTTGGTGTATGGTCCCTCTGGAGCTGGTAAAAAGACTAGGGTGATTGCAGTGCTGCATGAGTTATTCGGTGCTGGTGTAGAGAAGATGAAGATTGATGTCAGAACTTTCACCACCTCATCAAATCGAAAATTAGAATTTAATGTCGTATCAAGTCCCTACCATATGGAAATCACACCAAGTGATTTGGGGAACAACGATCGAGTTGTTATTCAAGATCTGCTGAAAGAGATTGCGCAAACTGAACAAGTCGATTTCAGTGGGAAACATCGGTTCAAAGTTGTCATTATAAATGAAGCAGATTCATTATCAAGAGACGCACAGGCTGCCTTGAGAAGAACGATGGAGAAATACTCAAAGAATATAAGGCTCATTCTTATCTCTAATACTACATCTAACATCATTGCACCAATCAAATCCAGAACCTTGCTTATAAGAATACCTGCTCCAACAATCGATGAAATAAGTAAAGTCTTACTGAAATTAGCATCTAAACAAGAAATTCAATTACCCCAAGATGAAGATGAAAAAAATCTCGTATTGAATAGAGTTTCAGTCTCAAGTAAAAGAAATTTACGAAGAGCTTTATTACTGCTAGAAGCATTAGCTATGCAAAACGAAATTATTAAAACTACGACCCCAATGATAACTTTGGATTGGGAAGGCGTTATTCAAAAATTAGCATCAAATATATCAAAAGATCGCAATGTGGCAAGAATTGCATCTGCAAGAACTGTGTTTTATGAATTAATATCTCATTGTATACCACCAAAGATCATATTGAAGACATTGACTTTTGATCTGTTGAAACTGGTTAATGACAAATCGAAGCCTGCCATTGTGGAATTGGCTTCCATATTCGATGAAAGACTCAGCTTGGGTACTAAATCAATTTTCCATTTAGAAGGATTTGTCGCTAAAACAATGGTTGCAATTGAAAAAAATGTATAAGTAATTCTACAAAGTAAATGGATTATCGTAACTTCTTTATTATATACATGCGTTGAATGCTTCAATGTTATTGAACCTGCTTAACGGTTCTTGTATAGTTTGTACATTTCTTCTTGTGATTTTAATTTATTCAATAAAGCTTTTGATGGTTTCTTTTTAGCTTCTTCGAAATAGTTTATACCATCATCTTCAGTCTTAAAAGCTTTTAATCCAACTCTTGGTGCATCGTCTTTAGTCACAACCTCGTATAAACCTGGTAATTTGGTAGCAGCTTTTCTAAAAGCTTCTCTTGCAATCTTTTCATGTAAATCTGCACCTGCAATTTCGAATAAAATCTTACCAGTTGGAACTCTAACAGCCCAATGATCAAAAGCACCTTTACCTTTACCCATACGTGTTTCGTTACCTTTGATACAAACAGCAATGTTTGTACTCAGTCTTCTCCAAAGTTTACCTCCAACAGGTCTCATCATTCTCATAATACTAACATCAGCCTCTTTCAAATGAATAGCTGCTAATTTCACACCTTCGCTTTTCAAACGTAAACCATAAGTACCAAACTTCAATGTGGAACCTTTAATTGAACCACCAGTACGTACTGGGATTCTACCCTTTTGAGCTTTTCTAATTTTTTTGAATCTTGGTGCTAACTCATGTGAGAAACGTTTACCTAAATTGGAGAACTGTGGTAACCCAAGCCCCAAAGCCGGTCTATTCAGCAGTGTTGATTTAGCTATGTTAAAGCTTCTTACACCAAACATAGTCTAATATTTGATCTCTTATTGCAAAGGGTAAGTTATCCACAACTATCGGCAAATCAAACATTAGCTTATACCACTTTGTAGTTTTTGGTTTTTTTTCAACGAAGATATGAGTCGGAATTACCAGTTATGGGAACTTCCGGCCCCAAAGTATAAACTCCAAGGGAAATTTAAATTTGCAGTGACAATGGAGTTTTATTGAGGTTTCTGTCCTTTTAGCCAATCTTGGGGATATTTTATGATGAGGAGCCAAGTCAAAGTGCTGGGTAGATCAGTGCTAGGGTCGATTCGCTATGTCTCTACGAGTGAGTGCTTTTAAAAGGGAGCAGGGAAGATGAGGGTTTAGTACTGACCTTTACATGATTCTATAGAAAGAACATTTCCAGAGAGTTTAGAGATAGCAGGTAAGACTCACAAGACAGATGAATGGACAAATGTACCACCTTCGATTCTTGCATTGACTGAAAGATCACTACACTTGAACGATAATCATCCGATAGGGATTTTGAGACATTTGATAGAAAATAGGTTCAAGGATATGGGTTATACATTTTATAATCATTTTAAACCAGTTGTATCAACGTACGAGAATTTTGATGCTCTGGGCTTCCCAAAAGACCATCCAGGTCGTTCCAAAACCGATACTTATTATATAAACGAGACTACTCTATTGAGAACTCACACATCAGCACATGAAAATGAGTGTTTCCAAAAGACCAAGACTCCCGGTTATTTCATCTCTGCAGATGTTTATAGAAGAGATGAGATTGATAGAACACATTATCCAGCGTTTCACCAGATGGAAGGTGCAAGAATCTGGTCCAAAACTGAACTTGGTGGGGACCTAGAAAAAACATTGGAACAAGATATTCAAAATATTCCAAAAGTTGATATCATAGTGGAGGATAACAATCCACCTCACCACCCAGAGACAAATCCAAAACAATCGCACATGACTGATAGAGAGACCGAGCTTGTTGGAACACATTTGAAGAGAACACTGGAGTTGTTAGTTAATGAAGTCTTCAATGAAGCTAAAAAGTCTGCCAAATTAGCCGGTAGTGAAGAACCATACTTGAATGAGCCTTTGAAAGTGAGATGGGTTGAAGCGTATTTCCCATGGACTGCACCAAGTTGGGAGATTGAAGTTTGGTGGAAAGGTGAATGGTTAGAGTGTTGTGGATGTGGTGTTGTTCGTGAACAAGTGTTGACAAATTCAGGTATTGAAAACCATATTGGATGGGCTTTTGGTATTGGTTTAGATCGAATTGCGATGCTTTTATTTGGGATCCCAGATATTAGACTGTTTTGGACTTTAGATGAAAGATTCTCCAATCAGTTCTCGAAAGGTAAAATTACAACTTTTAAACCATACTCGAAATACCCAGGTACTCTAAGGGATGTTTCATTCTGGATCCCATCAGAGAGCGCTAAAGTGCATATAAATGATCTGATGGAGATTGTTAGAGACATTGGTGGAGATTTGGTGGAGAATGTGTCACTAGTTGATGAGTTTAAGCATCCAAAGACTGGTCGTACAAGTCAGTGTTATAGGATTAATTATCAATCCATGGATAGATCATTGACGAACGAAGAGGTTAATGTCTTACAAGACCAAATCCGTGAAACGGTGGCAAAGACATTCGATGTTGAGTTACGTTAAGTTACGTTAAATTCACACTACATATGAATAGGTTATGAACTTCATTAAGACATATTGTATATACAGGAAGCATTAATAGTCATGAAAAATATAAGCACAAGAATGCCGATATTTGTAAAGATCGTAGGTCATTAAATTTATTCAGGGCCTTTAACGACACCGACTTTAGCTGGACGCAAAACACGTTCGTTTAAATAGTAACCAGGTTGTTGAACGAAAAAGACTGAATTTGGTTCTTTATCTGGTTGAGGAACAAAGAAGACGGCTTCGTGGACGTTGGCATCGAATGGAACATCAACTGGATCGTATCTTTCTAAACCGTGTCTTTTCAAAGTGTTGTTGAACATGTTTTGAGTTAATTTGACACCTTCAACTAAATCTTTCATCTCTTTGGAATGCTTTTCCGGTTCAGCAGCGTCTTTCTCCAAAGTGGCAAGCGCAATATCAAAAGTATCAGCAGTTTGTAACAAATCTTTAGCAAACGATTTCAAAGCCAAATCTCTTGATTTTTGAATTTCACGTTTGGTTGAAGTTTGTAAGTTTTGAAAATCAGCAACGGCTCTTAGATATTTATCCTTCATAACAGCCAATTCCTTTTTACTTTTTTCAACTTCAGCTTTCAAAACCGATGTTTCATCATTGGCTTCTGGAGCTTGTTCTTCAGTTTTAGCTTCGTCTTTGGATTCCTTAGTGTCTTCTGCCTTTTTGGCCTCCTCACTATAGAATCTGACAAACCCTGGAGCACTGGATCTGGCTTGTCTGGCAGCTTGCAGCCTTAGAGTAGAGGCAATTGGGACTTTCAAAGCAGTTCTAAACATTATAGCAATTGGAAAGATGAATCTTGATGGCAAATGTCGATTAATTCAAGTAACCAACCTGGCGGCTCCCACTTGGTGGAAGTCCAAAGAAGTTGGAACCTTTTTTTTTTCTTCTTCGACAAATCATCATCTCCCCCCTCGGATCTCTTTTCTTCTCTCTTCTCTTCTCAAAACCCCCTCGGATCTTCATCTCGGTTAGTAAACTTTTTTTTCCAACCAATATCAAGAGACATAAAGAAGATTACAAAGTGATTTAGTGCTTATTGCTGGATTTAATAGCATTAAGGGAGTAGCTAGTCGGTTGGAGAGCTGTTGGAGAAGGGTATCTATTCATTGTTTGTCATTTTTTTGCATTTAATCACTTATTTTAATCATCTTGGACCTACTGGCGGCTGCTGCTAATTGCCTTTTTGTTACTGTTGCATCGATTCACTAATAGACAGAGAGAAGAACAAGAGAGTCTGAACTGAGCTAGACACAACGCAGACGACCCAGACAACCCAGAGAACCCAGAACATGCAAAGAGCAATAACGGTGCTCTATGGTTCAGAGACCGGTGATGCGCAAGATTTTGCGGAAACTCTATCGAGGACCTTGGAAAGACTTCATTTCAATGTTCATTTGTCATCGTTAGATGAGTACGATTTGAAAAATTTGCTATCCGTTAAGCTATTGATAGTTTTTTGCTCGACAACTGGACAAGGTGAGTTCCCAAAGAATGCAAGAAAGTTTTGGAAATTTATGCTAAAGAAGAAACTACCCAATGACCTATTAAATCATTTATACTTTACGACTTTTGGTCTTGGTGATTCTTCGTATCCGAAATTCAACTGGGCTGTCAAAAAACTTCATAATAGAATTTTACAACTAGGCGGGGTGGAGTTCAGTAAAAGGGCTGAAAGTGACGAGCAAAACCCACAAGGTGCTGATGGCTACTATATAGAATTTCAAAATTTGTTATTACAAAATTTAAATGAAAAATTTCCACTACCTATTGGTCAAACCCCGGTACCAGAAGATCAAATATTACCACCAAAATACAAGATCAGTATTGATTTGAAGAAACCTAAAAGAAAGACCGATTCAAACATTAAAGAGATCGCATTGACAAGAAATGATCCAAGTTTGAGAATCGGCACTGTGGATAAAAATCTAAGGATAACCTCTGATGATCATTTCCAAGACGTTAGACATTTTTCAATCTTGGACAAAACTCAACAACTAGCATACCAACCAGGTGATACTGTTTCATTGTTCCCAACTAACGATCCTAAGGAAGTTGAAGCAGTTTTGGATATCCAAGGGTGGACCGAAATCGCCGATAGAAGAGTCATCCTAGAAGAACCGTTCCCATTGATTGATGGATCTTTCATCAAGACCCCAACTTTAAGATCCTTATTCACACACCATCTTGATCTTAAAGCTATACCTAGAAGATCCTTTTTTGCATTATTATTCCACTTTGCATCGGATGAAAGAGAACGTGAAAAATTAAAAGAGTTCAGTTCTTATAAAGATCCTGAAGAACTATGCAATTACGCCAATAGACCAAGAAGATCCGTTTTGGAAACAATTCAAGAATTTTTCTCGGTCAAGATTCCACTAGAATACATTTTGGATTTATTCCCCTTGATTAAACCTAGACCTTTTTCAATATCTTCCTCACCAAATGCTGCAAAAGTGGAATTAACCGTTGCTGTGGTTCAATACAAAACAATGATTAGAAGAATTAGAAAAGGTCTTTGTACGACATGGTTGAAGAACTTGAATAAGGGAGATGAAATAATATTCAGAATTGATCGAAATAATTTGAAACTACCAAAACCTGATGTCCCTATAATAATGATTGCACCAGGTACCGGTGTTGCACCAATGAGAAGTTTGATTCACCAACGTGTTTTCGATTTCAACGCAAACAAGAATCAGCTGTATCTGTTTTTCGGTAATAGATATCATGATAAAGATTTCCTATACGGTGACGAATGGAAAGAATTAGAAAATAAAGAAAGATTAACTCTCTTCACTGCGTTTTCAAGGGAAACTGGTGGGTATGTCCAAGATCAACTATATTTACAATCCCAACTCATTGCTGAACTGCTTACCCATGGTAATGCTGTTATCTACATTTGTGGTTCTTCTGGTAAAATGCCCAATCAGGTGCGAGCAACATTCGAAACAATTTTGGAAGAAACTAGAGGCTTATCAAATGATCAGGCAAAGCAATATCTATTGGAATTAGAAACCAATGGTAGATATTTACAAGAAACTTGGTAAGAATGAGAAGATGAAAAATGAAGCTCAACAAAGATGTGTTCCTCTGCATATAGGAGAGAGGTCACAATGATGTAGTATTATAATGACCTACTTTTTTCTGAATATTTATTTTTAATTAATAGAAATGCATTGATTCAAATAACTTATAAACATGTAGTTATCATGACTATTTAGGAGCTGAAAATATTGATTGACCATTCATCCAAACTGATCCATAAAAATCATAGATTTTCTGCTGTTCTTCACTAAATTCAACTAGTAATCCATTTGTATTTGGATCATCTTTACCTGCAACTTTATCGTATGCACAAAACGTATACCCACCACAATCATCCACCATACCCCAACCTCTTGGATTTTCTCCCCTGTCACTTGCAGCATAAAATTCGGCATGTTTTGGAACAATTGCAGCTTCAATCTTGAGTAGACTTCATAGTGTGCGTCTAATGCTTTAGACGATTCGAATGTATTTTGGAAAACTTTTGACTTTTCATAATCTTTAGCTGCTGTGTTCTTTTTACAATATTGGAAACCGGAATTGAACCACAGTAATGTGGAGTTATCTTCACCTGAGACGTGAGCTGGATGTGCAGAGCATAGTTCTCTACCAATAAGTTCTTGACCTTCAAACAAACGCTGACTTTTGGGAGTTAATTTACCAACAGATGCAGCACCCCATCTGTTCATGTAATAATCTTCATCACCAGCTATTGATAAGCCTAACCAGAAAAGTTCTTTATCACCCCACACTTTTGAAGCTGCTGCTGCCCAGATTTGTAATTGTAAAGTTGTCAATACACCAGTGAAATGTCTTGCCCTGTCAATTGCAACAATACCAGATTCCATAAAATGCCAGAATCTTCCAGCAATAAATCTATTCTTCAAAGTGAAATCCGTAGATTTCGGTATACCAAAAAATGCAGTATCAATTTTCGATGGCATTAATTTGGTGAAGAACTTACGATCTGAAAATTTACCTTGAGTGAATAACTCACGATCTTTGAAAAAATAAGCACCATGGTCTTGATATACACCAGAGTCTAAGATTTTGGATTCTAGTTCAACTAATGGTATTGTATCTGTATCCATCAAAATACAATCTTTGAAAGAATTGAAAAAATATGCTAATAATTTGTTTGCGTATGTATGGAATTTGCCTTGATATGAGCTTGAAATGGCATTTTCCACATTAACAAACCATAATTCCAGTTTGGGGAAAAGTAGTTCAACATGAGTCTTATTTGCTGAGTCAAAATCTGTGATATTTTTGTGTTGTAAAATAGTATCCATATTCACAATCTTTGTCAAATCCGGAGTATCCATACGCGCTAAATTGATTAGCTTTTTTTGCACTTTTTCAGTCAAATCACCTTTATGAACAATTTCAATTGGAAGTTTAGTTCCTAAAGCTCTCAACAATGAAAACAAACCTGATAATTGATCAAAATGACTGTCTTTTGCACTTATAGTGATACCTTTACCGTTTAACTGGTCTCTAAAACTTTTCATGTAGCAATTACTTGCAAGAGGTTTATGTTCGTGTTCATATTTTTGATCAGTAAATTCTGACATGATTGGCATGGTGAATTTTGTGGTTCCATCCCATCTAGTATATTTTGGCATTCTTCTACTCATCCATGGGAACATTCTCATTTCAATATCAAAACACTCCTGTTCAGTTTTAGGATCCGATCTTATCTTGTTGAAGGGGCCAAATTGATCTAAATAACAAGCACCATAAACTCTCAAATGAGTTGAAGCGTCAATCAGTTTTCTTTCAGTTTCCTTAGTCTCAGCAACCGCTTTTTTATAATCAACTTTGAAAACTTTATTCAGTTCTTTTTCATCAGCTAATTTTTTGAACTCACCATCTGGCATATCTTTGTAATTTTTCAACTTGTATTTTTCCAAACTATGCTTTATAAAATCCCCTTCCTTCTCAAAGATATCACCATCATATGGTAAATCATGAAAGTCAGTTAATGCCCAGCTGTGATCATCCTTGTATAATGAATGGAAATAAGTAGCACATTTATTGTGATAAGGGAAATCGTTGAAATTTTCACCATATTCTTTTATTAAATTTGAATAAGCAACTGATATATCTGAATTATGATCATTCACATAAACTTTGTTCCCATTTTGAACATTCTTGAGTCTATTTATCACTTCTTCTTCTGTCTCTTCACCTTTTAGATAGTAAAGATCAGAATCAAAGTTGAGCTTGAAGTAATAAACTTGGAACACAACAAAGATAACAATCAGCGATATGACAGATGCTCTAGCCCGCAGCACGTTTTTCAATAAAGCTATGAATGTTCTTAGAGACATGGCAGCACAACCAGTTGGTTAATGACTTGATCCTATGATACAGATGAATATTTGACCTTTGATCTTTTATAACTTGCTATCCATGATTTTTGAAGTTTGAAACAATCCAAAAATTTTTATCATGCTTTTTGAGTTATGAGACATTCAAGTTGGCCAGCTGATAATTTAATTTCTTTCTGCGATTAAATGTATAGGTTGCGACCACACTGCCGCGAAGTAGTACCCATTTGAATTTTGATGCTATACCCAAAAAAAAATTTAACGAATATCACCTGGACAAAAAACCTGCTAGTTTCATATTTTACGTGACTAGTTTGAGAGTTGAACTTTGGTTCAAGTGAAAACTAACTTTAACGTTTGAGCGGTGAACTGTCACGGGGGGTTTGAAGACCTTATTTAATGGTGAAGTGATTTCAAATTAATTAATAATAGGAATATATGTGTCACTATCGCTTGGCTCGACTGATCTTCCCAAGTATACTGTGTCCTTTCACACTCTCCTGTGAATTTCTAATATTCACCCAAGACAGATGAGTTTGAAATATTTTGGAATGTGATTGTCATTAAATGATTACCTTACTACAACCGTCCAGTATATGACTTCGCATCACATTCACCAAAAATGTTTGAGCTTTGGATCAAACAGTAGCTTGAATTTAAAACTTGAAGCCTGTAACAGCAGAATCCAACAGTGAAAATATCAACCTTTCCCAGTGAAACTGTAGACCGCTTCCACTATATGTAGCTATCAAATCCACTTTATCCTGAACGATAAACTTTTAGTTATAAGATAAGGTCGTTCCTGGCTGAGAAACAGCTATCATATCAAACCTTTCCTGTCCACACTATTTTGTAATCTCAGCAGATCATAAAAATATTGTGGCCCTAAAACGGTAGATTATTGTTATAAAGATAATCTACATTCAAGGATTTGCTCTCTTTTGCATCTGCAGCCGTGAAGAATACTGTGAGCTAGGCTGAAAATTGAATATTTTGTAGGCAAAGCCTCAAAATTACTAGGCACAGCTCCAAATTCAGTGCTCCCCTGATAAAATTTTAGTGCCTGCCATATTCCCAACTCTGACTAACTTAAGTACTATACTGAAATCAACAACTCAGCCGTAGACAGAGACTCCAAGTTTATCCGGTTACTTATTGCTTATATAATCCTATTTTTTTTATCAAAATGAACTTTCATCGGATAAGATCAAGAGATCAATTTGACAGTATTCATTCCATCAAGAGTTGAACGCAAGATTTCACTATATTAGACAATGACATCAATTGCCTCAGAGCGCACCAAGAAACTCGTTAATGACTCTTTGGAATCTATAAAGCATGTTTTTGAGGATGACACGGAGAATTCATTAACCAAAATTGATTCTTTGAGACAAATCAATACTTCAAATACCTTACAATATATCAAAAAGGAAGAGGAATTAAAGCTTTTATCCAACAAGGCTGAAAATATAAGCCAACGCAGTAAGTTTCATTGAAGCAACTGATTCACTTGGAGTCCTCCCCCAGCATACTAACCAGCGCCTTAGACATTTCTTTGAATGAGTCTCTTCTGCATCTTGACCAACTAGAATCAAAAGTTGATATTCTTGAAAAAGTCGCCAATGAGTTGAATGAGTATTCCAAGGAGCTCGAAATCAAAATCAACACCAGGTTTGCCAATAAATAAGTATTGGGAAGGAAACTGAATTTGTTTGTTGAACTGTCATTTTGTTTTCCCATGAAAATAAAAATTAAGCGCCGATAAAACTTAAGACAGTTTCATTTCAGGAGAATACTTCCCACCTATTGAATCTTCAATCTGGAGCCAGACAAGATGCTGCTTGTTACGTGGTTTGCCGTGTCTGTGGTGGTCGCATTTAGCAAGTTAGTTTGTGCTCAAGTCGATGAACATGCTACTCAAAGTTTCGGGACTATCAATAATGACTCAGATAAAGATATTACCATATTTAGTGTATTCAAAGATGGTTTTTCAATTTCAAGGTTTATCGAAGGTGATGAAGTTCTTGGGTTCTTGAGTGACGATTATAATATTTTGGATCCTGGTAATGATCCCTCTCATATAGAGCGATTTCAAAAATTGACTTGGAAATTGAGTGATTCAAGAAAGGAGTTGGAAACATTGGCGGTTGAAGCTTTAGAGATTCAAGTTTTACATTTAAATGATGAGCTTGAGAAAATATATCAGCGCTTATTGCATTTCTCAAGAGTATTGGTCAGTTTGACTGATGATGAGATGCTTCAAATGGCTGATATTCTAATTGAAAATCAAGATTATTACGAGCGGGTCATGAATTCTAGTGATTTACAAGTTCCTAAATTGTTTCCAAAAAGACTGTTCGAAAATGAAGAAATTTTTGTGGTACAAACTGAATCAGAAGAGCCTAAAGTGGTTGATCAAGGTCTTGTGGGCCCTTGGCCAAGGTCCTATGAGGGCGGCTTAGATATTGCCCCAATTTTCAACGAACCAATGGATGTGGAGGAAAACTTCAAGCAATATTGGGACCCTGATCAGGATTATGAACTTTTACAAGACTTCCTTCTCGAAGATGTTATCGGTTTGACACCAAATGAGAAGTTAAATGATTTGGTTCAAACGGCTGGAATTCTTAAAAAAGTTGTTCATCGAGCTGAGGATGCTATCGAAAAGACAAAACTTTTATACAAAGTTTTCAAAGCCAAAAAGATTTTAAAAAGTAAAAGCGGTGTCGCAATATTTGCTGTGATTAAAACGATTGAAAAAATCAAAAGAGTAATTAGACATATAAAATTCTGCATCATCAAACATATTAAAAGGTTTATTAAAAACTTCCCCTTCAATGTCTTATGGAGATTGAAAGTTTTGATAAAATTATTCATTAAAATTTTACTTCAAATCCTTTGGGAACTTCGTTATATCATGACAGAAGTGCTATATAAATTGTATTTTTTGACGAAAAGATTAAAAAAGATCCCGATTTATATCATTTTATACTTGAAAAAACTTAGTGAGAAAAAAAGCTGGATTTTAGGTGAGCTCTTGAATGAAGGTTACGAAGATGAGGACGATAAATGGGGAGAATGGGATGCTTGGAAAGAATTTGATGACGTTTGGGATGATGGCGATGACTATGATTGGGATGATAAGAAATTCATGAAGTTTGAAGCCGCTGGTAATAATTTTGAGTCGCCACAGGAAATTGACGATATATTTGAAAGATTTTTCGATCAATCTGAGCTCAAGAAAATCAATAAAGATTCTTTCAATTTTGACATAGAGTATGACTTTGATGAAGATATACATCGCAGACGTGACGAGGATACTCTTGAGAAAAGATCTGAAAATCCCGAAGCTCTTGAATTTACAACGTTCAACTCTACCATGAACATCACTGGTATCGATGCCACTACAAACTCTACTCCCTCTTCAAACTCATCAGAGTATGACTCAAGAGGCGCATCGCTCGTATCAAACATAGCAGGCACATACCTACTTGCCTGTCTTCTGGTCGTCATCACCAAACTTGTCTTCAGGTTTATTTAGTTCTTGCTCTCTTATTTGCTTTGAAGTATATTCTCTAGCGCATCTATGAACTGATAGTTCGTTATTTTTTTATAAGGAATATCATCGAATCTACTGTTATTGTTTTCACACCATTGTAAAATTAGCCGCTGTGATGAATCTCAAATTGAATGAAGAGTTCACCAACTCTGCTACTTTTACAATACATTACGAATCATTGTCAAAATCATCTGATAATATGTGGACTGGATGTGTTCTACTTTTACTACTGGCTAACTGTCTATATGCATTTAGCCTTAATCCTTCAGACCCTAGGTCAATTACTGCCCTTGTTTTCGATTCACAACTTTCCGATTTGTATGAATTCATAGGCAGCGATGACGGGTTCGACTTTCTCAAGGAAGACACTAAGATCTTAGATCCTGGTAGGAATGCTTTGCAGGATGCTGAAGTCACTGCTTTAATCCAAAAGCACAACAGCCCGGAAGTGAAGCAAAGATTGAAAGAGATGCCATTTGACTTGTTAGAGAAAGAACTTGAAAACTTGAATGACAAACTCGAAGCGCTCTATCAAAAACTATTCAATTTTGCAACTATATTGGTAAATTTGAGTGATGAAGATTTTCTTGATATGGCTGAAAAGTTGGATCAAAATCCCATTTATTATGATAAAATCATGAGCGATGAGATTGACGCTCTATCATTGTTCCAAGATTGGACTTCAAGAACGTCATATGAAGATGATTACCAAGTTGTTTTTGCCTCAGCGGATGTGAACTACAAAGAACTTTCTAGTGTGCTAGTAGATGAGAAAGGAACAAAATATTGGGATCCAGACGCTGAGTATGAGATGATTGAGAACCAATTTTTGCAAAGGGACTCAGCTACTGCAAAGCTTAATGAAATGGTCCAGGCTACGGGAATTTTTGCAATTATAAAAAGTATCTTGTTTGATATTAAGCTGTTTTTCACAATTATACTAAAGCTTATCAAGTTTGCAAAGGTGTTGAAACTAGCTGAAGTTAAGATATGCTTGAAAATAATGGGTACAATTGAAAAAATTGTAAAATGTTTGAACTTAATCAAGCATCATCTCATCAAGAAAATCAAATCCTGTATCAAAAAATTCCCATGGAATGTCATTGAAAAAATTAAAAGAGTCGTTCGATTGGTTTTAAAAATTGTTATGGCGCTTTTATGGGAAATCAAAAAAGTCATAACTGAAATTTTAATAAAGCTATACTATCTCTTAAAGCGAGTGGAACGCTGGGCAAGAATACCAATTGAGATAAAGATTTATATCAAACAAGAAATTTATGAAAGATTAGGATATGCTGAGGAAGATAGGGAAAACTTCTTGGAAGAATTGTTACGTGAGCATACAGAAGAGTTAGAGAGAGAAGATTCTGAAGAATTCAGCAGAATTGAACCTATTGACGAAGATGGTTTGAGTTATGCAATAGGTTCAGGTTTCAAACCTGATGAGTTGGACAAATTGTTCTCCAAAACATTCACAAAGGAACAGCAAAAAGAGTTAGATCGTGATTCATATAATCAAGAAGTCTTTTATTCGTTCGACATAGCTAACCCTAATTCGGATGAGCAAAATGACATACCAAAGGCTGATACATTAATAGCCCGCGCAGTATTCAAAGTTGAAGCTGAGGCTGAAGATTGGAATTTCAATTTCACAGTCCCTTCAGATTTGATCAAAAACTTTGTCAATGGGTCCAACATAAGTTTCGAGTCTAGTGATATCCTGCACAAGGATTTAAATTTGTCTAACTCTACAAGCTCATCACCAATATCGGAGAAATCAAAGGGATCAATTCTATATTTCGACGTCTTGTCTTTAATGATTATTCAAGTAACAATTTTAGTCTTTACTAGGCTATATACATTATAAAATAGAAGCAATCCAAATTTACAACTACTATTCATTTACCAACACAAAAGCTTGAAAATACAACCCCCAGAACTTCTTCAACACCAACTGTCTCACCTGTAATTTTACCAATCCCTTCAACAGATTGAGTCAAACTTTCAGTAGCAATGACGACATCATCTAGATCCTTATACAATTTGAATTCGTTGAACCCGTTCAAAACGTCATTGATTAGTATATCTTTGACTCTTTGCGTTATCATTATAGGGTCAGACTTTTCGGTGGCACTGAGAACCTTGAATTCATTCACCAAACCGCTACTCAACTGATCAATTCCTTTGTCTGTATAACAAGAAACAGGTGAAAACTTGTCTGTTGAGACTTCAAGCTTACGTGACAGCTTGTCAATCAGTTCATTCACTTTTGTATTCGATATTAAGTCACACTTATTCAGTATCACAAACACCTTCTTCTCTTTTTTCAGCACTTTGATAAGCTCAACAAGCTCTTCGTCTACACTTTCATTATCAGCCGGGAAAACAACCATGACTAAATCACCAACCTGCGCTTGTAGCTTTGCTCGTTTTATACCTTCAGCTTCTATCTTATCAGCTTTGGCTATATCTCTGATCCCCGCTGTATCGCCAACAATCACTTTATATCCGTGAATATTTAGAGGAACATTGATTATATCCCTCGTCGTACCTGCAAGGTCACTCACAATCGCCGCTTCCTCGTTTGCCAGTTTGTTCAAGATAGACGATTTACCGGCATTTGGTGGTCCCAGCAGTGTTAGCTTGATACCTTTCAATAGAACTTCAGAGCTCTGAGTCCTTTTGAGAAACTGATCAATCTCTTGTTGAAGCTCAGTGATCTTTCTATCAACGCTGTTGTAAATTTTTTCATTATCTTCAATTTCTGCATCTTCTGCGAAATCAATTATGGCCGTCAATAATCCAATAGACTCCACTATCTTCTCTCTCCACTCCAAAAATCTGATTTTGTTACTACCAGTCATCGAATCAAGGGCACCAACTCTTTGAGATTCGGTTTCTGCATCAATCAATTCTCTGATACCTTCAATTTCCGTTAGATCAAATTTACCATTTTGAAACGCTCTTTTAGAAAATTCACCAGCTTCAGCGTACCGTATAGGCCTTTCATTTGTGTGAAGTGATTCTATAGCCTTCAGTACTGCTTGGATGACAGCATTACCACCGTGCAGGTGTAGTTCAACGAGATCCTCACCGGTATATGATTTAGGACCTTTGAATAAGATGGCTAGGGACTCATCTAATAGTCTTGACGACTTGGGATCGTAAAGTTTCCTTACTGACGCTATTCTTGGTTTTGGTAATGTCTTTTGTGATAGTTTTTGAAGCACCTGAAGCCCTGGTTAGTACGTTTCCACTTGATAGAGACGAAACCACATTCTTACTCACAAATTGTGATTCTGATCCAGTAACTCTTATAACACCGATCGCAGCTCTTCCAGGAGAGGTCGATAGAGCGTAAACAGTTGGTAAATGGGATGTTGAAGAGAACCTTATGAGCCTAGATACACCCCCACGGGGTATCAACCCTTTCAAGGCAAACATTTATTCGTGCTTTTAGTACTTAAGCTCATCTCAAAACTTTTCATCAAGCTATATATATGCAAATCTTTAATGATGGTATAAGATCAGGCGCGAATTTGGCCCCACTAACAGAAAATTTGGAAACCTATTCGAACAATGCTAACTCTGCTTCACAACTTCTGACACTCCTTCATCAGCCATGTATTTGTTCAATTGTCAAGCTGTCCTACTGAGGAAGGCTCCTAGATTTCATTCAAGAGCATTTGCTACTTCAGTCAAGCTTTTCTCACACGAGAATCCATTGGTATGTTATGTTCTCCGAGCGATCAAAACTTGAAGCATACACTAACAATCTGATCTCAAAGGGCTTGCCAAAGAGAAACCAAGAGGCCAAAAAATTTGGAATTGGAAGCAATTTACCCTCGAGAAAACGTATACCCAATGTCAAAAGCGTCATAGTGGTCGCTTCGGGAAAGGGTGGTGTTGGTAAATCAACCGTCTCAGGTATGTAAATATGTGGAGTGTAAAATCTACTAGTGAACTAACATGATATACCCAGTGAATCTAGCATTATCGCTGCAAAAGCTTGGGAAAAAGGTTGGTATTTTGGATGCAGATATATATGGTCCTTCAATTCCAAAGCTACTAAATCTGGAAGGGGAACCTAGACTATCTGAGGATGGAAGATTGTTGCCGCTGATGAACTACGGTTTGGAAACAATGTCAATGGGATACCTTATCAAACCGGAAAACGCTATTGTGTGGAGGGGCCTGATGGTGGTGAAAGCTTTACAGCAACTACTCTTTGAAGTGAAATGGAGTAGTCTGGATTATCTGGTGATAGATATGCCGCCAGGTACCGGTGATGTTCAGCTAACGATAAGTCAACAAATCAAAGTGGCAGGTGCAGTTATCGTTTCAACACCTCAAGATATAGCTTTGATAGATGCAATCAAAGGGATTACAATGTTCAATAAAGTCAACATTCCAGTGAGTATCTATATATCTCCTACGTTTCTAGGCTTTTACATACTAACACATTTTTACTTAGATTCTCGGGCTGGTACAAAACATGAGCTACTATGTTTGCCCAAACTGCAATCACGAATCACACATTTTTGGGACTGATGGTACTATTAAAGAAGCACAAAAGCAAAAATTGAAAGTGCTGGGCTCGATTCCATTGACTGAGGAGATCTGCTTACAATCTGATAAAGGTAGGCCTGTGGTCGCTACAAGCGAAAACGAGGCCGTTAAACAACCGTATATTGACATTGCAAACAACGTTCTTCAGTTGGTTAATTGACTTTAACAGCATTTCAAACAAGACCTTTGGTGAAAGCTATTGATCATGCAAGAATCGCTACTTCTGTATTTGTGTGATTTGGGAACTCAATGTCCCCGTACCTCATTGTGACACAAAGACATAAAGAGACTTTTCTTGCACAAAAGCGTAGACCACTCCAAAAACCTATAGGCTGGTTATGCATCTTTGAAAAAGGCATGAACAACCTTTATTTCAATTGAGCTTATTGCTGGCTATCGATATATTAGACCTACATCATGAAATTGTTTTTGTTGTTTGTGTTCATATGCTATAGTGGGCACTCAATAGCCTCGGGTGAAGGCTTCAACGGAGCTATAAATGAAAATCACCACGAAGAGTCTCTGGCAATGAAATTTGAGAGTTTAAATCATGATACTGATGTGTTAAATATTCAAACTTATAATGATCAGTTTTATGACGATGTGGAAGCTACAACATTTGTTGAGATATTAGCTGGTGATCTCTCCAACGAAGAAGGCAAACTTGATCTAGGATTGAATCAGTATGGGCAAAATTCGGTATTATTAAAAGGCGTTTCCAAGGATGATACCACTATAGAGGTGAAGCCGAAAGCAGCAGCTCTGGGCATCGAAGTTGTACCCCACAATACTTTATCAGAATCAGAACCAGTGAAGCCTGGGAATATTGTTAAAGTCTCGTTTGGTGGAAACTTGAGACATACTTCAGACCTGGAAAGTTCGATACAGCCTAGTGCGGCTCCAGCGCCAACACTGGAGAAGCCTTTACGACTGGAGGACCCTAATTCGGCTTCATCTGGGGTTACTATAATAAGTTCCACTGAATCTTCAGATATGGTCTCGACATCAGCAAACACTGGAGAAATTCCGAACGTGACAGATAAACCAGAAGTTCAGCGCACAATCTCTACTGAACATATTGAGGAAACAATTGACACAGAGGGACTGAATTTCAAAACTTCCACGAACATAATCACTCCATTACCTACCTCTTCTACCCTTGAATCATTGATTTCTCCTAGTGAATCGCTAGAGGATCCTTCGCTGACTTCACCGCTGGCAGTATCGAACCTGGTGTCATCTGTTCTGGAGGCCATAGAGTTTGACTCCTCTTCGAGTACATATGCTTCAAATACACTGAACCCAATAGATTTGGAAGAAACTTCAAAATTTTCTGAAGCCCAGTCATCAAGATCAGAAACAGATATTTATGATCTTGGTATTGAGGATAGAGTGAAAGACATGATAGACAATTATTTAAAGGACAAGCTAGGAAGTGAACCATTTTTCTCGAAAGAGCAGAAGCTCTCTAAGCCAGCTGTTGAAAACACACCATTTGAAACTTTTTCTCATACAACTGTATCCTCTCTCAATCCTACCGTGCTGTCATTGACGCACATTTCCAAGACAATATCTGAGGTAGAGTTAGTTGAAGACAAAACCTCAATTTTACCGACTACCACACTGGCATTACCCACACCATCAGAACATGATGAACCAAAAAAAATTTCAGAACACTCACCAGAGGCAACACCTCACACGGAAACCCAAGAAGAAGATCCACTAGAAAAATTGCTTAACAGTGATGGACTGGGAAAAGACCTTTATAAATTAAAGGTCTATTTAGAAAAACTTTTGAAATTAGATGACAACTCAGGTTCCAATGAAAATCAAGTAGCTTTGGAGATGGCCAACTCACCACAGGATAACGTTGAAACCTCTGCAAAAGATGCGGTTGTTGACTTTCCACAGCTAGAAAAAGAAAATCAAGTGGACCAAGAATACGCAGAAGATAGATCGATTCCTTCACCGGAAAATGGCAATCTCGAGAACTTGGGTCTCAGAGAATTTTTGAAAGAAGGCAGCAGGGAAGAAGACAGAGAAAAGGACGGCTCGGTGTTGGAAACAATCAAACAAATATCAAACAACATATTTGACCTGGTGGAAAACCGCTACGGTGATGAACTTGGAACCAGAGAAGGAAAAACTTTAGGTCATGTTGAAACGACTAAGAATGAAAAGGCAAAGAAGAAACCAAATGCTAAGAAGGGAGAGGAGGAACTTAGGGAACTGGAAAGAAAGAAGATAGCTTTGGATACCGCAATCAAAGAACACAGCTCATTAGACAAAATTACAAAGCACGAAGGCGCTCACTCAAAGTTCAGTGATACGCCGTTCAAGAAGGAGAAAGCTGAAAATGATTATAAGCAATTTGGTAATGGCAAATTAGTTTTTGGCTTTGACAAGAAAAAAAAGAAAACATCAAGAAAGCAGGGAAAGCAAGAAGCGCAGGATCCAGATGATGGGGATGTCACCAATGATGAGATTGAATATTACAGCCCAGAAGACTACTTGTTCGCTAAATCATCTGTTGGTGTGAATCAAGAAAAGGATATTGCTGAGTCTTTACCGGAAGAACAGAATGAAACATCGTTTGGTGACACTACTGAAAGAACCTCAAATCACACAAAATCACCATTAAACAAAGTTTTAGATCTTCTTGAAAAAGGAGATAAACAGGACAAACCGTCCTCCTCGCACAATGACCCATATTCTATTCCAAAAGTTCCAATCGATCACTTGAAAGAGATTGAAAGCGAGCTGAACTTCAAGTCCAAACTCAATAACACAATGCAAGCTGTACCTGGGACGAAAACAACTATGCCAACTGGAGATAAAACGTCAAAAAACCCTTTAGACAAATTCAAAAAAAATCCCTCGCTTTTGTTTGGTGACAAGCCTGATCATGACTCGCATTCGCTATTTGATTTCACTAGATCAGAAGCAATGTCAAACAAGGTTATTTCCTGGTCTATAATGGGTGCTGCTGTTCTGCTTGCGATGAGTATGGTTCTTATATAAATTTAATTGAATGTATATGCTGTCAAAGAAAAAGTTATTGGTGTTTCCGCTAAAACCAAAACATCTCAAGCGTTTTGCAAACGTATCTAAATACTTTTCGATAACCTGTATAGTTTCAGCGCAGTTGAATCAGTTTCTGTAATGAAGTCTATATGGTGGTGTTTGGATGTGCGCTGATAGATAGCGAAGTACCGCGAAACTTCGCAATTATCAAATTGGTTCTCAGTATTGAGCTCATTGAAGAACAGGAAGAGTTGGTGAGTATTCAGAATCTTAGTTATTCTTTCAATTGACAAATTGTGTTTTACTGAAGGTTTATCATTGGAAAGTGGTGAATTATGAACTATTTAAAGAAGGCAATATGGGGCCCTGATCCAAAAGAACAAGTGAGTAATTATCTTGTGTAATTACATGGTTGAAAGATTTACTGACTTTTGTTATCAATTTAGCATAGAAAATGCAGACAGTTAGTACGTAGAAATGGTCGTCAATTAGAGAAAAGTATTAGAGAGATAAGTGCATTAGAGAAGAAAACCGAGGCATTGATTAAGAGTTCTGCACGTAAAGAAGATACAAAAGCTGTTAGAATTTATGCTCGAGAACTGTATGGAATTCAAAAACAAAAATCAAGATTGCACAAGAGTAAAGCACAATTAGACAGTGTTGGTATGCAAATTGATGAAAGTTTTGGGATGTTGAAATTGCAAGAGAATATGAAATTAAGTTCTGATATAATGAAAGAAGTCAACAGCTTAGTGAAACTACCTGAATTGACAAGTACAATGAGAGATCTTTCGCAAGAATTGGTTAAGAGTGGTATAATAAACGAGATGGTTGGTGATACTGTTGATATGCTTGATGAGAACGACGAATTCGAAGATGAAGAAGTTGATGAAGAAGTTAACAAGATTGTTAGTGAATTTACCAAAGATAAATTTAATAAAGTTGAAAATGCTCCTGATACTAAATTAGAAGCTCCGCAGATTGAAGAACCTGAAGCTGTTACAGAGCAAGAAGATCATGATGATGAGCACGTACTGAATGAAATGAGAGAAAGATTGAAAGCATTACAGAATTGATGAGTGAAAGATGATCAACTTTTATCATGATGAGTTACGTTTTACATTTTTGTTTTAATTTGATTAATACACATTTCATAATTTCATTACAATCTTTAAGTAAACAACATGATAAACTAGGAAGAAGGAAAACCCCACACAGGTATATGGGCCAAAGCAGCGAAATATTAATTCAATCGCTTAAAAGTTCATTATCATCATCGATTTGTTTACCTTTGTCATTTGATACTGGTATAGATGTATTTTGCAATTGTTGGCCTTGTGGCACATTTGATGAATGATCTTGAGAGAGAGAATCTTTGTCAATAGTTTGTTGTAACTGTTGACTAGTATTCATTTGACTTTGTTGTATATTGTTTAAAATTGCAGCTTTTGCTAATTGTTTTTGTTGTTTTTGCTTAACCCATAGTTCTGCTTTTGTTAAAGTTTCATCAAAGACTGACATTATCGAAGCAACCATTTCTAATGATTCATTAGCCAATATCAAGACTTTCCCATTTGTATTGAAAAAAGAAGACGATGATGTTGCTGAGCCGGTAGAAGATGCAGATGCAGATGCAAAAGATGACGTTGATGCTTGTGATGCAGGATTTAGTGGATCTGATGTTGTTGATGTAGCCCATTTTGTTGGCAATCTTAACAATGTTTGACGAACGTTTGATCTAGCAGGTTCTGGTAATGAATTACCCGCGTATTTAGATATTAATGAAACAACTTTTTTAACAGTTGTCACAATTTCTTGTTTAATTTGTATTGCGTTATCATTTGATGATGATGATCCTTCATCTTGTGTAATTTTATTATCATTTTGTTTATTTGCAATAAATTCTTGTTCTTTAGTGATCAAATCTTGTAAATGTTGAATCTTAGCTGATAGTTGTTTATTTGCCAGCATTAACAGTTGTAAACAAGTTGCAATTCTTTTTTTCGATTCAATTGATAAGTTTAAACTAAATTCATTTAAATTCATATTACCCAAGGATAAAGCTTCAGTGATTGAAGGTAAATTTGGTGAATTTTTAGAGTTGTATAATAAATTTGAAGTTTTCAATGAAGATGATGAAGAATATGGTAAAAATTTAGCTTCATCTGGGAACATTGCATTTGCCCTTTTTAATCTTTTCTTACGTTTCCATTCTAATCTTGTTTGTTCCATTATATTAACCATGGGTATGGCAGCTTTTTCCATCATTTCAACACCATATTTAATCGTTGGCTTGTTTATCTTATAAGCTCTTAGGGCACTATTATATAATGGATGATTTTTAATATTTCTCATGAAAAATCCAGTTGAATTTGTAATATCTCCAGGATTTGTTAGTTGGCCAGAACGAGCCAATTGTGACATTGCATCAAAATCATTACTTGTATCATAAAACTCATCATCATCATCGTCATCTTCTAAAATTTCATTATTTAGATTTGTTGTTGTAGTAGTGGTGGTACTTGGTGGTGGTGGTGTACCGCCATTTTTCAGTTGACCCAAGGCTTGTATTGCCAATATTTCATCATGTGCACCTGTAGGTGATGTTGCAGTGTCCACTGCAGCATCGCTTCTATCGTTTGCATTCAAAACGTTTGACAACTTAACTTTTGAAGATTTTGTATTCTCATCAATATCAACAGTGCGATTTCTAAGCTTAGACGCAGGTGAATAACTAGGTTCAATAAACTCTTCCATCATTTTCCTCTTTACACCAACACCTTTACCACTACCGCCACCATTATCACCATTTCTCTGTGTGACATTATCATTGATCAAGCTCTTGATATCTGTTTTATTTTCATATCGATGATACCTTGTGGAATTATTAATCTCCATATTGTGATCACCAGCCCACGCCATATAAATTTCTCCCTCTTGATGAAATTTTCTTTTGCTATCTTAACACCAGAAGGGGTTGGGCAACCAAAACTACACTATGACAATAAAAACCCCAGAGTTAACTTCACCAATCTCCTCTTGTACTTTACAATTTCAACTCCTTTATATGGGTTTGCCCTTTAGTTTCAGTTTTTACCATGTGAATTTTTTCTGTTTAATTGAATTCTGTGCTTTTTCTTTTTTAATTCCCGTGGGATTAAAAACACTCTCGGTTTGGCCACTTCACTTCGCGAAATCGCGAAACTTTGTATTTTTCGCGAAATGTTTTTCAGATTTAAAGGTGATAAAGTTTATTACTGGAGAGTTTAGATCAAAATTGATGGGTGTGTATTTGGTTTAGACTAAGATTGAGGAATTGGGCTGTTAGGATGATGATTCATAGGGTTGTGAGGCCGACTGGTGCACTGGGAAGTCAATTGAAGCTGGTGCAGAGATGTTATAGTGCGATTTCGACTCAATCAACCGTTTCGTATAGTGGTGGTGGTGGTGTCCCTGTACAGAATAAATTTATAAATCCATCAACTGCTAGTATAGAGACACAAGAAGTACAAGATGACTTTAAGTCAAATCCTATCACTTCAATTCCACAATTTATACAGGATCAACAGTCAAACCTGCGTAAAGCTTCTCAGCTTTTCCAAAATGTCGATGGTGTTTTCAATAAGATTGAATTACTCAACGATGTATTGGTTAACAAATCACAAGCTAAAATACGGATTGGGTTAATAGGTTCCAAGCCAAATTTCTTAAACACAATCTTAGCAGATCCATTTGCCTCGGATCAATCGTGGTATGAGGCATTACTTACGAGACCACAATCGCAAAATATAGTCTTCAAATATAGTGACGAATTAGAAATTTCACAAGATTCGTATAGTGTACCATCCCCAATACTGGGGACCAAATCCATAGAGTTTATTGAAATTACAGAAGATTTGCACCATCATGATTATAACCAGGATGGATGTCATTTATACTTGAATTTCGGTAAACCCGTGGACTACAAATGGCCAACATTTGAGTTCCATGATGTTAATAATACAGAAACAGTGTTATCACAAGATGAAATAAATTCAGATTTAGCGTTCAAAGCCACAAATCTACTTAGAGAATCACCACTCAATGCATCGGAATATACCAAACTCTATGAACAAAGTAAATTCACACATTTTAATCAAAAATTGGAGAGTTTAATAAATCCTGATTTTATAATCGATAAACTGTTTTACTCTATTGTTAAAAATTTCCAATTACAAAACGTATCAAATTCACTAACTTTAGAAGAACTGAATCTTAAAGATGACAGAATCAAATCATATATCAAATCATGGGATGAATCTGCACATCGTGAATTTCAGTTAACTTTCAAACCATACGTGACAAATTTTGAAATTAAAAATTTATCATGGTGGAAACTATACTATAAGAATGACGACATTGAAACGATACTGAGCAACATGTTACAACAAGGGTTTTTAAACGAATCGATGAAAAGATTCTCATATGTAAAGGGACAAATTGATTCGTTTTCATCTTTGAAAAATGTTGAATTGGATTCAATCTCAACAGAGCTGGACAATAATGCTCTAACAGCATTACAGCATAGAATCATTGAGCAAGACCTAATACCGATTCAAAATCAAGTTATAAAACTATTAGCTTTGAACTTTATAGGATTGCAATTACCGGTTGTTCTTGTTGCGTCTGCAGGATGGTGGTTTTATAAATTTGAGCCATATTCAATGATTGCACTTGGCTCCCTGGGTCTTGTGTTGGGTTTTAATAACATTTCCAAAAAATGGATTCAGTTAATCACTGGTTTCAAAAATCAATTGTTTGAACAGACAAGATTAGCAATTGGTGAAACAAATAAACAATTATATCATCATTGGGAATTAAAATACAATGCAGAAAAATCACAAATTTTAGAAAGAGTGGAACTGTTGAATCAATTACAAAAAAAATAAACTTACGTATATCATAATCTATAAATATATTCATCACTAATAGTTTTGTACCGTACCCAGGGGAAACTTGGATATTTTAAATTTGGTTCTTCAATCTTCAAATATTCAACTTTTAGTCCACTCCATGCTAAATCTAACATTTCAAACTCAATTTGAATGTTTTTAATCTTTTTGATCTCTAAATCTTTCTGTAATTCTGATAAATTTGGTGTTGATCTTCTTGGTGGTGGATCCATTCCTAGAGGTTTGATCTCTACATCTTTATTGATGAGTTGAAACAGTGCCATCATTTCAAATGATCGATCACCACCCAATGAATCAATTTCCCAAAGTAAACAATCTTGATCTAATTTATACTTGACTTTACCAATTTTAGTCTTGAACATTGGAGTTTCTGATTTATCAATTTGATATTTTTGTAAATCAATGGGTATAAATAATTTTAAATTTGTTAATGAAGTCTTTGGAGAGAAATTTGTCTTGAATTGTAATTTTAGAATAACTGTTTTCTTCTGTTCATTGGGGATATAATTTAAATTCAAGATTTCCAAAGTTGGTAAGGTTTTTATGGGTATTTGATATGTCCCCAGTATGAAATCTCCATCTGGTGGTATAAATTGTAAGATTTTGTTTGCAATAAAATTTTCCAATTCAACACATTGATGGAATTGAAATTTATCTAATTTAGTTTTGTTTAATCCAATTTTCAGTATTGGCATACCAGATAAGAACGATTTAATTTTCAAACAACCATTGATTTCATGTTTTGTTATTTTATTATCAGGATTTATAAACATTGTTAGTTTTTCCACAACGTCTAGAAAAAATTCATTTTTAGTATAAAAAATTCCCTTTGGTCTCCATGAAATATTTGAAGTTGTTGTTCTTAAGATTGAAGTATTTATAAAATCATTTTCAATATCTTTTGATTCTTTAATTTGTTTTGGTTTGGAACTTGATGTTTTCGTCAACTCTGACTCGTTTAATTCTAATTTTATAAAATCTCTAAGAATATTAAAATCTGTAAATTGTGGGATCCCAAAATCCATAATTTCATCCATTAATTCATAGATCAAATTAAAATTATCCAAGATATGATCTTTATTCAATTCCAGTGTTTTGAAATAGTTCAGCAAGATTTCTTTGAATTTGTATAAGAATTGCACCATTGTCATACAATTGATATGATCATAGTAAGTTATAACAAGTAATAAGATATCATTTGATTTGATATATATATAATTAACTCCATCATTTGATTTGATAATTGGATTTATTGAATCTTTCAAGAGTAATTGTTTGAAATCGTTGAAGATGATATCCAATGGCAAGTAATCGGTTGTGTAAATTCTTGAGATGAGACAATTGGCATTTGAATCTAGTATGGCTAAAGCAGAAGCCATTGCTTCCCCTAGTTTTGGTATGGATAAATAGAATGTAGTGTTTGTATGTGGTTTCGTTGTCAAAGGAAATGTGTAAAGTTGTAAAATTAACGTTAAATTTTGACAGATTTTTAACAATCAATAAGTGATAACTATGACAACTGAATTCACATCAACATCAACAACGAAAAGCACCAAAAGCTCTAACCAAGCACAGACACCAAGCACCGACACCAAGCATTATGATCAACAGTCTGAAGAAGATCCCAGTGACCAAATTGACATCAGAACAAATAACCAGTGGATTATCCACTTTGAAAAACTGGAACTATGAAAACCATTCATTGATCAAAGATGTAAAATTCAAGAATTTTGAACAAACATGGGTGAGTTGCAATATGAATGGGTTATCAGACCGGTGGGAAATATAAAATTAACACAGTACCAGGCATTCTTGAATCAAGTATCTCTTAGATCACATCTCTGGGGTCATCATCCGACAATTTTAACAGTAAGTTGTTGATCTAATTTACCGCTTAGCGGCGCGCTCTCAATCAACAAGTCAACAAAATTCTAACCTTTATAGACATATAATCAAGTACAAATAACATTGACAACACATGATTTGAACGGGTTAAGTGATATTGATTTAAAATTTGCTAAAAAGATTGATTCTTATATAAATGATTTCAATAAATCAGAATAAACATAAATCCTACATTGTAAATAACAAAAGACACTATAACATTCAAAACTCCTATTAAACCTCCCTCTAAAAACACAAGAACAAAGAACAAAGAACAAAGTACAAAGAACACAGAAACAATTAAAAGAATATGCTAATAAACTGAAATGCAAATTAAAACTCAGCGGTTAATTGATTACCCTGAATTGAAAAAATATATTTAAATTGTAATTGTAATTGTTAATTAATGTAATTGAATTATTGTAATATAGATATGACGTAATTGATTGTACCTATCCAGTATATTCATACTTATGCTCTTGTTTCCCTTTGAGCTTTTAATCTTTCTTCAAACTTGTTGAACTCCAATTCAGCCAGGTTGACAACTTCATCAATCCCATCTATATAATGACTCAACATTCCTTGGATACCACTCTTCAATGTATCATCACTTAATGAGCAACTTGTGCAAGCACCTTGTAATTGAACGTAAACTTTCCCCTCGTGGTATCTCATGAATATTAAATCACCTCCGTCTTCTTGTATAGTTGGTCTGATTCTTGTTTCAATCAATTCTGAAATCATATCTGAAATTTCTTGATCCTCTTCACTTAGCGCGGCATAATGCTCATCGTGATGTGGTTGCTTAGATTCGGTTAATTGATCAGATGCTATTAATATATCTTCTTTGTTTTCTAAATGATTCTCCAAGATGGATTTAACTAATGGAGTAACTTGATTCCAATGGGCAAATTCATTTTTATTAACAGTTAAAAAATTGGTTCCAATCATTAACGATTCAACATCTTTGGCATATTGGAAAATCTTGGAAGCTAATGGTGAAATCGATTGATTTTCATGATTAATCTGTACACTTGGTTTATCATCATTTAAGATTTTTTCATCAACTTGAAATTTTAGTGCATTTTCATTTGGTGTTGTTAATGTTTGTATATGTAATAATCTTATTAAATTGAAACTAGTACTTCTTGTACTATTTCTTGTTGAGATGAGTTTGTTTCTAATTGTAAACATTTTAAAATTGATTGATATAGACTTTAAATTTAATCACTTTACAGATCTAAAAGATAAAGTACACAAGTGTTAAAGTGTATATATACTTGTATATATATTAATCTCTTATACTATGTCCCTTAACAATCATGGTCATACAATTTGCTTTAACGGAATTGTAAAGAAAAACTTGTAATACAATTTGAAATTTGTGTTATTGGAGAAAATCAGTGCGAAATTCGGTAAAGCTTCTTGTTATTGGTTGGGACAGTAAACCACCAGCTTCCGAGAGCGGAATGCGATTGAAGCGAGTAAAAATTTTAGTTAGTCATGTGATATGTCATATGACAGTCACATGACCTATGAAGATGATGGGAAATGAGTGCTTTCAATGATACATAGAAAACCTTTTATTAATTAAACCACTTTTTAACTAAGATACATCAATTTACAAACTACTGAAACTATTCTGTCAATACAACATAGCAAAAATGACAAAATTCAATATACCCAAGTACCTTACAGAACATATAGATCAAATAGAACATGGTTCAATAATAAGCAAAAGAGGTTGGATAACAACAAATGATTTAATTTATATATCTCAAAAGCATGATTTATCATTATCAAAGTTGACAAAGGGACTTTCACCATACATTGAACCATCAGTACCCAAAGGTGAAAATTACACACCTGAATTCCGCTCTCAATTACAAAAAATTGAAAATGAATTAAGAGAACAAGAATATCAACGTTTAATTAACAACGGTAATAATACTACTGATAATGATTATCAATCACCAAGTGAAATTACTAAAGAATTGAAAAATCAATTAACTACAATTGTTAATATCCTTGTTTCAGTTTTTTCAGTTGTTTATGCAATTTGGTATTGGACTGATAATTATCAATTTAATCAAGCTTATAGAGTTTTACTTTGTTTATTTTTCGGTATTTTAATCTTGGTGGCTGAAGTTGTTGTTTTCAATTCTTACTTGAGGAAAATTAATGAAGCTAAATTAAAAGAGTCTAAAGTTAAAGAAGTTAAAAAAATTATTGAAACTGTTGTTATAAAACCTAGAAAAAAAAATTGAGTTATGGTTATTTTTCTCCTAAGATTGATACAAATGGTGGTGGATTTGGTAAATTTTGTAAAAAAACTTGCTTTTCATTTAAATCATTTTGAGCCCACCAATTTTGATTTTTCCATTGAAATTTTTTAATATCAATGGATTTATTATATGACCATTTTAACAATATAAGATAAAATTGTAAAATTTTAAAATCTGGCCAATAAACATTTATAAATTCAATTTGAGTTTTTAAAGTTCCATTAACTTGCCAAATCATAAAATCACTTAGTCTTGTATGACCACTTGTTCTAATTAATAGATCAACAGGTGGCGTATCATTATGGAAATAGAAGAATGATTGTAAAGTGGATTCGTTTATATTATAATTTGAATTATCAACTAGACATCCAATTGAATGAGTTATTTCATCTCTTGAAGTATATGCAAAGCAAACGTTCAAAATTAAATCATTATTCACACTAGTTGCTTGTTCAATCTCTTCTAATTTTATCAATGTCTCTTTTGGTATAAATGATTTATTGCCAATGATTCTAATTTGAATCAATTGGTTATAATCTTGTTTGTTATCTAAAAAAATGTTCAATTTATCAATCAACATTTCAAACAACTTGTCAACTTCTTGTGGAGATCTATTGAAATTTTCAATTGAAAAGGCATAAACGCTAACGTATTTAATGGCTAGCTGATTACATGCATCCACTATCTTGATAAGACTTGCTGATCCTGCTTCATGCCCTTTATGAACTTCCATACCATTATTCTTAGCATAACGTCTATTCCCATCCATAATGAAGGCAACGTGATTTGGTATATGGCCTGATCTCAAAGAACTCATCAACAAGGTTCTCAAATTCTCATCAACCCAATTAGTTATTGGGTTTGATATCAATGATTGTTTGATAAAATTTGGAACCATTACTGTATCACACCCACCAAAGCGCTTCAATAGAGATTGACTGATATCCACACAGTGGCAAATTGAAGAACAGAATCTCATAAGGAGAATTCTCATCCCTTAAATACTAAAAAAATCATTTATTGAATTAACCGCCAACCAATTTACACTGATTCAACTTTGTTTCCCAATAAAGAGAAATTGTAGATTTTACATCAAATTTTGTAAAAATTATAGCGACTCAAATATCAACATCGGATAAAACAATACATTATACTATTGCTTTTACCATTATACAATCAGTAATACAATCAAGAAGATCACAGTTTATTCAATTTATTTAATTGCACTTAGTACTTGATCTAATATATTGGGCGCAAATATCCATGACGTATGTTATAGTAAAAAAATTCGCGAAATTCGTTTTTTTTATGTTTCGCGAATTCTTTTGTTTTTGTTTACCTTTTTTCCAAAATAAATAAGTTCAAGAGATTTAAACAGATATGTTAACTGTTTTAACCTTTGGTGTTCCAGTTGCGTTTAGATAGTTTGAAGGGTACTAGAGAGAACCAACCATGTCTTTGAGAACTCCCAAAAAGTCACAATCAACCACTTCCAGTGGGTTTTCCTCTACTCCAGTGCAAAATAATCATGGCGATCCAATCTTAGATAGCAGAAAAAGACAATCTAAAAGAGATGAAGCCATCAGACGTCGTATTGAAAATGACTTGAGCAAGAAAAGATACGGTACTAGTAAAAACTCTGGTGCTGGTAATAAGAGACGCTCAAAGCATAACCATCCTGGTTCGGTTTTATCGTTAAAACCTTCAGAAGCTGTTGTTTGTAAACCTTCATTTACCGCTTATGAAGCTGCTCAATTAATGAGTGCCAAACGTGAAAATTGTATTTTGGTTATTGACGACGACGAGAGATTATTAGGTATTTTCACTGCTAAAGATTTGGCTTTTAGAGTTGTTAGTAAAGGCTTAAAAGCTGGTAGCGTTACAATTGATCAAATTATGACTGAAAATCCATTATGTGCAACTTCTGATACTGCAGCTTCTGAAGCTTTAAATTTAATGGTGGAAAAGGGGTTCAGACACTTACCTGTTTTGGATGAAAACAATTTCATCTATGGTGTCTTGGATATAACAAAATGTTATCAAGAAGCTATGGAAAAATTAGAAAGAATGTATGAATCTTCAAAAAAATTACATGATGCATTACAAGGTGTTCAATCAGAAATTGGTATGTCTCAACAACCATTACAAGTTATTCGTTATTTTGAAAACTTGAAAAGTGTAATGAACGGTCCAACTTTAGAATCTGTATTGGATGAAAATTCATTACCTTCTTATGTTAATGTTAAAACAAGTGTCTATGATGCCACTGTACTTATGAAAGAAAATCATACCACAGCGGTTCTAGTCAAAGATTCTAATACTGGAGACGTAAGTGGTATTTTCACTTCCAAGGATGTTGTCTTAAGAGTCATTGCAGCTGGTTTGGATCCTAAGACCGTTTCAGTTATAAGAGTTATGACATCTCAACCAGATGTTGCTCCAAAGGATTTAACAATTCAACAAGCTTTAAGAAAAATGTTTGATGGTCATTATTTAAATTTACCAATTGTGGAAGATGATGAAATCATAGGTATTGTAGAAGTTTTAAAATTAACCTATGCTACATTGAACCAAATCTCTTTGATGAACGCAAGTGGTACTGGGAGCGGTGAAGATGGTGAAGAAAATGGTGGTGAAGGACCTGCTTGGAATAAGTTTTGGACTTCTTTAGATAATGACACTGAATCAATCCATAGTGATTCACAAGTTGACAGTAATGTTATCCCAGATATAAGTCAATCAGAAATCAATCAATTTAGTTTAAACCATATAAATACAAACGATAATTTGGGTCCAAGTGATTCAGTTAGTGCAACAAACGAATTTACCAATCCAAATGCCAATATTGGCGGTGTCAGTGGTGGTGTTGGTGCTAGTGGCTCACAAATCACTGCAACCACTACAACAAATAATAAAGAAATAATTAAAGAACAATTTTTCGCTTTCAAATTCAAATCACCAAGTGGTAGAAATCATAGAATTAATGTTAAACCAGTTGATGGTATTGATGAGTTGAAATCACAAATTTCTTCTAAATTACATCCTAATGAAAGTAGTGAATTATCAGAAGGAGAATTACCGTTTGCTATAAGTTATGTTGATGACGAGGGAGATATTGTTGCTATAACAAATGATCAAGATTTACTGGATTGTGTTTTAATCAATAAGAATTTAAATTTGGATAAAGCTGATATATTCATCCATCATCCTTCAAAAGATATTGATTTGGAAGAATTTTATAATCAAAAGAAAAAATTCAATAAGGCTAAAGAGGATAAGACATCACAATCAACAACAGTTTCAAATGAAATCATTCCTGGTGTTGCAAATGAGATTTTAATCTCTGGTGCTGCATTGGCTATAGGTGGTGTTTTATTAGCAATTTTCGCTTTAAACAAGAAATAAAATCCGTGATTTGACAATTGAAATATTCATTCTTTATACCCATAGAGTCGATTTTATATACATAATATATATACAGTTTTTTTTATTTAATACAAGATTGTTAATTTATAAAATGCATCAATATTGAGTATATATACAAGGCTGGTAAAAAATCTATGTTTGGCTAGTCAAATGGGTTAAGCGCTTGCTTCTTTGATCAACTGTTCGGATCTTTCTTGTTGATCTCTCTTTGCTTTCTTTAATAATTTCTTATACTTCTTATCAGCAGCACGATCTGAAACTGGTGTATGTATATAGATATTTGCACTTTGATAAGCTAACTCTTCATGACTTAGATGTTCTGGATCCTTCTTCAAGATCTTACCGCTGAAGACATCATTTATGAAATAATTTTTCAAAACTATTGGGTTATAAGCTTTTGTCAAGATATAATCTGGAATGATATAACCTGTTGATTCTTGAATTTTCAAAGTATAGTCAAAACGTAGTTTCAAATCATCCAAATTGATTTCCTCTAATGTTGTGGCTTTTGACTGTATATTTGGTAAGTTATTATATTCTTGTATTAAAATTTCATCCAATTTGGTGATACTATCAATCTTGTCTTTATTTAACCAGTGTTTGATATGGAATCCATTTAATCTTTCAGCTAGAGTCATATCATCTCTTGGGTCTTTCACCTGACCAATGAATTCGATCTTGTCAACTTTTTTAATCTCAACTTTATCCTGTTCAGCTTCTTGAATCACTTCTTGTGTTGATTTAGTGGAAACATTTTTTTCACGTTCATCTTTTTTCAAGTTGAACCAATCCATAAACCCATAACTTGGTCTTGTTGTATGCAATAGTCTAGTTTGTGCCCCGACTTGGCGTATTATGCGATTCGTTATACTTCTATTCATATTGAACCTTTACGTTGATACTGATACGTGGTACAAATTTAACTACGTCTCATTGATTCTTCAATAAGTTTGACTTTTTTTTCGTAACTGGTAAATAACGAATTTTCCAATGGGTGTAGACTTCCCAATGGGGAAATAAAGAGGTCTGTTTGGTATCATTATGTTATTATAGTGAGTATATTAGTTGACCGAACAGGGATAATCATTAGCTTTTTTGAGAATAATAGATGATACTTGTAGAATGCTATGGATAGCAAATTTTTACTATTACAATTTGCCTCTCTTTATTGTTGTTTCCATAGTTTAAACATTTCCCGAGTACAAAAAGACATTTAAATTTTCACAATTCAGTTAAAAACCCCAGCACATTAGTATTCATCAGTTACTAAAAGGAACAAACGGTGGTTCAACCATTGAATCTGGTATAGAATTTGCTTGTTACTACTACATATTTGCTATCATACAAGGGATTCTGGGCACTCTTTAATAGAAAATTCTACTCTATAGCTACAAGGAAATAACACAATGGGTATTTGTGCTTCTTGTCTGAGAGGACTTAATGGTGATGAAGATACAGAACAACAGGTGAGTTTGACATATGGCAATTAAGATGACTATGGCCAGAGTGACTAACCGAGTGTATATGTATAGATTGATGAAACTGCTCCATTGTTGAATAATGAACGGTGAGTATTGACTACCTTCATACAGAGAATGATGCGTACTAATTCCATTAACCAGTAATTATGATAAGGATGCACAGCTTCGGAAAAGAGAAGAAGAATTGAATGAGATTGTTAATGAGACAAATGAGTGAGTATCTGGTTATGTACTTGGGAGAAAAAAGACCCTACAAATAAACACTATCTAACAGTTTAGTAAATTAATTGATATATCAACATTTTACAATCCTAATGCATCGTTATCAGAACTAGTGCTGAAGAAATCAATAAGTACATTGAAACAGGAAACAGGTGAAGAAACGCCGGCTCAACCACAGAATCCTCAGTCAATTATAACGTCAGAAGATGGTTCTCAAAATCAAACACAAGCTGATGATGCTAAAATTATTGAAGAAGATTGCAAAATCACCAAAAAGGGACCATTAGTTGTGGATTTTTAACCATAAGATTTCTCAGTCTTTTTCTCTGATTGTGTTTTTCTATTTCATTTCTTGGCTAGTGCTATAACAGCCAACTGTATATTTAAATTCATTTAACCACATGTAAACCACTTCCTTGTAGCTCTAAGTTTGGTTCTTTTGCACTTAAATTATGTAGTTTATACCAATGTGTCCCGGTTTCAAATCTTTCCGCGCTATGAAAAAAAACTGAGCGCCTACAAAAAAAACTAAACAAACAGTTTAAAGAGGAACAACTACAAAACATAAACAAAGACAAAGACAAAGACAAAAGCACGTTCTATTCATAACAAAGAGGCGCGTGTGTGGTTGGTTTTATAGGAACGTGAAAGAGTAGGTCGTGAAGCTTGGGATCCAGAATGCCGCCAAAACAGAGAAGAAAGAGTACACTCAATTCACCAGAACATCCAGCGAAAAGACAGAAAACTAATAGCGGTGGTGCTACTGCAAGAGAGTCATCACAGGATGAGATTGATGAGTTTTTCCAAACAACTTTGAAACTGGTTCAGAATTTACGTGATGGGAAGAATCATATTGCATTGGATTTCTTGAAACTACCAAGTAAAAAATTATATCCAGATTATTACGAGGCTATCAAACAACCAATATCAATTGAAGAGATCACTGAAAAGGTTAAAAATCATCAATACGACTCCACAGCTGGGTTTCTACAAGATTTCCAATTGATGGCCGATAATGCAAATGAATATAACGAAGCGGAAAGCGCAATTGCTAAAGATTCATTAACGATACTAGATTTCGTTAAAGATCAAGTTGAACAATATGATACTAATAACACAACTAAAGATCAAGTTAAAGATGAAGTTCACACTCCAAGATTACCAAAATTGAAAATAAAACCTCCAACTCAGCAATCGACTCCAAGTACCCCTTCCACTCCAAGCCACATATCTCCAAAGAGAAAATATTTAGAAATTTTGGATGAATTAATGAATTATGAAGTTGATGGGGTAAATATCGGTGAACCCTTTTGGGAAGAAGTTAGTCGTAAGGATTATCCTGATTATTATGCCTTGATTGACCGCGCAATGTCTTTAAATACGGTTAAAAGACATGTAAAGGGTAACAAGATTAAAGATCTGAATCAATTTATTGAAGAAGTTGAATTGATATGGCAAAATGCTCAACTTTATAACGAAGAAGGTTCCCTAATTCACGAGGATTCAAAAACTTTACAAAAAATTTTCCGTGAAAAAATTGGTGAATGGGAAAAGTATCAACAAGAAATTCAATCTAATAAATCAGCAGCTTCAAGTCATAAAAAGAAATATCCAATAATAAAATTGAGAACTAAGCAGCCAGTGAAGTCCAAGTTGAAAATTTCATTGAAAAAAGAATCTCCAGCTAAAAATGAACAAGATGATAATGACAATAATGAACCAACTGAGGAAGAAGAACAAGATGATCAAGATGATGAAAATGATGATGTTGCTGAAGACGGTGATGAATCGAAAAATAATGATGATGACCATGATGACGAAGATGACAATGCAGATGGTGATGAAAAGAAAGAAGATCAAGAGGGAACAAATGAAAAAGAAGGTGACGAATTGGAAAATAAAGAACAAGATAAACCTGAAACTCCAAAACCTCAAGTTGTTAAACCAACTCGTAAAAGATCAAGTAAACAAACCGCCGCAGATGCACTAATTCAAGAGATTTCTATTTCATCGTCACGCTCAATATATAAACAACAAGTTAAAAATCAACTATCTTCCATCAATCAACTACCTCAAATCTTCCAAAATTGGTTTGAATATAGATTCGAAGCTAACGATTTCCAAGTCCAAAGCTATACACTATCATTACCGCCACAACAAGGCGCCGTCTCGGTTCTTGCTGCACTAAACGATTCATTAGTTGATAGGAAACATCAAGCTAGTCTAACAGTCAATGGAGAACGTGTTAACCCTATCCCATCAATCCAATACGCCGATCAAGGTAGACAAGTCACTTCAAAGTATGAATTGAAATTAGCTACGGGTTTGAATCATGTTGTTTTCGATGTTGCAGTTGATCCACTAATTAACGAAGAAAGTAGATTAAGATCTCAAGACGCTGCTCCAATAATTGAAAAATTAACATTTTGGGTCCAAGTTGTTCAATAATCATTGGGGGTTTAAAAAATTAAATGTTAAAAATACTGTATTATAAATGTACGAAATAGAATTGGAAACTACCAGCTAAATATATGTATACTGTAGATATCTTAGTAAATGATCTTCGTACAGTATCATGCTCGTATTATTACTACTTCTGATAATAATGCCTATCAAAAGTACTTTCGGCCGATAAAATTTTTTAAATCAATAAACGATAATTGGCGAGTGCTATACTGAAAAATACACCTCAACTCTCATATTGAGCATAATATTCATAGTAAAAAACGTCAAATATTACACTTAGGTTTATCAAGAAATTGCGTTTACATTAAAGTCGGATTAAATTATTAAAGAAGGTGCCTTAAGTTTATCTTTTATTAATAAGTTTTCTTAGGAAAAACACTATCCTACATTTCAGTTTATTTTGAAATCACTACAATAATGAAAACAAACTAGTTACTGAAGCTCAAAACTCTACGGAACTGATTTAAATACCTTCAATGATAAGCTTTACATCCAAAAAGAAGTTAGTTACCCTGTCTATCACGGCGAATTTCTTAATCACCAAAAACATAAAATTTCATAAGAAGCCATCGTAGTATAGTGGTTAGTACAGATCGTTGTGGCCGATCAGACCCAGGTTCGATTCCAGGCGATGGCACGCTTCTTTTTTTTGCTTTTTCATTTGCAATAAACATTATTAGTTTAATTATGATTATATTGTTAGCTTATATTTTTTGATTAGTAGACAGTTCGTTTATATCATCGGGTGGTTTGACATGGCACGAAGACCAAAAGGAAGACCAGCGTGTATTACTACGGATATCAACATTTTAATGAAAACACAAAATAATATATTAAAACAATGTTCACCTTTAGAACATGAGAAGAAAGTAACAATATATGGTACATAAATGAGAAGTGAAAAAAATGAATCTATGGGCAAGTCTAATGTACATTGGATAAACCAATTCATCCAATTGCTAACTTTTTAAATGTGTTGTATTGAGAGGTGTTACTTTCAATCTCTAATTGACCGTAACAGTTTGGAAAACAGTTTCAGTGGTTGTGATTTTGTTACCTTGATGAGCAGCATGTTCATGACGTTTTTTATTACTTGATGATGATGATGATCCACCACCAGCTTTGAAAATTTCAATACTAGCTTTAGCACCATTTTTAGCAGTAACAACACAAAAATCAGCACCACCTGCACCTGAAGAACGTTTAGATTTACCACTGACACCATTGACACCATCTTTACTTGGGTCAATTTCACATGGACCACCAGAACATGAGCCGTCATCATCACATTTGATTCTTATACCGAATTCTGGTTTGTCATCTTTAAATGAATTACCTTCTTCTAAATAAACAGGGTTCCAGCCAATTTTAACATAAGTGTTCTTACTATCATCTTGATTAGCACCTGCAACATAAGGAGCCCAGTTACCTTGGGCTTTATCCTTGGAGCCCCATTGACAACCATTATCCGCGGAAACTCCAGGTGGATTGATATAGAAGTGTGCAGCTGTACCAGCCCAATAGTCAGTACCTGGAACGGCAAGAGTTCTTTCACTGTTACCATCAACACTAGTTGGAATCAACATTTCTTCATTTCCCGGTAAAACGGTTTGACAAATGGCGACATTTTCACCAACACTGTTTTTAGCCTTAACGGTACCAGCACCACTAACACAGTAAGAACCTTGTCTTTTTTCTTCAATTTCCCCATCATCATTACACCAAACACCACCATTTTGAGATCCAGGGTATGAATAAGACTTTACATCTGGATCCCATTGATTCATCAGCTGACCCGGTGGACAAGCATATGGACACCAACTACCTGATGAACATTCCTGATCATTATGCATGGCCCAACCACCATTTTTACCACTTTTTTGCACTGCAACTAACCCTTTATCTGAAGGGAACTGACATGATCCACCTCTTTTGAATAGAGATGAGATGTTCTTACCGTCAATTGTTTTACCATGTTGATGTTGCTGATGCTTCGGTGAAGCTTCAACGATTGAAGTTAAAAGAGCGACGTACAAAGCAATATTTTGGAACAGCATATTTTCTTGATATCTATTAGTATGTACTATTTACCAATTATCGACTTATCATTTTAACTAAAACTGGGGAGAATTATAGAGATATTTATATTTGATATTTGACGAAAAATCTTTTCACTGAGTTGAATGAGTAGATATTGCTTCAACGGTTTTCCCAACTCTATAATGTGTTGCATATTCGAGGATCAAATATAGATGCTTCAATATGTGCCATATTTCCTTTTGATAATGCTTTAATATGTAAAATTAAACTTTGATTATAGATCAAATTTGTTTTACATCGTTGGAAAACTTCTCAATTCTAGAATTCTGCGTAATAGGATTTTATTAGCTTAACGAAATGTATTGAGAAAAGTAACAGGTATAGATTTACGACATCATATGCAAATAATGTACCAAAAACTGATTTGATTTACCCCATACGGTTAACATGTATGATGTATAAGTTTCAATCACCTTGAGTACTTCCCAATTTGCAAAGAAGAAAAGAGAGTAACCACAGATCTGTACCACTCTAACTTTAAAGGCTAAAGGACGGCCATTACTTTTTCTCGAAATCTAAAAAAGCTAATGGGTATAGTTTTTATTAACTAAAGTGAAAACTTTTAACTGTATTAGGTAAAGCTAATACCGAATGAATATGTAACGTTTGTCATTTGAAATTTGTATTCCATGTTTTCTGATCTCATATTGTTCTATACACATACTTCTTTTTTTCGTAGGTTTCAATACAAGTGGACCCATCCATGTATATGGGGCTATGAGTTAAAACAAATTTAGTTAATTCTGGAACTTTTACTGGAATAGCAATAATCTGAACTAAACAATCTGGTTCTGATTGTATTAATTGAAACCTATATTTAGTCTGTAACAAAGTGATACATAACCAGGTATTACTATACGCTATTTGGGATTAGCACTTCCATGTAGATAATTAAGAAGAAGATTAACTCCGAAGAGAGGTAACTATTGACAACTTTCAAACATTGTACATTATAAACAGCTTCATATGGAACTATAGAACTAATAGAATTAACTTATTCCAATTAAATTGGCCCTGGCATTACATAGTTCAGAAACTAAATATAAAACTGGAGCTAGATGTTCATTTCGTTGAACTCAAACTTGTTCAACACTACAGAAGAGAGAAAAAATTTTCACTAATGTTTGCTACTGCGATGTTGTCCATCTCGAAAGCCAAAAATTTTTGGTAGCGACGATTCTAGAATTATGGATTTCCGTATACACTATATTACAAGTTTGAAGCTATTCTTTTCTATTCACTGGCTATTGGCTATTGAAATTGTAGTGAAATGTGGTACATGAACTGATATCTGACATTCCGAGGCCATAATGATATAATTCGGCTAGCGTAGTCTAATGCTGCGTAATACCGATATATATATATATATATAAGTATGTTACTCGAGCATATATTACGAAATTGAAGTAAAAGTAAGGGTATAAGAGGGGGTTCATTTGAGGGTTTAGCACAATATGCTAGATATTATTTTTAACGCAGGAAATATTATTTCTGAGTGTACGCATCATCTGAAGTGACGATTGTGACCGAAGGTTTAAACCTGTAGATGGAATAAAGCGTATCATCATGATTTATCTTATTTCATATAGAAACTATTAGGGAAATATTAGCTTATTTCAATATGAGCTTAAGTTGCTCAGATAGTTGGTATATCTATACCAATCTCCATTTAGTAATGTTATACACTTCAATTTTCAAAATTGATATGTATCAATTCAAATGTGAAATAACAGTATTATATACTGATACTAGTGTCATGGTATTGAAGTCAACATTCAACAATTGATGATATTATTGATGATAATGGTTGATGATAATGATTGATTAATGATACACTTATGCACTACTAATACCTTCATAGATACGGCATTTTACTTTATTGGAAAATTTATTTTGAAACCATAGTAACAATGCATAATCAAAATCTCACATGAACAAATTGAACAAATTGAACAAATTGAACAACAACTACATTGATCTTTGGTTTGGATTGATTATGTGTTATATATATGGGATGGATGTATCATTGGAATGTTTAATTGAAACCCAGTCAATCCAGTCAATCCAGTCAAGGTGCATCGCTGAGAAGAACTATATTTAGATTTAAAAACGCGTTACAATTTCAACTTACCGGTATCTGTCACAAGAATCAACACCAAGAAATCAATGTGAAAACTTTTAAACGAAAAAAGTCTTAGATATTTGAAATTATGAAATTGAACGCGTCAAACAGTTCAAATCTTGATTCAATAGGAACAAGTTACATAGTGACTGTTAACTTTGTTTTTACTTGTATCGTAGTATATCGTAGTAATCAAATGGCCTTTCGGGGACTTGAAGATTTAAAATGCAGGTACTCACAAAACTCCCAACTTATCCTTTCCCCCCCTGTTGCAACACAGCAGCGAAGCAGCAAAGCTCATCGCAAATACATGAGCATGAACATACAACAGTTGTAGTGGTTTACCAAACTATCCAAGTGGATAATAAGTGAATTACTTTCAAAGGCACACAAGAATTTCTGCCTAGCTAATTCTCCTACTTTCACGCTCTCTCTAGGCTCAATTATCGTCAATTTGTAGAGAGAGAGTGTGTGTCCGTGTACATCACCTGGCTGTGCGCCAATTCTTGGTGTTTATATTCTCACCAAGAAAACTACAAATACTATCACATCCCACTCTTTATTTAAACCATGGGAAAGTCGTCACAAACAAATCCCAAACAAAACACAATATAACCTGAAATTGGATACTATTTTATTCACCATCTCTCTTTACCACAAGGCCTACCTTACCACAGCCTGTTTTAAATCCTAAAGAGAAACGTTCAAAAATAGTGAGAGATCTTCACCAATTTGTTGTAAGGTTCTGTTGCAATTATCAATTTTAACATCCCCTTTAAAGAGAGAATCTACACAAGAATTGTTTTTGTTTTGTGTGTGTGTGTTCATTTTTTTTTTTTTTAATTTTAATTTAGAGAGAGAGAAAAGTGGAAAAGAGAGAAAGAGAGAAAGAAAGAAAGAAAGAGAGAGAGAAAAAAAAAAGCGCTGTTATTCATTTTTTTGTATTTATTATAATATTTATTTATTATTTGTTTAAATATAACACAGCGGTTATTATAGTTATAGTGTTCCATCAACTCACAAGGTATAGGTTCAGTGATAGTCCGTACCATACACTGTGATTTTACGTTGATTGCTAGATATTAAGGGTCTGACACGGTAGGGCGCTGTGCTTTATTAATTAATTCATCTCTGGGGTGCGCGCTAAATACATTGACAACAACAATAATAGTAATAAGGATACTAGGTAATAGGGATCACATCAACAACATCAACAACAACATCAACTTGGTGCCAATCATCAAAACACTCGCTTCATTACAAATTATAATATCCCCCAAAAAAAAAGAAGAACAACTAGATCATGTCTAATCCTATAAGAAATTTAACAGATCGTACTCCATTAACGGATCAAGATGACTCCTCCGATTCAGCTTCAAGAAATAACAATCCATTTGCTGATGATAATTTGCTAAATAATTCAAACGGGAGTGATGACTCTACTAGTGAATTGATGCCCAACTCAAATTCTGCATTAGATTTACGTTACTATACTCATCAACCAGGTTATGCTGGATCTACAAATTATCTTAATCCAAATCCAATGGGGTCTTCAAGTGGTGGTGCAAGTTCAACTCTTCATTCTAAAGCTGCTCATATCTCTGTGAATAGTAATATTCAATCACCTGGTGAATTTGATAGATATCCAAGTGTGGCAAATTCAACAACTAATTTACCTGCTCAAGCTGCTGCTAATCAAAAGGCAAATTTCCATAAATCAACAGCTTCTTATAATTCAGATTCTGCTTCTTCAAATCCTTTCCTCTCTGAAGGTGATTCTAACCCCTTTGGCGGTTATCCAGTTAGTGCTTTCCCATTACATATCGATGAAAAGGAAGCCGATGATTATATTCATAATCCAGATCCTATAAGTGATGCTTACGATGATAAACATGCCTTTATGAATGATTTAAAAGCTATGGATAAAAGATCCGCGGGTGGGTTATTGGGATTGTTATTCTTACTACTTGGTGCCATTGCATTATTTGTCATTTTGCCAGCTTTAACTTATTCAGGGGTTGTCGATCATGGTGATGATAATAACGTTTATGAAATTTTAACTTTTTATCAATATCCTCAATTATCAGCTCTTAGAACAAGTTTAGTCGACCCAGATACCCCTGATGATGCAAAGACTAAAAAATCAAGAGGTGGTGACGAATGGACTTTGGTTTTCTCTGATGAATTTGCCGCTGAAGGTAGAACTTTTTACGATGGTGATGACCAATTTTGGACAGGTCCTGATATCCATTACGATGCTACTAAGGATTTAGAATGGTATGATCCAGATGCTGCAATTACAAGTGAAGGTGCTTTAAGATTAAGAATGGATGCTTTTGAAAATCATAACTTGTTTTATAGATCAGGTATGTTACAAAGTTGGAACAAGATGTGTTTCACTCAAGGTCATATCGAAGTTTCTTCAATGTTGCCAAATTATGGTAATGTTAGTGGATTATGGCCAGGTATTTG
Source organism: Hansenula silvicultrix (assembly GCA_030574755.1). Classification (NCBI taxonomy): domain Eukaryota; kingdom Fungi; phylum Ascomycota; class Saccharomycetes; order Phaffomycetales; family Wickerhamomycetaceae; genus Hansenula; species Hansenula silvicultrix. The sequence continues at coordinate 156,861 of JAJMFL010000004.1, forward strand.
GACTTTAGGTAATTTGGCAAGACCTGGATATTTAGCTAGTGCTGAAGCTGTTTGGCCATATAGTTATAACTCTTGTGATGCCGGTATCACTGCAAATCAATCTTCACAAGATGGTATCAGTTATTTAAAAGGTCAAAAATTAAACGCATGTACTTGTGATGGTGAAGATCATCCAAATCCAGGTACAGGTAGAGGTGCACCAGAATTGGATATTTTAGAAGGTTCAACCGATTCTACATTGAAAACTGGTGTTGCATCACAATCATTACAAGTTGCACCTTATGATATTTGGTATATCCCAGATTATGATTTTATTGAAATTCATAATTTTTCAACAACATGTATGAATACATATACAGGTGGTCCCTTCCAACAAGCCGTCTCGGGTATTACCACTTTAAATCCAAAATGGTACGAATATGGTAATGAAGAAGATGGACCAGCTTATCAAACTTATGCCTATGAATATTTAAACAATCAGGATTCTGGATATGTCACTTGGTTTGTTGGTGAAAATCCAGCTTATACATTACACTCTCAAGCTTTACATCCAAATGGTAATATTGATTGGAGACCATTACCACAAGAACCAATGTCCATTATTTTAAATTTAGGTATCTCAAATAATTGGGCTTATATCGATTGGGCTTCATTAATGTTCCCAGTTACTCATTCAATTGATTATGTTCGTATTTATCAACCATCAGATCAAATCTCTTTAACTTGTGACCCACAAGATTATCCAACATATGATTATATTCAAAATCATTTAGATGCTTATATGAATGCAAATTTAACAACTTGGGAAGATGCAGGTTATGATTTCCCAAAAAATATCTTGACAGGAAATTGTAAATCTTCACATTTCAAACAACCATCAAGTAGTTGATTTGGAAGTTTGTTAAAAGGGGGAAAAAAAATTCAATATATTTATAATCAAAATGATCAACTGGATTGATTGAAAAAAAAAAAAAAAAAAATTGTGTCGTATCAAAAATTAAGAGAATCAAGATGCGCTGAACATTTATTAGCTTCATTTTCCGTAATTTGCTTTGAGTTTAAATTTTCAAGTTTCATTGGATGACTTCATTTTCACACGAGAAAAAAATTAAATTCTATCTGAGGCTTTAATTCTTGGTATAAATATGATTTATGCTATGTTTAACTGTTATTTAATTATTGTTTGATTTGAAAGAGTTATGTATTATTAATATAAGGATTTGTTTTGTGGACATTTGTAATTGTTCCTCTTGAGCGCTAATCTAAGGTGTTGATACTTTATACTTTGACTTGACCTCAAGTCGAAAAGAATAAACTGAAACCCAAGTCATATGGTGGTTCTTATGACGATATGTTTATTGAAAGAGTACCAGCTTATGAGTTTTTTCTTAGTTTGTGTATAAATTTATTAAGGGAATTTGGTGCAACTAGAAAGCTGTTAATGGTATTGGAGAACACACACAAGTGAACGGAAGGGTGGGGATCCATTTCTGTAGTCACTTTTCCAACCGTATTTCAGATCTTTAAACAACGCATGAGGCTCTCAAGATAGACTCAAGTGTATTTATCAAACAGTACACCTTCCAGACTATAACAGTATCACAAGACTAGTTATTAATCATTTTAAAGCATCAAAGACAATCTTATAAATGTAGAAGAACTTTTCTTCATCTTCAAATCCAATCTTGTCTGTGCCCAAGAAGGGAAATCTTCAGTTTCTAATTGGGTTTTGGAAGTAATACTTTTGGAAAAACTTACCCTAATGGTTATTTTAGATATCCATCAATGAACTAAAAAGCCATCCTCGTATCGTTCAAGATTATATCGATGATGAGGTCCTGAAAACACCGTGATACATCGTGGGACACAGATCAACTAAAGCATAGATCATAAGCACCAATAGCGGCTTCCACTTCTTCTAATAAGCCCTAACTGCTCACCATCTGGTCAGTCTCTTCCACAGAGGCGATAAATCAACCTCAAAGGTTAAGATGATGCTCGAACTTCCTGTAAAGTCTCGCCGCATAAAAATTGATTGAACCAAGAGCATCAAGCTCATTGTCAAATTGACCAGTGGACAAACCCCAATCAACCCGTACCAACTCATCCCATAGCTCATCCCATCACCAATATACTACCAAGTGATAAACATTGCACTAAATACACATCAAGTTGAGAACCAAGAGTTTTACAATATTTGACATGTCTATGTACTAGACCCACATTTTCGCGTAGAGCCTAGTACTTAAGAATTATATCGTATAAAGAGGACTTGAAAGCAGCACAAAGTATCAACGCAAATCTTTATAGAATACGTAGAGAATAGTGAAATTTGTGCAGTTTGAAGTCTCCTGGAAACTATTGTTTCGTAGTCCCCATTAAAGTCTTTGAAAATGCAAGAATAAGTGCTGCATCACCGTTGTGTTGCAAAGTGGAAAGGCCAATAGACGAAAAAGCATAGCAGCGAACAAAAAGCGAAGAGAAAAAAATTCAAAAGGCATTACATTTTTGTATAGACTTGGATCTTGTATATATATATATAGAAATATTTATATATAAAAGCATACGCTCAGATTGATATCAAGACCAACTTGACACTGTCTTCTCTGTGTGGCTTACTTTAATACTCATAGATTATCGGATTTACCTAACTGAGTCTCAATTTCTGTAATTGCAAAAATATTGGACTAGGGAGAGAAACACAAATCCCCAAAATTGAATATTGAAAACATACATATACAGAAAAATTTAAGAGAAGTGAATATTTCTTGTTGATCTGGTGAACCATATACTAATACCCATTCAAACAACTTTATCAACTTTATCAACTTTATCAACTTTATCAGTTTCGTTTACCTCATTAACTTGATCTAGCTGGGGGTAAATACATGGCTATTTCATTCTTTGGTATTTAAATCAGATTCCAAAACCACACGCAATGGTTACAGCTAAAGAAGTTCGTATCATTGCCCTTTTGGCTATCGATACCATTTTTTTCCTTTTAGAAGTCATCATTGGTTACGCTGTTCATTCATTGGCCCTAATTGCTGATTCCTTCCACATGTTGAACGATATCTTTTCATTAATCGTGGCGCTATGGGCTGTTAGAGTTAGTACACAAAAATCCGCAGATGCTAAATATACCTACGGTTGGAAAAGAGCTGAAATCTTGGGTGCTTTAATCAATGCAGTGTTCCTTTTAGCTCTATGTTTCTCCATTTTAATCGAAGCTATTCAAAGATTAATCAGTCCTTCTATCATTACAAATCCAAAATTAATCTTATACGTTGGTACGGCTGGATTGATTTCTAATATTGTTGGCTTGTTCCTTTTCCATGAACATGGACATTCCCATGGAGGTGGTTCAGATCACGGTCATTCTCATGGTGTCTCAGATGATGAAGAAAACTCAGTTGGTGCCGTTTTACCAGAAAATGTTGTTAATAGCTATAACGAACGTACAACTCTTTTGAAGAAGAAAAAATCTGCTTACTCTCATGAACCTCTACAACAAAATGATTATCATGCTACATTAAATGGTAACTCAAGTGATCAACATAGTCATAACCATTCCTCTGGTGATACAAATGATGAACATTCTCATTCGCACAACACGCAGTCTAAGGCTCCTAAAAAGAATAAATCTTTGAATATGCATGGTGTCTTTTTACACGTTCTTGGTGACGCTTTAGGAAACGTTGGTGTTATCCTTACAGCTTTGTTCATTTGGAAAACCGATTATTCATGGAAATATTATACAGATCCGCTAGTCTCTTTAGTTATCACTGCAATCATCTTTTCGAGTGCTTTACCTCTATGCCGCAGAGCTTCAAGAATTTTACTACAAGCTACACCATCAACAATCTCTGCTGATTCCGTACAAGATGATATCTTAAAAGTTCAAGGTGTCGTTTCAGTACACGATTTCCACATTTGGAACTTGACCGAAGATATATTTATCGCCTCTCTACATGTTGAAGTCGATGCATCTCCAGAAATTTTCTTGGTTATTGCATCCTCCATTAGAGCCGCTTTACATAACTATGGAATTCATTCAGCAACTGTTCAACCTGAATTTGTTGGTGAGAATAATATTTCATCGGAAACTTATAAACAATTTACCAAGATTGCCGGTGGCAAATATTCAAGAAATAATAGTTCTGATAATATCAATAAAGTTCCAACCTCTTCAGCTTATGGTGCAAACACAAGCGACCAATGTATCATTGATACCGCTGCGAATTGTAACACAACTGAATGTTTAGAACCAACTAAAAATTGATTCTCATCGATTTTATCTCTCAAGATGAGAACAATCAAAATCATTATAGAGCAAACAATCTTTAAGCTAGATTTATACCATATATTTCGTTAATTTTTATTTTTTTTTTCTATACATATATGGAGATTTTCATGATCATAGTAATCAATGATGGCCAATAGCTTTTGTAGTATTAGCTTGTCGCGGTGATCATAATCAGTAAATGTACATGATACAGAAGAAAAATGCAACGGTTAAAAAGACAAAATCTGAAGTATCCAGTAAATCACAAGCTGCTTCATTTGCATCTCTCAATGTGTTTGATGAATTCATTGAGGAGTCATCACTTTCATCAATTGTTACACCGCTAGACCCATCTTTAATCTTGTCTCTGTTCAAGTATGAAGCAACTTCAGTGATTAAATTTGTTTCAAACGCATTCAGATCACCATTTCCAAACCCTTGTGAAGCATCCCAAAACATTACCCCACCAAATTTATGCTTCATCGTTTCGTTAGACCAAACTTGCTGAATTTTTTCAATAACAGTATCCTTCGTAGCATATCCCAATTGTGCAGCCTTGTCATTGGCAGGTAGCCCGATATAGATATCAGTCTTATCATGGTGCAATGACTGTATATGGTTGAACCATACATCAAAATTAAACTCCTTGTTTAAATTACATTCGTTATTATAGAATTGGACAAACAAATGATCCAATTCAACTTGTTCAATTAACTCACTCATACTTGTATCTGGAAATGTGCATTGTGGAGCTGCAGTGAATTTGTATTGCTTAGAGTCATCTCTTGAAGCATATTTTTGCAATTCTTTAGCCAATGTCACTAACCCAGTTTGATCTTCATTTTCTATATCGAAATCAAATCCATCAACAATGGCGTCGCCAAATGGTCTATCACTGATGGGCAAGCCCTGACCGACACCTGACCCAAATGAGTTCCATAAAACTTTAGCAAAATCGATTGCCTCATCCTCTGAATTAAATCCATAATCACCTTGTTCCCCACCAAGCGAAAGAAGTACAGTCTTGTTCAAGCTTTGACAATACTTGATATCATCACCGACAGAAGTACAATTCGGTACAGATTTGGATTGGTCGGTATATTCATGGTACCCACAGGCGTTTGCTAAATTCAACTCGTATCCGTATTTACTCTTCTTTGAATTAGGGAAATCATTTATAAACGACACAAGAAAGATATCCACTGAATCCGAATCACAATAGGTTCGTAACGTATACTGGTGTTTTGATGATGCCTGGCCCCAATAAACAGCAGTCTTACTTTGACCGCCAAAGTCATTCGATAAGGTGTCTTCGCTATTTAGTGTGGTACCCAGCGCTAAGTTGAAGAACAGTGTAGATATAACAGATCTCAACATCTTGAATTATCAGTTTCTTTCAGAATGCTAAAAAATAAACATCGTGGGCTTCAGCTATTCTGAGAAGGGAAAATTTGGACTCGTTTAAATACAATCAGTTGAAATGAGAGAATTTCCCATAGATTCCCCTATGTTCTCAATATAGTTCTCATTACAGCATAAGCCAAACAAAAACATCCATACCAAGCCTACGGGTCCATTCCACAAGCAGCACCTCATCACAATTACCCAAGCACCATCAGCAAACCAACAATCCTCACCAGCTAATCATCAAAGATACAGGCCATACACCACCGTCTTCTCATCCTTCAATCTCATCCTCCACAATTCTGTTGATGTTTCTGGTTCCTGAGACTAAAACGCGAAACACTTTTTCGCATTTCGCAGAGGCACAGCTCGAAATCAAAAGTGGTAAACATCAAAGTGGAACTTGATACTGCGTTACACCGCTGGGTAATAAGGAAATCAGGCTGGTTTGGAGAAGTTTGTGTTTGTCGTTGAGCTGCTTTCTAGTGGGAACAATGGTGCTTTTAGATCGGAGGAGAACGCGTATCTTTGTGATCAGTCTCTTATCAAGTATAGTCATTATAGCATCGGTAATATCAGTGAGGAATAATCACCACAAGGCCGCTTTAGATTATTTGGATAAGATCACAAGGCTTAAAGTGCTGCAAACGTTGTATCCGGAGCAATACTTCACCAAGGATAACTACACTGACTTCAAATTTCTGGATCCAAGCACGAATCATATCATAAGACCAAAAGAAGGTGAAGAAAAACAGTCATCATCATCCTCATCATCCACAGAATCATCACAAGCGCCTGAATACGAGCGCGAGAATGCAAGTTTCTTCTCATTGGTGAGAAATGAAGAACTACATTTGATGTTACAATCCATAAATTACGTTGAAGAGAGATTCAACAAGAAGTACAACTATCCGTGGATATTTGCAAATAATGTTCCATTCACCGAGACTTTCAAGAAGGAAGTTTCGAATCTTGTAAGTGGGAAAACGACATTTGTTACAATCCCACAAGAGTATTGGTCATATCCTGACTGGATAGACCAAAACAAGGCTGCAGAGACTCGTCAGCGGATGATTAACGAAAATGTTAAATATGGTGGATCAGAATCTTATAGACATATGTGTCGCTTCAATTCCGGATTCTTTTACAAGCTAAAAGAGCTGGAGAACTTAAAATACTATTGGAGAGTGGAACCTGATATCAAATTCACTTGTGATATAAATTATGACCCTTTCAAATTTATGAGAGAGCACAAGAAAAAATATGGTTTCACGATGGCTTTACATGAGCTACATAGAACAGTTTATGGGTTATTAGAAGCTACAAAGGAGTTTTTCCATGAACTGCATCCAAACTATATTGCCAAAGAGAACACCATTGGATTCATAACGATGGATAATGAAGAAACTTTCAATATGTGTCATTTTTGGTCGAATTTTGAAATTGGTGATTTGGATTTCCTACGATCAAAGCAATATGAAGAATATTTCCAGCATTTAGAATCGAAAGGTGGGTTCTATTACGAAAGATGGGGTGATGCCCCAATACATACTTTTGCAGTGGCCTATATGTTGAACAAAGACGAGTTACATTATTTTGACAATACTGGTTATTACCATGTCCCGCATACTCAATGCCCAAGAAGTATGGAAAAAAGGGAAGAGTTACATTGTATCTGCTCACCTGCTTATGATTATAACTGGGGTAATAGAGATAGTTGTTTACCTCATTATTACGATACAATTGGTGAACCAAGACCTGCTCATGCACCTAGAAAGAATTATATAACTGAAAAAAATCATGCTTTTAAGAGAGGTTTAGATGATGAAGATGAAAAATTCCCGGAAAGAACTTTAGATGAAGAGGATTACGAGGATTATGAAGTATACTAATTTCAAATTCATTATAGACTTTATTATAATACAAAATAATTAACTAACATTTGTAATACTTATTGTTTTCACATATATAATCATTATGGGCATGGCATTCATAAAATAGTAATCACCACTCAAGTTGGTCAGCCCAACGAACACTTCTTTTTCTGAAATCCTTCTTAAGTTTCTTGGGTGATCCATTCGACTGAGGTTTTATAACCTTTGCAGGTGAACGCTTTGGACTAAAATATTTTTTATAATCAGCTTCAGTGTAAAACCCCAGTTTAGAGTCATTTGTGGACTTTTTTTTACCATTTGTATTTATCTTATATACATAACCTCGTACAATTGCCTTTTTGGGTACTTTGGTTCTTCTTAGTCCATTGACTGGTACTGTTATTTGTTCACTAGTATCTTGAGGTATTGGAACTCCTTCACCGTTATTTGCATTTATTTCTGTTGCATATTGAGTTGCATCATGTAGCTTCCCCGTAGAGGCATCAACTATTAGATTTAATGAGTTTTGAGATTTTATTTTGAGAATGGGTACTGGATTCAATTTAGATTTTTTTGGTGAACATACATTCCGATCGATGGAGGAAACTGGTATTTGATTTTCTAATCTCCTTGATCTTCTAACTTCTTGGTTTATTGCGGAGATCGGCAGGGGTATCTTGCTTTTACTCTTCTTGATTTGAGCTGTCGTTGTTGTCTTTGGGGTTTTAGACGGTGATGAGGAATGTTCACCTCTTAGTCTTGTTCTATCAGCAACTGTTTCATCAGTTGTTGATGATGTTCTTATGATTTCTGGCGTTAGCAGTACTTCTTCATGGTCTATAATTTTATCTGTTTGATGACTAAAGTTATAAATAGGAAACTCTTCCAGTGAAATATCTGCATTCTTGTTGTCATCAAGACTTGTCATATCAGACATCTTCAAGAAATCAACGTCTTGTAAAACAGAACATTTCATCAGTGGTGAATCTTGTATGCCCAAGCTATCTAGCTTCATGTCAGAGCTGCTGTCATTTGAAGTATTGTGCTCGTTAGGCTCATATTCTTGGTCATCCTCATCATCATCTTCTTCGTCTTCTTTACCAGTTTTTTGAGCTAATGATTCAAAATCTTCAAATCTGGGGAACTCTATCAGCTCCAAGTTCAGAGCATCCAGTGTATTGCTTTGGTACAAGGAGTCCGAGGGAGACACTTCTATGAGACTGTTCTCTTTATTCACTTGATTTCTCACTTTCAAAGAAAATGGGGTAAGATTATCATCGAATACAAACTGATTCTCATTCTTCAACTTTAGCAGCTCGATCTCCACGATCTTATTATTGGTAGGTGTCTCTAAAGTCAGCACCATGAGCAAATCCCTGTTCCACGAAACTTCGAATAACCGACCCTTAATCACTTTTTTTAGCGTCTTGTGCCAGTCGGTAATATAGAAATCTAAAAGGCCTGTTTGATTGTTCTGTATTCGCTTTTTTGGTTGTTTACAATTTTCCAAATCTGATTACATCATCACCACAACAACATTTTTCTGTTTTTCTTTTTTTTCAACTTCGCGCTTTTCGCGAACTGTTTTCACCCGATTAAAAAAGACAGTTCGCGAATTGTTTTTGTGTCACTTTATTTTGTACCAATGTTATAATGTAGTAAACCACAAACACCGTTTATTATTTGGAGTAAATCAAGTGCATATATCTATATATATATAAGGTGATGTAGCTTGTTTTATAGGGGTTCAATATTGATAAAATGGAAACTTTACTTCTCTCTTCAAGAAGTTTTAAACTAGCTATATTTTCGACATGCCATTTTTTAAACCAAAGAAAGACGTAACTGCTGCACCAGAAGCTCTGGTGACTGATGAACCATTACCTCAAGTTAACAATGATGGAAATGCCGAAGATGCGATTGGTCCTCTAGTTGAAACTGGTCTGGATAGCGATGCTCAAGCAAATGAACTAGCAATGTGTCAAACTTCGGAACATTTGAAGAGTTATCCATTGATTAAAGAAGCTATTGATGTTGAAGTTGTCAAAGCTATTCGAGGCACAACGTATCCAGTTTTGAAACCGGTTGGTGAATGGTTACATTCACAGTCACTATTAAAACCAGTTATCCAAAATACTGATGGGTTCATTGTATCCAGTCTCAAAAAATTAGAACAAACTGTCCCATCCATAAAAACTGCTACATGGATAGATGTTGGGGAATCAGTTGTGTATCCTTTCAAACAAACTACAATTGCACTTGAAAATGCTAAAGTTTCTACCAGTGATTTCATCGGTGATAATGTTGTTTTGCCTACAAGAGAATATGCAAGAAAGGGACGTTCATATTATAATGAACACCTTTATGATACCAAAGGTAAACCTTTATTGAGAAGTTCATTAGATCCTGTTTGTAGACCTGTTAATCATTATATTGAAAATTTTACATTAGAAAATTTACCTAAGGGTGATTTGGTTTCAACTGATTATTCAAGTGAAGTTGAAAGAGGTTTATGGTTAACAGTGAATTTAATTGACCGTTCAATTCCAGTTGTTGGAGAACAAATTTTTAATGGAATCTTGGCTCCATGTAATTATACTTCACATGCATTTGAAGTTTATAATGATCATTTGGCAAAATTAGATTGTACTAATTGTATCAATGCTTCGATTCAAGCAACTTATAATACATCAATTGATTTAACTAGTGAAGTTTTAAATGAAACTACAAATGTTTGGGATAAACTTTGGAACAAATCTTCAGAAAATTCAAATCAGGAAGATTCAGACTCATCACCACAACCACCAACTTTAAGTTCACCAGTTGAACCTAATTAGAGTAGTATGGGTTAGTTCATGTTATTTTACCAATAGGATTTTCTCTACAGATTTCATTTACTAGTTGTTTCCCGTTGATATGTGTGTTTTTTTTTGGGTTTTCTTTTTATTACTATTTGCCAAATAATTGTGTGTGTGATTGAATTATTTAACTATCAATAAACAGTGTGATCACTTGTTTTAAAGATGTCTTCGTATTGTAGTGATGTATATTATAATTGTCTAATGAGCCCTAGCCTTTTCATTATCGTTATATCACATGATCTTTGAATTAACACCATACCATATACCCTATATCCTGCTCACGTCTGTGTGACTGCTCTTTTCTTTTCATGAGTGTCCTTATGTGTGTGATTTTTCTGTGCGTGAGTCTGGTGTTCTGGTGTGTATGTGTCCCCTTCCCACAACTCACAACGCTTTAACTATGGAACGTATTCGCGAATTGGCTATTCTTCAATTACGTAATCTGTTTTTTCTTTTGTTTCCGTTTTGTACTGGGAGAATCACAGTTTGCAAACATTTTTCATGAAAGTGTGAAAAACTACTTGATAGTTGATACATTTTACTAAAGACATCATCAGTTTAAGATCAAAAACATATCAAAAAGTGAGTACCTGAAGAAGAGGTATATGGATAATGAATGGATAGGGGAATATTGTATTGAACACTGGGGTCTTTTTAATTGGAATGGGTTAGATATTTGGGTCATTGTATCTTGTCTTTGAGTGTTGAAAAATTATGAGTAGAAATTTTATACAAAGAGTTCAGAGGAGGAGAATGAGCAGTAGCGGGAAAGTTTAGAAACCTTGTGGAAAGAGATGTCATTCATCAAGTGAATGTGAACAAATTTGAGCTCATATCAGAGGCAGAGTGTTGTTTTTTAAAGTTCACTATGGAACACTCTGTAGGCTTGGAAAATTTTATACCGTACAATCAGCAGAGAGCATAAGCTAGGAACTTTGCATCCCATGGGAAATTCAATGAACTCGTTCTTCATAAAATCCATATATCTACGTTGTCTCTTTTTGTGAAGAGTTTTTACTAACAGTTATTCAACTAGTGGCTCGTCTTAACGAATATCAAGTTATTGGTCGTCGTTTACCTACTGAATCGGTCCCAGAACCAAAATTATACCGTATGAGAATCTTTGCTTCAAATGAAGTCATTGCTAAATCTCGTTTCTGGTATTTCTTACAAAAACTTCACAAAGTTAAAAGAGCTTCAGGTGAAATTGTTTCTGTTAACTCTGTTTCAGAATCTCACCCAACTAAAGTTAAAAACTTTGGTATCTGGATTCGTTACGAATCAAGATCAGGTATCCATAACTTGTACAAAGAATTCAGAGATGTTACAAGAGTTGGTGCTGTTGAAACTTTATACCAAGATTTAGCTGCTCGTCACAGAGCTAGATTTAGATCAATTCATATCTTGAAAGTTGTTGAATTAGAAAAAACTGATGATGTTAAACGTCAATACGTTAAACAATTCTTATCAAAAGATTTGAAATTCCCATTACCTCACCGTATTCCAAAATCTGCTAATGTTTTCGCTCCAAAACGTCCATCAACTTACTATTAGATTGTTTTTGTTTAAATATTTAAAAAAAAAAATAAAGAATTTAATGGATTGGTTTTATTATTATTAAAAAAAAGTATAAGATTTTAAAACACTTCGATACTTTTCATTTTTGTTCGAAATACTATACGGTTTTTTGGTAACATTGTATATTTTAATGGAGTAAAATAAGAATAACAACCCTCACGTAGTACTCAACGCTTATCTTATAAACTTACCTATTGAATCTACATAATCTGTATTAAAATATTGCTTATTAATCTATACATAATGCTCATTAAAAAATGCTTGAATGGTGATAAGTTTTAAAGAATGAAATACTTCAAGCTTATTTATGAAATATTGTAATAACAATATAGAAAAACATACTTGATAATGCAGGAATTGTAAAATTATCATCCCAATTGAATAAATCAATTCCTTCACTTAGAGCTGCAACAAATCCTGATAATAAACTCATCGTGTGTAAATTTAATAAACTTGTCTCTGGAGTCCAAAAAATTTCACCTGGTTGATTTAAATGTGGGAAATATGGAATGAAATATCCATACACCAAATAACTCGATATTATACCCACAATGAAAGCAGCAAATGAACCTGCTAAAGATTTCCCACGGGTAATTTTTGGTGTATATTGACCATATGCTCTACCAATTGTAGACGCTGCAGTGTCAGACCAACTTAGTAATAAAACACTCGCAAGACAGATATCCTTTGGGAAAAAACTGAAAACAAAATCTAAACCTAAAAGATACCAAAGTACACCATTAAAACTATTAATCTCCTTTTCCCTCATTAAAAAACCCACAACTTGACAGTATAAATAGTTGAAATATCTCCATTTCAATCTAATTAAATCTAATGAAAAAATTACAACAAATGCAATATGGAATGGAATGGGGAAAACATCCTTATGAACACCTTTTGTATATAGATATAACGTTAAAAATCCAATAGAACTATGAAACACTTTTCTTGGTACTTCATGTTTACGAATATAATCACCAAATATGTGATGTGCAGTTAAAAAATCATTTCCTAAAGCTGGTGAGCTAGTTGACGTTCTCAAATTACCAACAAAATCATTTGAAGGTCTAAGCAGCGTGTCATCTCCATCGTTCGAATCTATGTGTTTATCAATATTACTACCATCACTTGTTGATGTGTTATCATCTTCAGTAGAAGTCACAGTTATTCTATCCTGGTTCTTGTATGATTTTGGAAGCTTCAAATTCTGTACCCCATCTTTACTCGGTATCCCAGTGGAAATAGCCATTACAGATCAAATATATAATAATCTCTCCTTCTAGCAATAATGGGTATGAAATTTCTTCAATTGTATTAGAGAGATACCAATTATTCCCGTTGTTTATTCAAATTTGGTTAAAATCGCGAAAATGGCAAAACACTTTTGGTGTGAAGAATTTCGCAAATTTAGCCAGATTTATTGCTTTTATATCCTACTTTGGTAAACGGTCGCTAGCTGTTGCTCCTTTATTTCCCTGTTCGGTAACAGTGATGAGTTGTTTTCATCAAAATCACATGGTATTACTGCTTCTGGTAATTGCTTCCAAAGTTTTTTGTGAAACTTTTGCGCGATGGGACTACCCTTTGCAGTAATTGCCTCTTTGGGGTATTTTCCCAAGGTTTTCCAGTTTTTTCGCAAAAAAAATTTTAAACCATAAAAAAAAAATTTCAATTATATATGTTAAATTTTAAACAAAGTAGATAATTTGAACTGGGTTTCAAGCTTAAAGTCAAGTATTAGATATCTTTAGGTTTCTTTTCGGGAAAAACAAAAGCACAAGTCTTTCATCTGTTCACTTAAAAGCAAAAGAACCTTGATAAAAATGGCTTTCGTCTTAACAGAAACCGCTGCTGGTTATGCTTTATTGAAAGCTTCTGATAAAAAAATTTATAAATCATCAAGCTTGATAACTGATTTAAATACTACTGCAAAGGTTTTAAATCAGTTCAAGATCTCTGCTTTTTCCAAATTCAATTCAGCTGCTAATGCCTTGGAAGAAATTAATTCAGTTGTTGAAGGTAAAGTTTCCTCTCAATTACAAAAATTATTAGATGATGCTAAAACTGATAAAAAATCAACTTTAGTTGTCTCTGATACTAAATTAGCCAATGCTATTAATAAATTAGGATTAAACTTCAATGTTGTTTCAGATGCTGTTACTTTAGATTTATACAGAGCTGTTAGAGAACATTTACCAGATTTATTACCTGGATTAACTGATTCAGATTTATCTAAAATGTCTTTAGGTTTAGCACATTCTATTGGTCGTCATAAATTAAAATTTAGTGCTGATAAAGTTGATACCATGATTATTCAAGCCATTGCATTATTAGATGATTTAGATAAAGAATTGAATACTTATGCTATGAGATGTAAAGAATGGTATGGATGGCATTTCCCTGAATTAGCCAAGATTATTACTGATTCAGTTGCTTTTGCAAGAATCATTTTAACAATGGGTGTTAGATCAAATGCTTCAGAAACTGATTTAAGTGAAATTTTACCAGAAGAAGCTGAAGAACGTGTTAAATCAGCTGCTGAAGTTTCCATGGGTACTGAAATTACAGAAATTGATTTAATAAATATTAAAGCCTTGGCTGAACAAATTGTGGAATTTGCTCAATATAGAGAAAAATTATCAAGTTATTTATCATCAAGAATGAAAGCTATTGCACCAAATTTAACTGCTTTAGTTGGTGAATTAGTTGGTGCTAGATTAATTGCTCATTCAGGTTCATTAATTTCATTGGCAAAAGCTCCAGCTTCCACTATTCAAATCTTGGGTGCTGAAAAGGCATTATTCAGAGCTTTGAAAACTAAACATGATACACCAAAATACGGTTTGTTATACCATGCTTCATTAGTTGGTCAAGCTTCAGGTAGAAATAAAGGTAAAATTGCTAGAGTCCTAGCTGCTAAAGCTGCTGTTGCCCTTAGATACGATGCTCTTTCTGAAGAAAGAGATGATTCTGGTGAAATTGGATTAGACGTCAGAGCTAAAGTTGAAGGTCGTTTATCTGCTTTAGAAGGTAGAGATTTAAGAACTACTTCAAAAATTTCTCGTGATGCTAAAAAAATTGATATTAGCGAAAGTCGTGCTTATAATGCTGATGCTGATGCCGTTCAACAAGTTGAATCTGCTGATAAAGATTCAGATGATGAAAGTGATGATGATGATGAAGAAGAAGAAGAAGAAGAAGATTTGAAAAAGAAGGAAAAGAAGGAAAAGAAAGAAAAGAAAGACAAGAAGGAAAAGAAAGATAAAAAACGTAAGAGAGAAGAAGATTCAGATGTTGAATCAACTCCAAAGAAGGAAAAAAAATCTAAAAAGGAAAAGAAGGATAAAAAAGATAAAAAGGAAAAGAAGGACAAAAAATCCAAAAAATAAGCAATTTCAAAATTAATCATTAACTAACATATACTAATTCATTTTGGGCTTTGGCTTTTTTTTTTCTTCACTCACTTCCTGCTATACATTTTATTCGGTTTTCTCCTTGTGTTATTTTTAATTTTGGTTTTATTTGTCAAAAGTGTAAATTAGTTGTTCAGATTCCATCCAAAAAGATTGTTTATATCCATATATATACATATATATACATATATATATATATATATATATATGTACATGATTAACCAACCATTAACTATATCCTGATTGATTGAACCATTTCATTCTCATATCATTACATTTTTTCAGCATGTTGCATGGACATATATATATATATACTTAAATCTTTGTGTTATATCTTATAATACAGAACGTGAATCAATCATATTATGAATTATAGAGTCCTTTTGTACTCGTAGATTGTTGTTTATACCTTCGCGAATTTGTTCTCTCAGCGGTAAAAAGAAAATTAATAGAGAAAAGTCAATTTGACATATAAATGAAAGTGGAAGGGGACTGGATCCAGTGGCGAAGAATGTCTGAAGAATCGATATCTATTGAAGAGACCAATAGGATCAGGGTCTCGTTGGGCCTCAGGCCAATTCCATTGCCAGAGGCCTCAGCGGCAGCCTCAGCGGCGACGGTGCAAAATTCTAAACAGAGCGATGACTTATCGTTAGACGATACAAATAGACTTAGAATATCACTTGGATTGAAACCAATACCCAAGGAGCCAGCTGTTGGGGGTAAGCACCAAGACCAGAGCGCTGAAGCGTATCAAGAGGAAGTAAGGAAGAAGGCAAAAGATGAAGAAGTCAAGCAGAAACTAGAAATTGCCAAATTGAAAGCTGCAAAGAAGAGAAAAATCAACATTGCCAAAAGTTTATTGGACGATGATGATGATGTCGAAGCAAAAGTGGGTACTGATGACTGGTTGAATAATATAAAAGCCTCCCGTGAAGTGGAAAGACCTATCAAAAGGAATAAAGTGGTGAAGAGAAAAATCGAAGACGCAGATGACAACTTACAAGGCGTTAAAGTTGGACATGGTATAAATGATATCAACAATTTACAACAAGAGAATGTGATTTTAACTTTGAAAGATCGATCAATATATGATGAGGAGGATGAGTTGGAGAATGAAATTTTGGTCAAGCAACAAAAAGTTGAGAAAGCAATGGCTGAAAAGCTTCGAACAAATAAATATAAACGTTATGATGGACTAGAAGGCGAAGAGAAGACACTTTTGGAGCGTTATGATGAGGAGTTGAATGGTGACCAAGGCGGTTCCTTCATATTGAATGGTAATACTATCAAAGTTGATCAGTCAAAGATTAAATCGGCAGAAGAAGAAACCGTAAGGCAAAGCAAGAAAAAAATGGAATTTCGATTAGATGACGATGATGAAGATCAAGATGATGAAATGGAAAATGACGATTATGCAAAAGCTAAACCAATCAAGATGAAAAAACTGAAGAAGAAAAGTGGCAATAGTAGGAAAAAGAAAGATAGTAGGATTGATGAAGATGGGGATTTTGATATAGATTCCAAGCCAACTAATGTTAACTTAAAAGATGAAGATAATCTTGTTCAAGACGACTTTGAGTTGCAAAACATACTGGCGTTGAAAAGGCTCCAGAGTCAGAAAAAGAGGAAACATCTTAGACCCGAAGATATTGCCAAAGAAATTCAAGAAGAGAAGGAAAATGAAATGCAAATTAATCAAAATGCATCCCAAGGGATCGTTATCGATGAAACAACGGAATTTTTGGGCTCAATTAAAGCTACACAAGATGAAGTTAGGGAAGATTCCAAGGAGAACTCCAAGAAGGAATTCAAGGAGGATTCCAAAGAGGAATTCAAAGAGGAAGTTGAACCTGATGTTGAAACTGTTGAAAAGATTGTAAACGATGAAGACGAGAAGATGGAAGAAGTACAAGCGACAAATGAAAATGGAGACTCTGTGACCGAAGATGCTAGAGAAGACATAAATTTCAATGGAGGTTTAGGATCCTTATTAGGATTACTAAAATCCAAAAATATCATCAAAGAAAAGACACTTGAACAAATCGATTCAGAGCGTAAGGCAAAAGAACTGAAAAGAACCATGGATCTTGAAAAATTGAAAATTGAAATTGAGAAAAGAATATATGAAGAGAATTTACGTCAAGATTCTAGTTTCCAAAAACTATCCAAAAAAGAAAGACAAGAATTATTAGAATCAGAACTAGAGCAATTTAAAGATATACAAAACCCTGAAGAGATTAATGCCAAATTAAAAGATTATAAACCAGATGTTAAATTGAAATATATCGATGAATATGGACGTGAAATGAATACAAAAGAAGCATACAAGCAATTATCACATCAGTTCCATGGTAAAGCACCAAGTAAAAGTAAAACTGCTAAAAAATTGAAAAAAATTGAAGACGAACAAAAACAACAACATAAAGAAAGCTCAATCTTGGGTGGTATCACTAATTCTAATGATAAAGATGAAGAATACGGATCAATTGATAAAGTTGGTGTTAGGCTGCAGTGAGCATTTGTTTTGCATTATGTTCTTTGCGTATTCTTAGTTAAAAAGAATTAAATCTAGATGTTTCATAGGTGAATTTATAAGGTAGAGTCCAGATTTAGATAAATATATGATAAGAAATGGAGTCGATCCTGATATTATCTTGACATTATCTAGGCCAGCTATTTATTGTTAGGGGTTTGCATATTGTTCATTTGTATTCCTTAAAGATTTACAAATCTACGCGTAGATTAGATCTAGACTGACTAGTTACCCACACTGGCTGGCTAGTTCTAGGACTGCTTTTACCAAGAAGTTGAAAATCGAATGATATATTGAGCTAGGACTAGAACAGAGCTTAAGCAGCAAAGCTTAAGCAGCAACTGAATCTACTATCTGTAAACGAATAGCACGTGAATCAACACTTCTTGTTAGGAAGTATCACTTCACAATTGGCTAATTCAACTGTATATACAACTCAACTTCTAAATTTCAAAATTTCTTCCTGCATAATATCGGAAAAACAAAAAAGAAAAAAATTTTAGAAAAGGCGATTTAAACCAATTTCTGCAAACACGAATACAGTAAAAAGTGTTCACCTCTCATCTAGCAAATGAGGGGGCTCCAGGTTCAAGTTTAGTAAATTGTTAAAGTAAGGGTTTCCCTGTTCATTTTAAAGTCAAACTGCCTGTATATGTATATTCACCACTTTTATGTGAAACGATAAACTTATGAGCTCAAATGAGGTTCCAAAAGATTCTCTACACTTTTGAATGCCGAATACTTAACTTCACTTTTCCATTGTATTGTAAAAGATTTACACAAGTTGACTCTATAAGCATGCCTTGGGTTTTTGGACTTACTCGGCGAAACTGTTCATGGTGTCTAAGGTACAAAACCGTGGATCTCACGGATATACACAGGTGCCATAATTTGTATCAGACATTGAGATTCCATAGATGAAATCTCTAAAATCTCTAAAATCTTTGTTGATTGTGGTAAATCTTTCCAACAAAGTTCTTTTTGCAATACGTTAATACCAGTTTCCAGACCGTTTCATTACAAAATTGAATATTCAATCTGGTAATCTGCGTGAGATCTGCAAAGATTACAAACTGATCGAACATAGTTAAAAGCAACGGAGAACGTGTAATCTTTGTTCAAAGCCAAAAGGTGATTGTGAAATATATATATATATAAGCCTGCTGGATTCATTCATGCCTCTCTCAATACAATCAAACTACTCCCAGTTATCGACATCTTTAAAATACTCATCAAACATTTCACTGGCTTCTGTATCCTGCCACGTCCCAAATAGGAAACATTGGTAACGCATAATTTGTGCCAATACACGCACAATTCTTACATATTTTTCACCGTTTTTACCGCTTTGGGACATTTCACCAGCGGGAAACTTTAAAATTTAAAAAAAAAACGAAAAAAAAGAAAATTGAAACGAAAACAAAAAAAAAGTTTAAAATTGATATAAATAAATTTATAAAAGAACATCAAAAATTTGAGTATCAGTTATATACTCTTTGTTCAGCTCAGTCTTACATTTATATCTATATATCAAACAACTAGTCACTCGCTTAAACCTTTTCAAAAGTTGTATCTAACTTATTTATTCATTCAATTCATCATTTCATTTGTGTCTGGGTCTGTTTTCATTCTCCGGGCTGGTTTGGGTATTATTATAGGAAACACGTTTAATTTATAGAGCTTTGGTATAAACATCAATAAGGAACACCGATAAAAATATCATGATCACAGTACAAATCAATACTCCCAATGCTAACAAGACAGCATCGTATGACCAGGCTACACTAGCACAAAGCTTGAAAGGTTCATTCCCAAATTTAAGAAATTTACTATCATCACCTGGTAAACCACGTTTTAAACCTTCAAAATCTTCATTAGATCTAACACAACAGGACTATGATAAATATTTCACCGTTCAGTCAACTTCAACTAAAGTGGTTGATAGGCTGAAAAACATCTTACCGCCAATTGATTTGAAAATAATTTTTTTCTGCTCAGTTTGGTATACTTTCAGTGCTATATCATCAAATATATCAAAGGATATCCTCAGAGTGTTCCCACATCCAACAACTTTCACAGAATTGCAATTCCTCACAAGCTCAATTTTCTGCGTCGCAACACTACTAATAATAAATAATAATAGATATTTGATTGATCGTTTCCCTCAAGGTACACTACCAACAAGAGATCAGTTCAAACAATCGTTCTCCACTTGGAATTTAATTCAACCGTCACAGAAAATTATAAAAACTACATTCGCCATGGGGATTTTCCAATTTATAGGTCATATCACTTCACATAAAGCCACTAACGTTATCCCTGTTAGTCTTGTGCACTCGGTTAAATCACTAAGTCCAATAACCACTGTCCTGGTTTATAAATTTTGCTTCCGTGTCAATTATCCAATAATAACCTACCTAACATTGATCCCATTGGTTACCGGTGTTATACTGACGTGTTTCTCCAACAAGAGACAAAACTTGGACTTGGATTTCAACAAAGGTCTAACATTTGCATTCATTTCAATGATTATATTCGTTAGTCAAAATATCTTTGCTAAAAAAATATTAACTGTGAGCCCTAAAACACTTCCACAAAGTACAAAAGTGGATGAAGATAACAAAAAAATTGACAAGATTACAATTTTGTTATACTGTTCATTGATTGGGTTTGCATTAACACTACCGGTGTATATAATTAGTGAATTTTCAAATTCTCATTTCACATTGAAGGAAATAAATTTACAAATCTTGAGCTTGATCTTTCTTCATGGTTTAAGTCATTTTTTCCAAGCAATGTTGGCATTCCATATCTTGGGTATGGTATCACCTGTAAACTATTCAATTGCAAATATAATGAAAAGAATTGTTGTCATTGCAATGGCTATGATATGGGAAGGTTCAACAGTTAATAGAAATCAAGGTTTTGGATTGATTTTAACAATTATTGGATTATATTCTTATGATAGATGGGGTGTTGTGAAAAAATAATTGCATTTTGCTTTTCTCTTACTACAAATGTTTTTTTTTTAATGCTACAATTTAATGACTGTACACTTTTTATTGTAGTTATACAATGATTAATACCTGATTAATCCTAGTCCTAATTGGTATAAATAACTGAACACTAAATTCAATGCTTTGCAGCTGGTTTTTCACCGGTTAATTTAGCGACTAGTTCTCTAGCCATATCACCAAACCCAACCATGAAAACTGTTTGCCAAATACCTAACCCGATTCTTGGAGCAACACCTCTATAAAGACCTTTGATACCATTTTGTGAATAGATATAGTTAAAAGCACCTGCAACACCTAAGTTTTTAGGTCTATTTGGATCTTTTGTCTTGGATTGCATCTCCACTCTGATAACTTCAATTGGTTGATTCCATGCACTCAACCCACCACCAATTGTACTTGCTAAAATTTTTTCCAATCCGCCTAATTTTTCATCTTTGGATTTACCTGTAAGGTTTTTAATCATATCTTCAGCTAATCTTGATAACCCAAATCTTGAACCCCAATTGGTACACTGTCTAATAGCCACAGCGTTAACACCTTTATTTATACCTCTGATACCTTCCTTAGCATAGATTTCTTTGAAAACTTGGAACGAAGTTTGTTGTGGGACACCGCTTGTAACAGCTTGTTTAGCTCTTGTAATCTCCACAGTTTTCATACAGGTACAGAACCCCATAGTGGCGTATGCTTGAACAAGACCACCAAAGATACCACCAGTAATACCAGCACCAAAATTCGAAGCACCGAATTTTCTAGCGTGATATTCAGCTTCAGCACTAACAAATAACAAAACAGCACCTTTTGTTGAAGCTTCGATCCAAGCCCATGGAATCAAACCTTGATAAAACCCTAAGGCACCACCACGCGACCAAACCAATTTGGCACTTTGTAAGATTGTTAATGATCTGTTAGCTGCCATTGTAGTCTTGATAACTTCTAATGGTTGACCTAAAGTGGTAACCTCAGCCAAGTTCAAACCTGCACCTAAGAGGATATTTGAAAACGAAACAGGCTTCTTCTGAATCTCTTTTGGTTGTGACATTGCTATCTATTATCTATGTGGAAACCGCTGACCCTTGTAGTGTCTGATAGTGACAATGAATACTCAATGAAGTGAGAGAAGTTGTTGAAAGGTAAAATCTCAACGGTATTTATTGATGATATCAACTACTGTGGGTCTTTTTTTTTTCTTTGGGACTTTGGTAGGTTCAGGTCCGATCAGCGCAGAAGTTGCAAAAGTGAACTGGACAAACTCGGATTCGATCTTCTGCTTACAAAGAGATAAACTTACGCTACAATTCAGTTGATTGTTGATTATCATTGTATATTTGTATCCTGAATGTTCATTTAGCTTGTTTTAGGTGTTACTTATTCCATGTTTTAATACCACATGAGCTTAGTTAATTTAATCATTTCCTGACTCTCGATCAAATGGGGACATTACCGGCCAAATTTCCGAGAAATTGTTTTGACTCATCAGCACTGGAATTGTGAACGATTAGCTTGTATTTGATGTTAAAAGTATAAGAAGATGTCTTTGTAGTTTGGACAACTTCGATGATGAATTCACACATATCAGGTGTCAACTGGATCTGAAGGCAACATACGGCTAAACGATCTTCGAGAGGAAACTGTTGATATTCACAATGGATCACCAATACCAGAGATGAAAGTGAACCAACACCTTTCTACAATGGTTGGACTTTAGTTGAATTTGTGCAATAATGAACACCCTAATTCATAGATCTATCATTATACAAAAAACATAGAACTCAGTTACAGAATAGACGGGCGTACTGGTTTGCTTGAACATGGTAAAAAAAAAGTTGCAAAAAAAATAACGACACCTGCAGGACTCGAACCTGCGCGGGAAAATCCCAAAAGATGCCTTGAATGAATTCAAGTCTTTCGCCTTAACCACTCGGCCAAAGTGCCTAATTTGAAATTTTATAAAAATGGTGATCTTTTCGTTCTACTCTAGCGTGACTGTTTTGTACCATGCCATTTCGAGTGTGGTTGTCGACTTTCGTACAGAATGCAAACAAAAACGATCTAGGATAGATATGGAATTGTTTTAGGAGCGCAAATGTCTTGGTGATGCATTGCCATATGCATCTATCTAGTTGTATTAGATTGCCAAAATGAGATTCAAAAAGCATGAGATGGCGTTACACTGTTTTTGTATGTACAAAATATTCAATGCGTTGCAGAGTATGACCTTATTAATTAATGCAAAGAGGCTCCAAGATGTTCAACTAAGTTTCATAGAAATAACAAAGAAGATGGTTGTGTGAAGCCATAGCTCAAAATAAGACAGCAGAAGCCGTGACTGATGTTTTCTATAGATACCTTTTACAACATTCAAAAGTGCACTTCTGGTATTTGTGGCTGCATACATCTATTAAAAGTTTCTAGCTTTTATATAAGCGAATGTGGTTTTTCATGATATGTCGTTGTCTTGGGAAATCCATTAGATCATTTCAGCCTTGATGGAAGTATAATTAGAAAACCTTTAATTCTTATTCTAAATTTTTATATTCTTTTTTTGCTCACTGCACTATTTACTTTATATATATTATTAATGGTGTTTAAATTGCAAAACAAAATTTGGGAACAATACGTGAATGTATTTGTAACTCTGCTTAATCACATGATATCTTGCTGAGTTCAGTTTTGCTGGATCTAAACAGGCATGCTTCGAATATTCATGAACAAACTTTTCCCAAAGAAAGACAAAGACGTCTCACTCATGGAAATTTTTAGACCAATTAGTTTTTTCAATACTGAAAACGCAGCACTTTGGAGATAATTTGGTATAAACATTACAAAGTTCAAACCAATAGTCCATGGCCGCCATGAGGTCGTTATACGCGAATAAGAGATATAAATATTAAAGCTCAAGTCGTCATGGAGTGTACCTAAGTGTGGCCTCTATAACGCTTTTTGAATGCTTTGAAATGGGAGTAGATAGAAGTAGTACCTGATACTATAGGAAAATCATATTTCAATTTCACCTCCATTATAAGTTTCTGTATTCTCTTTACTCTCTTTATTTAATTATAAATTATAATGCTATACAAATTTTTTAATAACTTAGCCGCCAAATATATTTTCAGGTTTACTTAAACTAATTTAATGAACTACTATCAGTGATTGGAAACAAAGTTATATAACATTTAAATCACCATAACAATTATACAATTAAAACACTAATTTTAATTTATATGTCACTATTTAAATCAATTCATATGTGAAGACTTACAGAATCATGCATATTTTCCACATTGAGTAGTTTTTTTTTTTTTTTGGTTTTTTGTATTTCTAAATTCTCATCTTACATGCATGAATTGTAACCCTGTCATTAGAAAATTTTCGTTGGGTATTTTGAGATTTGATTCATGTACTACTTTGCGTATATAGATAAATGTGTCAAATAATATTATTGTAGCAGTAAAGTATTATACATGGAATTTTGATATTAATGAGAAGTACTACAAGGGACTTTGTTAAGTAGTATAATTGGTGTATGCGCTACTGCCTCTATGAACCAACTTTTTTTAAGTATTTGGTTTGAACTTTAAAATGTTGGTGTCACTCTCAAAAACAAGGGTTCAATGAGTTATTTTTTTTTTTTTTTTTTTTTTCGCCTTCATCTTGTGGTAATGTGACAATTGAACTGAGTTAATAACTATTCATTTCATTATCACAGTACTTCTCCATGTCGATCAGAAAATCAAATTGTTAATGATATTCAACTTGTTATGTGGACGTACAAATTTCATTTAACTTTGGTGGAGACAAAGTTACACACACGTTAAATGATGTTATCAATAAGATCTCACTCTAAATGCTCACCACACAAACAACTAGTACACCCTTATCTAGCAAACATGAAAATATATATATAAGCTTACATAACATTGTTGTCTTTCGACTTATCTTTAACCCATGAATAACGTCATGATTTTCAAAAATCCACTAGTGTAAACACTCATCCAATAACATTTCTCTAATGTCACCATTTTTTCTTGGTGTTTCAATCTCCCAAGCTGGTTATATACATGGTTATACAACGGTGTCCCGTACCAGCTTGGTGGCTTTCCCCTGAATTCGCGAAACAAACGCCCCAACAAAAAATTTAAAGAGAACAGTTTAACCCAATAAAAGGAACCAAAAAAAAAAAGTTGATTGACTTGTCCAGTAATATGAATAACAATAAAAAGGAAAAACAGACACACATATACACAGGATCGTTAGATGTTGGGCAAAGAAAAAAAATAAAAAAATTTAAACTGGTGAGATTAAAGTATATAACGTGTTATCAAGATCAGATGATATTTTCGATAAATTGGTTAGAGTAGGGAAAGTAAATGAGGTGTGTATGGTGTGTATAGACTTGTAGCAAAGCTCATCTTATCAATTACAATTTACGTTCAAATGTATGTATGTATGTGGCACACACGTTGGTGAATAATTACTTTTTTGTATTAAACTTTTATGTATTAAAACGAAAAGAAAAGAAAAGAAGAAGACTCTCATACAAGCTGATGGTTGATAATTTCACTATAATAGTATATAATACACAGTATCAATGACTATCTTCTCTCTTTAAGATTAAAAAGCTCTGTTGTTGTGTCTTTTGTCATTTTGTGCTCAGACGCCAGGACAAATTTTTTTTTTTGGGCCAAAGTCCAAAAAAAAAAAATAAAAAAAAAAAAATTTATATAAAACTCATTGAGTATCTCCAGAATCCCCTTTGGTTCTTTTAAACAAAAAAAAGGGCAAGTGCCAACCCATTGTAGAATCTAAGCCTACTTATAAGAATCTATACCCACTCTATTTCCATTCCATTCATTATAGATTAGAAATATATATATAGAGAAAGTGGGAATTGTTGTTGATCTTGCACCAATATTTTTGTTTTTAGACATAGCGCTTAATTCACAATACATCATCCATCACCTATCAAAGATCAGATCCCAGTTATAGAGACAAGATTTGAATACACTCAACATGTCAACCACTTTCAATTACACTTCTGATAACAACTCAAAAGATCAATCCACTACAGTTACAAATAGAAAGGGAAATGTTGCTACATTTACTCAAACTGAAAAATTAACCGCCATTGATACTTTTGGTAACACTTTTGAAGTCCCAGATTATACAATTAAAGATATCCTAAAGGCAATCCCAGCTCATTGTTATGAAAGAAGAGTATGGGAATCTTTTTACTATGTCTTTAGAGATATCTTTTGGTTAGGTGTTTTTTACTATTTGGCAAATACTTACATTCCTCAAGTTCCTTCTATAATTGCTAGAGGTGCTTTATGGGCTTGTTATACTATAGTACAAGGTTTATTCGGTACTGGATTATGGGTCTTGGCTCATGAATGTGGTCATCAAGCTTTCACTGATTACGGTTGGGTTAACGATTTAACAGGTTGGGTCTTACATTCAGCTTTATTAGTTCCTTATTTCTCTTGGAAATATTCTCATGGTAAACATCATAAAGCTACTGGTCATTTAACAAGAGATACAGTTTTCGTTCCTCCAACTAAAGAAGAATACAAGGCTAAAAATTTT
This sequence comes from Hansenula silvicultrix, assembly GCA_030574755.1. Classification (NCBI taxonomy): domain Eukaryota; kingdom Fungi; phylum Ascomycota; class Saccharomycetes; order Phaffomycetales; family Wickerhamomycetaceae; genus Hansenula; species Hansenula silvicultrix. The sequence continues at coordinate 183,415 of JAJMFL010000004.1, forward strand.
GTTGAAAAATTGGAAGATTTAGGTGAAGATTCTCCAATTGTTACTCTATATCAATTAATTACTCAACAATTGGGTGGTTGGTTAGCTTATTTATCTACTAATGTTACTGGCCAAAGTTATCCAGATAGATCTAAATGGGAAGTTAATCATTTCAACCCTGCATCTCCATTATTTGAAAAAAAAGATTATTGGTTTATCGTTTTATCTGATTTAGGTATCTTGATTCAATCTTTAATCTTGTTTAAATGCTATCAAGCTTTTGGTGGATTCCATATCACTGTAAATTATTTCATTCCATATTTATTTGTTAATCATTGGTTGGTTTTCATCACTTATTTACAACATACAGATGCAGAAATGCCTCATTATGATAACGATAAATGGAATTTCGCAAGAGGTGCAGCTGCTACCATTGATAGAGAATTTGGATTCGTTGGTCCATTCTGTTTCCATGATATTATCGAAACTCATGTCTTGCATCATTACGTTTCAAGAATCCCATTTTATAACGCTAGAGAAGCAAGTGAAGCTATCAAGAAAGTTATGGGTAAACATTACAAACAAAACAAGGAAAATATGTTTGTTTCCTTATGGAAATCCGCTAGAACTTGTCAATTTGTTGATGGTGATAACGGTGTTAGAATGTTTAGAAACAGAAACAACATTGGTGTCAAAGCAAGAGATTAATCATTTTTGTCATAACCATCATCACAATCACATCATCCTTTTCAGTTCCTTATTCTTTTTAGAGTTAAACAATATCTAGATTTCTAAGTTTTAGAAAAATTCATATAAAGACAAAAAAAAACAACATCAGTTATCCAAGTTATATATATATATACATACATCATATAGATACGTTTTCTCTTTAATATTATTTATGTTTATTATTCTGGAATTTTCATGTATCACAATTTAAATCATATGTCTAAAGCTTCAACGTCACCGGTATCAACAAACCATTGGACCAATTTAGCACCCTTTTGAGCTTCTTCTTCATACTTGGAAACTTGGTAACCACAAAACTCTAAGGCATCTCTTGGACTAACAGTTTTTCTACCATCTTTCAAAACGTATTTTGTTATACAAACTGCATGGACAATAGTTTCACCTTTTCCACCACTGGAGACAAATTTTGATAAGATGAATAACCATTTTTGATCCCATCCCAATACTCTATTCTTAACTTCATATGACTGATATGGTTTAATCTCCTTCTTGAAAGTGGAAAACACATTAGCAACAGGTACATATGGCCAAGTTTTAGATTCAGTTTTATAAAACATGAAAAATTTTTGAAAAATTGTAGTCATTAATTTTGTTCTTGTTATATCTAATTCTTCAAAATAAGTTGAATTGGATTTATGGAAATAACCATCACATTCAAATGGAGAATTGAAAGTCTTGATGCTTATAGTTCTAAAAGGTGATTTGGAAGAGAGATCGTTAATCAGTAATGACTTGATATATTTTGGTATGATTATGTTTATAGCGGCCTGGTACCAAAACCTTAGATAATACACACCCGGTAATGATTTATATGAGGATAGTAAAAAGGCATAGAATAAATATTTAACAGCGGTCCCCAGCATGATGATTTGATAGATAACGATACAATTGACAAGGTTTGAAAGGAACAATAAGAGTTATCAAGACTTATCGTGGGTTATATATAATAATTGGAGCTTTGTTTTTTTTCGTTTCCAACCGAGGATCTTTTGGAAACCGTTACACATACTTAAATGGCAGCTATTGATAATAGCTTTATTAAACAGTACCTCTAACCATCTACAAGTTACAAGATTTCAAATCATAAAATATTTCGTATATCATAATAACTATCTAGTCCCCCAAAGCTAACCTCTAAAGACAACCTTTTGAGCACTAACTTTACCTTCTTTGTTCAAGGCAAAACCTTCATTAGCACTTTGTAAACCTGATTTTAAAACTTTTAAATTTGCATGTTTAATATTTGGTAAAGCTTTTGGTAAAGCTTCAAACCAAAATTCTTTGTATCTTTGGAATTGATCTGGAGAGATTTCTAAAGTCATACCGTAGGCTTGAATTGGACGACCAACTGCAACGTAGGCCAAAGTGTTGTTAACAACTGTTGATTTACCTGATCTATCATCTTTTTGCAAATCTGAATCTTGGATGAATAACAAGTTATCTAATTTAACGTCTTTTGAACCTTTTGTAGCATCGTAAACTTTTTGGAAAGTTTCCTTATCAGAAACTGTATCGAGGGCATATGAGATATCAAAATTTGTCAATTTTTTCAATGAGTCTTCATCACGATAATCAAAAGTTTCATCTGCACCGATTGATTTCAAATATTCATGATTTTTAGATGAAGCAGTTGTTAAAACTTTTAATCCATAGATTTGCTTAGCAACTTGAATAGCTGAGATACCAGTTGCAGTGGCACCACCCCAGATTAAGATATATTTACCTTCGTTTTGTGATTTATTCAATGGAATTTCTAAATTTGAAGCAAATGAAATACCCACAGTGGTTAAACCCAAAGTTAAAGAAGCAGCACCTTCGAATGATTTAGTAACACTTGATTCATAATCACCTTCTGATAGGGCATCTTCAGGGAATTTAGAATCAAATTTAATAGTTGTTGAAGGATCAGCTTTAACGTATTGTTGGAAACCACCAAATTCTGAACTAACATTACCTTGAACAAAAGTACCAACGTAATCACCCTTAGCGAAGCCCTTGACGTTAGCACCAACTGATTCAACGATACCTGAAACATCAGAACCAGTGATTGCACCTTTTGGTGACAAACCGAAATAGATTTGTTTCCAATCAGTTGGATTGATAGCATAGGCAACAGCTTTAATAATCAATTGATCATCTGAAGCTTTTGGGTATGGAACTTGCTCAATTTTAACAATTGAATTTGGGTCTTCAACAGAACCTGAATAGACAGCAGCTTGATTTGATGACATTGTAGATATATGTGTGTAAATTTGTATAACTTGATGATTATAAATTATTATAATATGTAACAGTAATAAATAATTAAAAAGGAAACGCAATCCCTTTTATACCCTGTAGTGGACATATAATAACTCATCGCGTCAAAACGGGCAAAAGAAAAATCACAAATTTGTAATGTACGTCGGGATTAATAATTATGGGCTCTAAAAGGAAATTGAATCGCCCCATTTTTCAATAACTAAAGAACAACGTTTTGCAATTATAAGTTGAAGATGCTATTGATTGGAATCGAATTGGACTAATTGCAATTGATTATATGTTCTTATTGTATGATAGAAATACCCTTTCAACTCAATTTGAAATGCCAATTTGAAAGCTTCTCTACAAACTGTAATTTCAACTGTTTGTGTCAATCTCTGATTACTAAGAAATTCTGGAAACTTTTCGGTAAAACCACGGCGGAATTTCAACGGAGTCTTTATATTCAACGATGATTATGGCTCAAGTGGTATATTTATTGGTATAATTGATGGTGTTTGTATTTGTAATGTTATGTATATGGGGGAGATGAGCATCGTTATAGTCTGAGTTTAGTTATCGTTGACGTTTGAAGATATTCCTGAACATTGGCGAGCTTCTATTATATTCACAAGTGGTTAACGAGATAACACTGGTAACAGTACCTCCTCTTCCTTATATATATACCACATACCTGTACAGTAGTGCTACCTTCATTCTTGATTCTGTGTCACATTTCATAATTGATCTATATGGCATCTTATATGACGTTCGTTAGCACTATGTACTCTTCACGAATGTTACTGTAGGGGCAGATCACATGCTTCAGCACCTGACTTTCACGTGATTTACACAAAATTACTCAAAATACACTTATCCACACTTTACATAAACTGCTTTAATGATAACCGGGGTACAGTACTCACTATATATATATATTTGACAGATTCAATGAGAGATTTGCAATATGTGAAGATATAAATTGAGCATGTTTCGCAAATATATTCGTCCTATTTTTGTCATTACCATATACATATGACACTGAGTTAGCACATCCACCACTTATTGTACGTTGACATTAGGAAAGTGGGATATAAACAAATGCAGTGATTCTGAGCAAAGTTAATTTAATCAGGACTTTTTTTTACAAGAGTAAGTTTACTTGGTTTTCATCACTTGTATTATTGGGTACTTTGGCAATTACAAATCCCAATACATACAAGAAATGGTAATAACTATTCCAAGTCTTGTTTTTCTATAGAAGTGGCCACCGGCTTGTTTCTTTTTTTCCCTTATACATCAAAGCCAATGTATGTAGAGTACCTCCTATTAGGCTTAGACCCCTATTGGACTCCTATTGGACACCTATTGGACACCAATTGGACACACACCATTTGGAGGCTGAACCATCTGGTGACCTGCTTTATAGTGTTGATAAAATCATAGAATAAACTATGAATTTAGTGGCGTTTGAAATCTTGGCGGCTAGAATTTTTATAGACAACCCACACAAACCACACAACTCCACATTTTCAATTACATATACCCAAATATGATTATGTATGAAGACTGGAGCGCTGAAGGTTATAAACACATTCTGCGGCATATTTCAAAGGTATGTAAACTAAAGTATGTAACCCACAAAGAAACAGAAATGTTTTTCTGCTTTGGTTTTCACTCATCTACCAATCAGAAACGCATGTTTTATTTGGGGTCCAGGCCTGTGTTTCTCGGGGGGTTATCAGATGTCAAGTTAATCCCGATACTAGAGTCCCCTTTTTCAATTGAGTCTCGTGTTTTCTCTAATTTGCTTTGTGGTGTGACATTGCTTTATAGCGTATATTGCAACAAAAGTTTGACTTGAGGATTTACCCCTTTGTTGTTATCAATTCTCATTTTTTCTTATGTTTTGTTTTTCATGTTTGGGTCAAATTGGGTCAAATTGGGTCAACGGTGTCATCGATCATCAACTAATCTCTATACGAAAGTAGTATTCTTACTTAAAGCGGAATCAAAGTACAAATCTTTTTCTACCCCATAACGTCATAAGAAGTATTTAAAATATTAATAAATATTTAAATGCAATTAATTTAGTTCTACTTTTAGCTAAAACCTGTGACTTCACCAAATACGTTCAAATGCATTTACCTAATTTGTATAAATCCACTTTATATGCGCAAACAAAAATACCAGAAAAACCATGTAGTACATTACTTGTTTTTTCACACCTCCATGAAATTACCTAAAACATGCATTAAATCGAAGATCTTTTATACAGAAAACTATTGGGATTTATTGCAAATTAATACTATTTGACTCAATTTTGGTAATGAAATAGCCTATTCTGATCATAAAAGTTTTGTACCAGAGCGGAATGACTATGAAATTACACATTAGCCGATACAAAATTGAATGATTCTTTCTCAGTCTTTACTCAATTGAAAGTCGGAGCATTAATTATATAAAATGAACCCCAAATCCAATGTTATGTAAATAAAATAAAAAGTTTACAGTTTTAACTTTTATCAACATTACAAATAATAATAATAATAATAATAATGAAACTATTACTATTAGTATCATTATTAGTCACTTCAGTAGTGGCATTAATCCCACAAAAGGATTATAAACCAAATGTCTTTGTTCTTACTGATATAAGTAACGAACCTGATGATGCTGAATCCTTGGTTAGATTATTTGTTTATACAAATGAAATCAATTTACATGGTATCGTTGCCACAACTTCTCAATGGTTAAATAACACTGTTCATGATGATGATATTTATCCAGTTATCGATGGTTACGCAGAAGTTTACGAAAACTTGATTAAACATTCAGATCAATACCCAACTGCTGATTACTTGAGAAGTATTGTTAAAACCGGTCATAAAGAATACGGTTTATTAGCATTGGAAAATAACACTTTAAGTTCCGGTGCTGAACTTTTACTTAAAACTATTGATGATTTACAAGATGTTGATGACTACTTGTACGTTTTAGTCTGGGGTGGTGCTAATGTCCTTGCTGAAGCTTTAAAACATTTATCAGAAACTAAATCCACTGAAGAAGTTGATAAAATTATCTCAAAATTATCAGTTTATACCATCTCTGATCAAGATAATTCAGGTCCTTGGATTAGATACACTTATCCAAAATTAAGATACATTGCCTCTATCCATGCTTTCAACCATTACAGAAATTCAGCTTGGGTTGGTATCTCTGGTGAAGAAACTTATAACTTTGATCAAGGTGGACCAGATGGTTCATGGATCGCTGATGACTGGGTTAAAGAACACATTCAAGATGTTGGTCCATTAGGTAAACACTATTTGGATAGAGCTTACATCTATGAAGGTGATACCCCAACAACTTTCTCAGTCTTACCAAATGGTCTTAATGTTCCTTCTCATCCAGAATACGGTGGATGGGGTGGTCGTTATGGTCTTGTTGATGCTAGTGGTCACTACAACCATTACGCCGATGTTGAAGATCATGTTGTTGGTGTTAACGGTGAAAACTTCACCAGTGCCCAGGCTACCGTTTGGAGATGGAGACCAGAATACCAAAGCGATTTCGCAACAAGAATGCAATGGACCGTTAAAGATTTCAACGAAACTTATCATGAACCTGTTGTCGTTGCCAATGGATCTCAAAGTGTCTTACCATTCGAATTAGCCGCTGAATTAAACTCTACTGTTGTTTTAGATGTCTCTCAAAGTTTCGACATCAACGGTCATGACTTGGAATTTGAATGGTTCCATTACAGAGAAGCTTCATCAATTGATTCAAGAGCTGCTGACGTTGTGGAAATTGAAATTAAACCATTAAACCAAAAAGAAGATAAAGTTGAATTCCAAGTTCCATCTTACAGCGACTTGTGTCTAAGTGCTAGAAACGAACCAATGGAACGTTGTAAAGAAAACCATATTGTTGTTAAGGCTTCAAATGGTCAAGTTAGTTCTTATAAAAGATTTTTGATCAAAGCTTTCAAAGGTGCTGATCAATAAATTCCTTTTCGTATATAATATAGCTTTAAAATAATTAATACCCAGTTTTTGTATCTTTGAATTGTAGTCATGGAATTGTAGCTTCTTAATCTACAAACATCTCTTTTGTTATTAGTAGTGGATCCCACCATCTCATGTTAATTCCGATTAACAGCGCAAGCCGGTGTATTATGTAATTGCATTGCAATAAAATTTGTTTCCGTTCTTATCTAATATCACCGCTTAATCGTTTCGTACGAGTACTCAACCAGTCATTTCTCTTCAACTTGATGGTCCTTAGTACCTCTGCAGCTCGATAAACGAACACGTTGTATAATTTTGATGAAAGTTATATCCCCGATGGAGTTTCAGCCGTCTTGGAAAATCAGCGTGTAGTGGTTGTCTCAACTTCCACGGATGTCGGTGCTTTGGTAATACCGGTGCTTTCTCACTTGAACTAATAAAACACGGAACTAGATGGTAATTTATAGCTCAAAATAGATGAAATATAAGTCATCAAGTCTACTAAGTATATTCATTATAGGTCCGATATACTATAGCTACCCAAGAAGATGTATAAATTCTTTTCCGGTCTCTGTAAATTGTAGAACATGAAATAAACTTCAAGAAATAATAAAGATAGTTTCTGCTTCTCACCATCCTTAGCACTTTATTGTGTTCAATAAAAAAGCAACAAGGTCAGGCGTTAGCAAACACTTAAACATTTAGTTTGGTGTTAGGTGTAGCGAATCACATGACCTGAGGCTAAAACTTATACTTTTATTCCGTTTAAATGCGCTTTATTTACGTCGGCCGATAGAATTTTTAAAAGAACATTACGGATAAATAACATTGTGGAAACACACCATTACCAACTTGATAAATAATAAATGGGGGTTCAGTATAAATATGATTGAAAAGTACTCAAACAATAAGTCTTGTCTTATTGCTTTTGATATGTAACAAGTCTTTAGTTGAATAGCAAAGTATAAACATGCCACAAAGTGATATTGAACATCAAACGACTTTAGCACAAAAAGTTAAAGAGAAGTTTTATGAAAGTAACGCTGGTGATGGAACAACGATCTATGATCAGTATCTACACGGTGTACCACTAATACTATGTCTTTTATCATGTTTCGCAACCTTGTTTCTTATTGGGTTGGATCAAACAATTGTTGTTACTATTTTAGAAACAGTTGGTAATAAATTTCATGCTTACGAAAAGATTGGATGGGTGGCTTCTGGTTATATGTTAACGATGTGTGTCTTTGCAGCTACTTGGGGTCGTATTTCCATCACATGGGGTAGAAAATGGTCCTTAATGTCTGCACTGTTATTATTTGAAGCCGGTTCCTTAATGTGTGCACTGGCTCCAAATATGAATGTACTTATTGGCGGTAGAATTTTAGCAGGTATTGGTGGTGGTGGGATTCAGACTTTAACGTTTGTTGTTGCAACGGAAATTGCCCCTATACATCAAAGATCAACAATCTTTTCTATTTTAGGGTTAGCATTTGCAAGTTCCACCGTTGCAGGTCCATTGATTGGGGGTGCCTTCACTGAACATTCAACTTGGAGATGGTGTTTTTATATAAATTTACCTATTGGCGGTTTAGCTGGCTGCTTATTATTTTGGTTCTTCAATCCTCCAAGTGTAAAGGGAACGTGGAAAGATAAACTGAAGGCATTGGATTATCTTGGAACTTTTTTAATGACGGCTGGTATTGTCCTCTTTTTATTGGCAATAACTTTTGGAGGTGTTGAATTTAAATGGAATTCCGGTGCTGTGATATCACTATTTATCATTGGTGGTGTCTTGATAATTTGTTTCGCTGTATGGAATTTCAAATTTTCTAAAGCTCCAATAATTCCATGGTTTGTTGTTAAAGAAATAAAAGTTACACTTCCGATTTTAGCTCTTTTTATGAATTTTTATTGCTTCATGGGAATAGCTACTTTTTTGACAACGTATTTCCAAATTGTTCGTGGCTTTGATGCTTGGAAAACTGGTGTTCATCTCTTACCAATGATTATTGCAAGTGTTATAAGTGTTATCAGCACGGGTATTTTAATTAAAAAGACAAGAATCATAAAAGCTTACGCCATCCCAGGTGGAATATTTGGTTGTGTTGGTGTTGCTTGCTTAACTTTATTGAAAGCCGACTCATCAAGTGCCAAATTAATTGGTCTTTTAATTTTACCAGGTGTTTATATGGGTATCGGTCTACAAACTTGTATGATGTCCGCACAACTAAACGCACCAAAAAAAGCTGGTGGTACTATTTTAACTACTTCATTAATCAATTTCAGCAGAGCCCTTGGTGGTACTATTGGTGCTGATTTATCACAAGTAATCTTTAATGCATCTTACAAAAACAAAATTAAATCCAAATTTGCTAAAGGTTTGATTGATGGTGTTAGTGCTTCAGAAGCTTCAAAATTAATATCTAGTCCTCAAACTATTAAGATGTTATCAAAAGAGTCGAAAGATGCTGTTATTGACGCTATAATGGGGCTTGAGAAATGTGTTTATTACATCCATCCCACTTGCATGTCTTGGTTTCATCGCTATTGTGTTTTTCTCTAATAAGAAAGTTCCAAAACCTGAAGAGATCGCATTGAAAAAGGAAGATAGAACTGATCTGGATGGCGAAGATCAAACTAAAAAAGAAGAAGAAAAACAGCAAAACATTGAAGAAGAAAAAGAAGAAAAGACTATTGAACAGTCATCGACAGCAGAAAGTCACAATAATCAATGATATGACCCGGGGTTCAAAGAATGTGTATATAGGGAAATAATAAGGAGAGATTTAATATAATCAACGGCTGTAATGTAGATCCAGGTCCAATTCTGTATAATCGTGTTTTGCAACTTTAAATGTTTTTCCAATAATAAAGTTCCAAAGGGAACTGACGGTTTACAGACCAAAGAGAAACGCATAGTGCAGTTTTAACTTTATGCAATACAACGTACAGCTTGATGATCAATATACTTTTATTGTAATAATAGTAAACTAATATTTAAATTTTCACTGAAAGCTCAAGCTCTGAAGACAATTTTCTGAGCACTAACTTTACCTTCTTTATTCAATGTGTAACCTTCGTTAGCACTATCGAAACCTTGTTTCAAAACTTTTAAACCAACGTGTTTCAATTCAGGAACATATTTTGGTAAAGCCTCGAACCAAAATTGTTTATATCTCTTGAATCCATCATCGGTTAACTTCCAATGTCTACCGTAAGCGTCAACTGAATGACCCACTGCAATATATGACATTGTTGGTGTAGTGAACGTTGCCTTACCAGATCTTGAGTCCTTCTTAATCTTATTGTCAAAAATTGCAAACAAGTTGTCCAATCTAACATCCTTAGAATTTTTGGTTGCATCATAAGTTTGTTGGAAAGTCTCAATTGTACCGACAACATCTAAGGCATATGAGATATCATATTTGGATAAGGATTCAATTGCTGAAGAATCTTTATAGTCGAAAACTTCGTCAGCACCTAATGATTTTAGTAAATCGTGGTTCTTGGATGAAGCTGTAGTCAACACTTTCAAGCCGTAAATATGTTTTGCAACTTGAATAGCCAAGATACCCGTAGCTGTTGCACCACCCCATAACAGGATGTATTTATCAGAATTTGAAGCTTTCAATAATGGAATGTTCAACTCGATAGCAAAGGAAACACCAATTGTAGCCAATGCCAAAGGGATAGTGGAAGCACCTTCGAATGATTGAATTGTACTTGATTCATAGTCACCAGGTTCTAATGGGTCAACAGGGAATTTTGATGGTAATTTGACCGTAGTTGAAGGGTTTGCAACGAGAAACTTTTGGAAAGCACCATACTCATCAACATTACCATGTAGAAACACAGAGACAAAATCACCTTTTGAGAAACCTTGGACGTTTGCACCGACTGTTTCAACAATACCTGCAACGTCTGTACCGGCAACAGCCCCCTTTTTGGCAAAGCCAAAATCTGCGTGTTTCCAGTCAGTTGGATTAACAGCAAATGCTAAACCTTTAACTATCAGTTGATCTTCTGTGGCCTTTGGATATGGGATATCCTTAACCTCGATGTATTTACCTGGTTCAGTTGAACCAGAGACTAAAGCAGCTGTGTTTGGTAAAGCGGACATAGTTATGGTTGGTATAGTTCGATTTAAATCGCTGGTATCAATGTCAACTGAATGGGAAATAATTTAGTTTATATAAGGGTTATATTGAGGGCTTTAAAGATCGGTCTTTAGGTGGTCGGTCCCCTTAACGGTTTTGGCATATAATCGTACAATAAACAGAGCAATTGATTATTAATCTTTGCTTGTACCTTAAAAGCAAAGTTCTTATTGGCGAGGTACATCGAAGACCACAGACACAAAGGTGATTTTTTGCTAACGTGTTGTCAATTTATTGATTGGGCATCGAACGTTGGCCTATAAGTTTTCGAATTTGATTTGTAATTTAGTTCAGTATTAGAAATCAGTTATGCTTAATTGCTATGGAATTCCGAACAAGTGCAGTTACCCTCATCTAGCAGTGTACTGTGTGGTAGGAGTCGAGAGCGTAAGTCAATGGCACCCGAGTCCCCACAACATTGTAACGCCATACGAATCAGAGATTTACAATGAGAGTGCCAACTTCACAGCACCGTCAACTTTCGTATACTTTGTAGATGGTAAATACGACTGAATCTGTGTTCCGCTCACACAGGTTATAGTACTTAATACTGACACGGAAGATTGACAGATAACTAAAACTGGAGATTCGCGGTAAATTTTTTTATGGGAAACTGAAACTGGGCTTTTAGCTAAAGCGAGAGATACCTGATACTGTAAATAAATTTATAGTACCTTAGCTAGATTGTTAGTGTTCCTACATGTATAAAATATTTACCCCGGATCCTAGAGTTGTAGTTGATTCAATTAATTTGATTTAAATCAAGTTAATCAAATTAATGAATCCTGCTCATCCTGGGGACACCGTCGGGATGATAAAGATAGACAAGCGTTTGGCATTCACAAAAACACCTAGAAGCATCAAACTTGGAGTCAATACAATTATTTTTTAACAGTCTTAGCACCCCAGTAGCACGATGACTCGTTGAAGCTAAGTGTATAAGCAACACTCCTCTTTTTGTTATTCACCTCAACTCTTTTCTTGTAATCCAATGACTTACTCTTCACCGGCTAAATTTGATCAATTAATACTTGTCGCTTATTTTGGTGAAAAAATTATTTGTCGGCTATTTCCTCAAGGGCTTAAAAGACCATTTGAGGGTCGTTTAAATTTCAGATGTGATGAAATGTAAACACTTATGACCATTAGAGTAATAAATCTCTAATTGCCAAATAGGGGCAGACCGTTAACTTAGTCAAGAGTTACAAATGGGGTCATGGGGTAAGGCAATATTATGCAATTGTCTGGTGAGTTATGGGTGATTAAAGATCATTCCGCTTTTTTTTCACTCCCACCAATATGCTTGTCTGTGGGTATTTGCATGTAATAACATGGAGTAAAAATGGAGTACTCTACATTTTGGATACATGAAATACAAATGAAGTAATCATTACGTCGAGCATACACGGATGAACTGTTTTTTGGTTTTTACGAAACAAACTTGTGAATATCTATAAATTGAGAGTAGATCCCCAGTATTTAGTGATGAATTTTAAAATAGAAGATGTTTTTTAGATCATCATCATTTATCTCCACATAAAACATGAGACTTCTAGTTGCTTTTGGTCTTTTGACCAGTTTGGTCTCTGCTATAGTTCCAGTTAAAGACTATAAGCCAAACGTCTTTGTTCTTTCAGATATAGGTAATGAACCAGATGATTCTCAATCTCTTGTTAGATTGTTGATGTACACAAATGAAATCAATCTTCATGGTATTGTCGCTACAACTTCACATTGGTTGAACAACACCGTTCACGAAGAATTGATTTACCCAGCTATTGATGGTTATGCCGAGGTTTATGAAAACTTGCTACATCATTCCGATCAATACCCACCAGCTGATTACTTGAGAAGTATTGTCGCTACAGGACATCCAGTTTTCGGTTTAGCAGCTTTAGAAAATGATACTTTAAGTTCAGGTGCTACCAAATTGATTGAAACCATTGATGCCCTTGCTGATGTTGATGATTATCTATACGTCTTGGTTTGGGGTGGTTCAAATGTTATCGCTGAAGCATTGAACCATTTATCTCAAACAAGATCCCAGGAAGAAATTGACAAGATCGTTGCAAGATTATCAGTTTATACCATTTCCGATCAAGATAACTCTGGTATTTGGATCAGACATTATTACCCACATTTGAAATATATCGCTTCATTACATGCCTTTGGTGAATATGGTAATGCCGCTTGGTTAGGTATGTCTGGTGAAACTTTCAGTGGGTTCGATGAAGGTGGACCAGATGGTAAATACATCTCTGTTGACTGGGTCAAGGAAAACATTCAAAACGTTGGTCCTTTGGGTAAACAATATCCTGATAAGGCATACACTTTTGAAGGTGATACTCCAGCCACTTTATCAGTTTTACCAAATGGGTTGAACATTCCTTCACATCCAGAATATGGTGGATGGGGTGGTCGTTACGCTCCAGTTGACGCAAGTTTGAACTTTAACTATTACGCCGATACAAGAGATTCAGTTGTTGGTATGAATAACCAAACATTCAAGAGTGATAAAGCCACAGTGTGGAGATGGAGACCTGAAGTGCAAAACAATTTTGCCAACAGAATGCAATGGAGTGTCAAATCCTTTGATGATGTTGCCCATGAACCTATCATTCAATATGAAGGGAAATACAGTGTTTTACAAAGCGAAATTCACGTCCCAGTTGGCTCAAACATGACTTTGGATATCTCTGAAACTTATGATTTAAATGGTAAAGAATTGACATTCAAATGGTTACATTATAGTGATATTTCTGGAGTTAAACCAATTAGCTTTTATCCACAAAATGAACAAGGTTCTATTGTCAATTTCCAAATCCAATCAAAAGATGTGATATGTGTTTCTAATAACAAACCTGTTGATGTTTGTAAAGATACTCATGTCATTGCACAAGTTTCTAACGGTGAAGCTACTTCATACAAGAGATTTGTTATCTTTGCTCATTTATAATTGAGTAAATTTTTTGTATATTACTAGTTTATAATATGAATATTAATACCCATGAATAGTGCTTTGTTTGTATTACTTGTAAGACCAAGATGACTGGTAAAACTTGCTGCTCATATAGTATACAAGAGTCATATATGGCATAACGCAAGGTATGACACAGTCTATACAGTCTATACATCGCCTTAATTTTAAGTACTATTAGTATTACATCTGTGTACTACATTGAATGTTGGAAGCAAATTGGGGGAAAAAATGTGTATTATCAACAGGATAACAATTGACTAGAAAATTAACCAAGAGTCCATTTATCTAATTCAAAGTATCCCATCTTATTTGGATGTTTAAAAAGTAATAAACAATCGATGGCCTTCCATTGTAATAACAGGTCAACAACAAGCTCCCAAATCGAAAAAAATCCGAAAAAATTATCAGTTGGATAGACCTAGCTGGACTTCAGCAGTGTCTATGGATTCCAACCGAAAAACTTTGGTTGTTCATTCATGTAATTTATAGGGCAAGCCTGGCCTGTATTCAAGGTGTAGCTCAAAGCTGAGTCAATACCCATACAAAGAATGGCACAACTGCTTTTACCTCATAATCCAATGATTGGAATAAACACGAGCTAGTCCCACATTTATTCAGAAAAATAAAATAGCCATGTAGATGTTCAACGGGAACAGATTGCTTCACATGGATCCTTTGACAACACGGCTCCCATAATCAAAAGCATATTCGCAGAAATGCTAAATAAGAGGTGCGGTTGACAAGGAAACGGCGATGACCAACCTGGTGGTGCAATTAGCAACAAAGATCAAGTTGAAAGAAGGGATAGTCGTGAGCATAAGCATCGTGGCTTATGTGGTTTTATGGTATCCTTCAACAAGTCTCAATGAGAAACACCGCGAATGACAGACATATTCGATGAAATGCATACAGTCATTCACTCATTAAGTTACAGAAAAAGTTCTTAGTTATTAACCCAAAATTTTGTTAAAAGTTATTAGTTTCTTGCCAAAATTTAAATTGAATCAAAATTTTTCCAAAAAAAATTTAACGCCACTCAAAATTTCGCGAATTCTTTGTTGTTTGTTTTCATTATTGGAGATGGAATAAACAGCGAGGCTCTTTCTAATACATTTAGATTAACTGGGTATTATCAAGAGTAATATATACCATGCCACTACCAGAGACACCAAGTTCTTTACCGAAGCAATTAGCTCCGTTCATAGTAAGAGCAAAAGAGTTGGAGTCTGCAGATCCCACAATCTCATATTTCTGTATGTAATATCTCTATGTATACGCGCTGGGGGTCCTGTGGTGTCTTTATACTAAATGATGATAAGGTAAACTCTATACAGTAGAGCAGATTTTGAATCAAGGATTACACTCATCAGATGAATCCATATCAACGTTTGCCATTGCGTTGTTAGATGATATTGAGATTTTCAAAAAGGAAGGTAAACAAGATTCATTAGATATAATAGCCGATAAAGAGACAAGCCAAATTTATATAATAAATTTTAGTGATAAGATTTTCAACAATTCACTAAACCAAATACATAATAAGCAAAGTAGTAAATTCACAGCTTTAGGGTTTTTAGCAAGTGTAAATTTTTATGAATTATTAAAACTTTGGAAAGATGAGGAGATTAGTACAATTGATCAAGATGAATTGGTTAAAAAGATTAGATATGCAAAATTCCATGCTACGAGGATACTGAGAAGTATCAAGAAAGGTGAAGATCCAAATGAATACGATCCACCTGAATTGAATCCAGTGGAACAAGTGGATGAAACAGTGAGTGAACCTGTAAATGAGCCAGTAGATAAACCCGTGGAGAAGGAGGATGAAACTCCAGAAGATGAGAATGAGAGCAAAGCTGACATTGGACTTGATACACACCAAGATCAAGATGACAACTTGGGCTTACCACAAGTACCAAAATTCATTGATGAACCAACTGAACCTTCAATTCCAAAAGAAGCTAGTCCAACTAACTCGCCAAAGGACGAATTTACCCAATTACCAAGTGCACCAACATTCAAAGTTAAACAAGAGTCACAAAGTACCACAAGCGCCACAAACACCACTAAGGAAACTACACAGTCGGATATAAATAAATGGATTGAATCAGGTGAAATATATAACAAGGCACAAAAACATGCAAAATTTGCAATTAGTGCCATGAATTATGAAGATAAAGAAACAGCTATAAGTCAATTACAAAATGCATTAGACTTATTGAATAAACTATGAATAGATTCAATATACAGTTTAAATGCGCTCGGACTTCCAGCTCATAAAGAAACCACCCACTGAGCACCGCGTAGTTGTTCCGTAAACGGAATTTGCGTTTAAAATTTTTTATTTCTTTAATAGCCGCTTGAGAGAAAAAGTTTTTCCGATCGATTATTAACCCACAAAGCATTTTAGTCAATATATAGTGAATCACAGCATAATAATAGTTGAAGTGGTGTAGTGGGTAGTCATTTAGTCAATTTTGGTCATACGGGCTGTATCCGGTTATCTTGTTTGATTCAACTTTGATTGGAACTGTTGTTGTTTAGCCGGTTATAGTTCAAGATCTAAAACGGTTATGTTGCGGTGGTGGTGGAGAGGGCCAATAGGCAATATGCATTAGCCATCTCCACCGAGAAATTTTAGTGGTGAATCACCAAAAACGCTTTATCAGTCATAGTCACAGAGAGAGACAAGAGGCAGAGAAAAAAAATTTTGTGAAAAAGCAGTAAACTCTTGAAAAGTATATAAACACTGTAAGATTCTTGTCTAATTCCTTCATTACAATCTTGACTCAGTAAACATATACACATACAACTCAATTAAATATTCACATAATGTTCAACTTATTCTCAAACTCATACATCGCTAATGAACCAGTTTCATCAACTCCAGCTACCGCAGCAGCTGCTAAACCAGTTTCAAACGGTTATAAATTTAACGTTGATCTAAGTTTCTTGGGTGAACATATTCAAATCTCTTTGTTCAAGAGCGATGCTAAATAGGTGTGTTGGACACTAATTGGTCCAGGGGGATTAAAAGTTAATAGTTATGATTTTATGCTTTTTGGTTTGTAAATAACAACGGTAATAATTAATGAATTATATGAGTTTATTTGAAACAGTTTGTAGTGTTTGTTTGTTTGTAGTGTGGGTTTTAGCTCATCGCGTATTAACTCTATAGGGTCTAAGCTCGGGATTTGAAAAATTCGAGATTTTTATAAATTTAGATAGACGTGTGAGTATACTCATATCAGTTGAATAGACAGCCAATAGCTTTTTCAATTTGCTCAAGACTTTAGTTTCAATAAACAATTATGAGATTGAATATATGGTGTTTGGTTTATTTATCCTTATTCATACCCAGTATCCTATGCTCTATACAAAAACATCATTGGTCTTTGAAATATAAAGAAATAACGCCAAACCCTGAATCTTCAAATACTCGTCAAATTGTATCAATAAATGACCAGTGGCCACCACCAATCATCAGAATCAATAAGGGTGATACGCTATGGATTGAGCTCAAGAACGAATTGAAAGATGAAGATACTGCACTACATTTCCATGGCATTTTCCAGAATGGAACAAACCAAATGGATGGCCCAACAATGATCACACAATGTCCCATACCACCAGGCTCAACATTTATTTATGAATTTCAAATAAATCAAACCGGGACTTATTGGTATCACTCGCATGAAAAGACTCAATACGGGGATGGGCTAAGAGGTGCTCTTATAGTGGAGGACCCTAATGAAATTGGGAAATATGAGGATGATGTAGTTATAACGTTAACGGATTGGTATCAAGGCAAAACTGAGGATTTATTGATTGCAAGTCATGGCCACGAACCAAGCATAAGCGATGCGTTGTTTAACGATACAAGAAACGTTAAGTGGACCGTGAAACCAGATAAGCAATACATGCTGAGATTAATCAACATGGGGATGTCTGCTTCACAATATTTCTATATTCAAGATCATGAATTGACGATAGTGGAAGTTGATGGGGTGCAAGTCGAGCCTGTCACTGTGGATTCGATATACATTGCCACGGGCCAGAGGTACGGTGTTGTATTGCAAACGAAGAGTCAAACTGAAAGAAATTTTGGAATGGTTTCTGCGGTTAATTTAATGATGAGGAAGAAATATCTGGACAATTGGCTTGTATATAACTCTGAGGCTGAACTACCAACCCCACCTCATATAAACACCAAGGAACTTAACTACATTGATGATTTCAGTTTGAAACCAAAGAGTGGTGTAAAGTTGTACGGTCCACCAACTCATACTTTGAAATTGACTTATTCATCAATGGTTATACCAAATAGAGATGATAGTTATTTCTATACAATTAACGATTCCCCATTTTTCCCACCAAAAATCCCAACACTATTAACTGTGATGTCGAGCTCTGAAAAGGATGTTTCAAACCCACTCATCTATGGGAACCTCACAAACTCATTTTTGTTCAATAAAGGCGATGTTGTTGATGTGATTGTCAATTCCGAAGACCATATGAGACATCCATTCCATTTACACGGTCACAATTTCCAAGTTCTACAAAGAGGACGTCGTGAACATTTTGACGAAACTAAGGAATACGAATACCCAGAGTCTCCATTGATTAGAGATACAATCAATGTCCCAGGATCAGGATTTGTCGTATTGAGATTCGTTGCTGATAACCCGGGAGTTTGGTTTTTCCATTGTCACACAGATTGGCACGCCGCTAGAGGGTTAGCTGCAATTTTCATCGTTGCACCAGATGAAGTTCAGAAAAGAGAACGTATAAAGGATACCAACTTGCAAATTTGTGAGAAGAGAGGGATCAAAACCATCGGCAACGCAGCTGGTAATAAAGGCAGTGACATGACTGGTGATCTGACTCTAGAGTCATTGGAGAATGATTCCTCAGAGACATTGTCTTCATCGTCAGCATTAGCATCACCATCGTCATTACCATCTTCCAGTACTATGAACAGCACTACAAACTCCACTACTACAGATCAGCAAAGCAGTGGTAGTTTCTCTTACGAAAAGGTTAAGATCTTGGCCATTTATATCACTATCATGCTCTGTTTATCAATTGTTGGTGCTGTCTATGTCAATAGAAACATTCAAAAAAAATCTAGAGTTGATAGGAAATCAATAGTGAGCATTGAACAGTGAGGAGTCTTTTTTTGGGGTTATATAGTTGTTTATATATGAGTTTATATACGAGTTTTATGAAAAAACGTATCAGTTACATACAGTATTAACTACATAGTACAACCGTTTTGTAAATCTCTAAAGACCCTCGTAAAATTTATGGGTGTTTTCGCAAAAGGTAACTGATTTGGTTATAAACCCGCTCAGCCATTAAGGCCAGTCCAACAGTATCAAGAACAATATGAAGATCAACAGTTTATCCACTTAGACTTTATATATAATCTCACTACAAACAACTATAGCTATAACAGTTAGTTGAGTGTGTTCATCATTGCTCATAGATCGTTTAGATAATTTGTTATCTTAAAAATCTAAAGAGAGATCAATTTTTCTCAACAGTAAACAAAAACAGAGCGCGCGGCCGTGAGGGAAGAAAAAATTGTTAACCGCCATTGACAACGCTACAAAGTTGTTTGTGGTTGATCGATCTGGGACTTGAAAAGGGAAGTTCATAGGGCGATAGAGCCAGAAGTGACAGGGATCCATGGCTGAGAGATGAAGCTATACATACCTTTGTTCCTGCTATTCATACGGCTGGTTTTAGCCGAATCGCCCAAAGGTTCATTTGAACGAATCATTATCTATTCATGCAAAGCAGCACTCACCAATTATAAGTTTGACTGTCACGGCGCCAGTTGCTCATGTTCATACCCTCCATTCTTTGGGTCAGTAGCGTCGTGTATTGATCACTATGCTGAAGATGAGCAGGTCAAGATAAAAGCTATCCAAGGTCTTGGTGAGTTTTGTGCAAACTTTGGTGGCACCAAATACACCACTATAGAGATTCAAGATATTATAAAGAATGCATCCAGTTTCATAAAGGACCCAACAAAAGATGGCGTCAATGCTGGTGAAATCCAATATGTGCCCATCTTACCATTAAGGCAAGAGCTAAACGGATCACTAAGAGATTACAGAGCGTTTTTAGGAAATTTTGATATCGCACAAAGATATGGAGTCTATATAAACTATTATTGGATTGTTGTGCTGATATGGTTTGGGCTTTGGAACAGATTGAAAAGCAAGAGAATTATTGAAAGATTCGTTGGAGAACCAATAAACTCAATTAGATCATTTGCAACATTGAATTTGATTTGCAATAGACATTTCCAACCTTTTAGATACGCTTTCCATTTAACTTCATTATTACCCTCAGGGTCAGAAGCTCTGGTGTTGATTGGTTATTTCATGCTACACACTGTCTACTTATTCAAAAACTTTGATATCTATAGAGAAAATAACATATTCGGATCAAATCTAGCAGACCAGTTCATTAGATATATAAGTGATAGATCCGGTGTTTTATCATTTGCCCACTTACCAATAATCATACTATTCGCTGGCCGTAATAACATGTTGATTAGTCTGGCCAAGTTGCCATATAGTTCTTTTATGATTTTCCATAAATGGACTGCAAGAATTATGTTTATTGATGCATTTATCCATACGGTGGGATATTTTGAAATAATCTTTGCAAATGACTCCATTGTGGATTCTTTCCACAAGGCATATGTAATATGGGGCACTGCCGCTATCGGTGTGGGTCTTTTCATTATAATTCAAGCAATTCATAATTTTAGAAGCTCAAATTATGAATTTTTTCTAATACTTCATATAATTTTCGCATTGGGATTTTTAATAACTTGTTGGAAACATGTCGAGACGTTTGGTTGGAAAGAATGGATCTATGCATCGTCTGTAATTTGGATCATGGATAGAATATTACGTTGTTATAAACTATGGAAATTTGGTATGCCAATGGCACAATGTCAATTCATATCTGATGAGACTTTCAAAGTTAGCGTCCAAAGACCACATGATTGGATCCCGTTCCCTGGGTGTTTTGTTTATATTCATTTTTTACATTGGTCAATGTTTTGGCAGTCACATCCATTTACCATGGTGGACTCGGTGTTAAACGATGAACAGATTACAATTTATATCAAGGCTAAGGATGGTATTACTCAGAAACTTTTAAAGATGATTGGTGGGAACCCATTTTTCCAAATTAGAGTCTCTATTGAAGGGCCTTATGGTATTCAATCACCGCTGGAACAATATCAAACTGCATTGTTAATTGCCGGTGGTAATGGGATTCCAGGACCTTTTTATCACGCATTACATCTTGCTGAAAAACCGTTAATACTCAAGCAACGGATTAGATTAATTTGGGTTATAAGGAAAATCGAATCATTACAATGGTTTGAACAAGAATTGAAAAAATTGATGAAGTATCAAATTGAATGTGATATTTATATAACAAGAAATTTTAATATTGAATTGATTGATTTTATACCGTTGACTTCACAGTTCAAATCATTTATCCATTTCCACGCTGGTCGTGCTAATACACCCAAGATTTTACAAGATGAATTCATAAATGCCCAAGGATCCATTGGGATAGTTACATGTGGACCTCCAATAATGTGTGATGAGATTCGTTTATTCACTGCGAATAATTTGAAAACCTGTCCATATAGAGTTGATATTTTCGAAGAACTACAAGTATGGTGATACCTATAGATACACATATTTATTCATTATAAAGTTTTATTCATAAATCTTCTTCTTGTAAAAGCCAACCAATATTTTGAAGGATGTTGAGAATCATCTTTATAAATTCTCTCTATTAATCTGGAACTTAATTCTTGTCTGAACTGTGTTAGGTAACTCTTGATCAAATCGAATTCCGCACGATCTTTTGGAGGTAAATAAAGTGAATTCAGTGGGAAATTACCGTCACCAGGTATAGCGAAATGATCTAGAGATAAATTTGTTAAAATTTTAACAGCTTCATTTTTAGGAGTATTTATAGTTAATTTAGAAAGACAATCGCTAATGAAAAGGATCCCATATATCAAAACACGATCAGTTGGACCTTTAATTTCAAAATTTTTGAAGAATGAATTTGCTCTAAACAAATCCAACACTTCATCAATTACATCATAATCTTGTTCTGATTGATATGCTGGGCCTCTAAATTTTGTTCTTAATGGAGATAATGCAAAGTTCCCTGTAGGGGGTTAGGTTAATCAATTGAACAAATATAGACATTGTTATAATAATTCACTTACCAACTAGTCTTTCGTTTGAAGCTGGATCTGCCAAAAATGTTGAATGATAAGCCTTGATAATTGGTTAGTATAACGAGCTCAGTCAAATTCAATTGATATAGTTAATCGAAAGTCAATTCACATACTGGCATTGTATAGTTGTGCTATAGTATTGCTTGAATGATTCTATTGATAGTTGTTGTTAATTCGCACAATACACACACCTTTATAACCAAGTGGTTGTTAATCTCAACATAACCCATTATTCCCCTATATAAGAGTAAATACACACGCACATACCGTTTTGACACTTATGCAATAGTCACATGACTAGTCATAGTTTATGGAGTGAAATTTACACATATACGAGGGTACGATTTTGAAATCTCAAAGCCAGAGAGGTCTCTCTGTCTCTGCCTGTGTCTCTGCCTGTGTCTCTGCCTGTCTACCTGTCTGTCTCCCACCCACCCACCTCGGATCTCGTATTCGTAATCATAATGACATAAGCTTTTCGATTTCCCTTCTCGCTAACTTTGCTAAATGAAATGAGCGCACAAGTTTTATTAGTGAATGAATCAACACTACTTTAAAGTAAAACTGATTGATTAATATATATATATATATATATACATATATACAGTGAAAAACATTTGGCTAATATAACAAATTTCTTGAAATCTAATTGTTCTAAATATACAACAGTTAGTTTCCCACGCCATTTACGCCTGCATCTGGTAATTTCATTTTCAAAACCACTTTGCATTCATAAGTTCAGGTTCAAGTTCCAGTGTGTGTGTGTGTTGTGTTGTGTGTGTGGGTTTTTGATTTTTTTTAATTTTTTTTGGAAAAAAGCCTACAACAAGAAGATCAACCCAAATTTAAAACTCATAACAACACCATAGGAACAAAACAAACCTATTAACGGATTGCCGCCCTATAACTGTTTTGGATAACAACGGGATACTGGTACTGGTGTTTCCCTCGTATTCTAAGTTGGGTCGAGTAAAGTGAGAATACTGGGTTTTATTCCGTTCAATCATTGTTGATAGTTGAATAATTAGCCGCTTTATTTTTGGATTCTCAATTGTTTCTTTCCCCTGGTATCATCTCCATTTTGGCTATACTTCAATTTGGAAAAGTCATTGAAAAAGTCAACGTATCTTGTTCTCATATCATCAATTCATGCTACAAAGTTATCACTACACGTTTGATTGATTCCAAATATTTTCTATTTGAAACCATTATCCATACATATATACATTTATATATATATATATTAACCCTTGAGGCAAAAAAAAAAATATAATCGCCATATTCAACAATATAACACAATGTCCGGTCAAGGAAATTTGACTCGAGATGAATTGTTCAATGATATATTTGGTTCAAGAAGACCTGATAATGACCTTGTTGATGATTCAGCTGATTCTTTTGGATTTGAAAATCCTTCTTCATCATCAAATGATTGTCCAACTTTAGATCCTGCTAAATCACCGTCATCTTTACCTTTCCAAAAACAGCTAAACATTAATGATTCTCAAGGACAACAACAACAACAACAACAGCAGCAGCATTTTAGACCAACAAGTCAAAGTCATTTCAATCATACACAACAGGCTCAACATGAACAGTTTCTACGATCTCAAGGTCAAGCTCAAGGTCAACCACAATTTCATGGTGATTCAAATCAGCCGCCAACTCATACACAAGGCGTTCCGCATCATCCACAGCAACAACAACATCAACAACAACCTCAATTTACACAACAGCATTACCGAGGACAAGCTCAACAATTACAACAAAGACCTGCCCCGGGCTCGAGTCAACTGCTACCTCCACATCCAATACAAACGAATCAACGTCCACATTCTCCAAGTCGTAAGGCACCTCCAGAATCTCCAGTTGGTCCACCACCACAACCACAATCAGCTTCAAGTGGAGGTTTAAATATTTATAACAACAATGATCCTAATCAACTGCCTGCAAATTCAAATAGATCTGCAAGATTACAACCTATAACAACAACCGATCCTTCAAGTGCACCAATATCTCAAAGATATCAACAATCTCCAACAATGTCTAAATATTCAGCAAGATCTCCAATCTTACAACAAGGTATCAATTTATTAACAAGAAATTCAAGAACAGCAACTTCTCCAAATTTACCAACTTCTCCTTCTTTTGGTTCTGCACCACCAACTTCTACTCAGTCTCATTTCCAACAATCAAACAATCCCAACATGAATAATATCCCATCTCTGAATAACTCGGGAAGAAGTATGTCATTGAATTCATCTTCTTTTAGAAATTTTAGAAATTCAGATTCTCAGAGAAAAACTTCAAATGGTGGTGGTAACATAAATAATAATAATAATAACAATAACATCAACAACAGCAACAACAACAATCGTTCAGTATCTCAAAAATCAGATCTAGTGAATGGTAATAGTGGAGGTTCAAATTCAAGTTCTTCGAGTTCCATGGGTCTTGGCTTGAAAACAAGAAGTTTATCTTCAATCGCAAAAGCAAGAAGAGTATCAAGTTCTGCTTCTTTAAGTTCTCATAGAGTCTCTTCATCTGCAAGTTTATCTTCAAGAACTATAGTCACCACTGCTTCAAGAGCTCCACAAGTTTATCCTGCATTATTATCTCGTGTTGCCACGCTTTTCAAAAAAACCATTGTCTTAGCACAATACAATAAAGATGGTTTGGAATATAGAGATGCTTTCACAGGTTCAGATGCCGTTGATGTTATTTCCCATATCATTAGAACAACCGATAGAAATTTAGCATTGTTATTGGGGCGTGCCTTGGATGCACAAAAATTCTTCCATGACGTTACTTATGAACACAGATTAAGAGATTCAAATCGTGAAGTTTATCAATTTGATGAAGTGTTTTTAAATGCTTCATCTTCAACACCAAATGGATCTGCACAAAATTTACAAAATATGCATCATCACCAACAACAAAATCAGCCTTTCGGCATTGATAGTAGAAATGGATCTATAATTAGTGAATCTACACTAACTGCTGCCCCTGGATCTCCAAATATTGATCAAGATCAACAACATAATGTTAACGGTGTATTCACTTTATTAACAGAATGTTATTCACCTACATGTACGAGAGATGCATTGTGTTATTCTATTGCATGTCCAAGAAGATTGGAACAACAAGCAAGATTAAATATGAAACCTCAAGGTGGGTTGAAAAGAAATGAATCACATTTATCATTACATGATGAAGAAGAGAAGAAACAATTATGGTCGCATACAGTGCCAAAAGAATTGATTCAAACTATGGATAAAAAGGAAGTCAAACGTCAAGAATTAATTTATGAAGTTGTTGCTACTGAACGTACTTTTGTTCGAAATTTAGAATATCTAAGAGATTTCTGGATTAGACCTTTGAGAGAATCAAATATAATTCCAATAATTGAACGTGAAAAATTTATAAGAACTGTTTTTTTCAACGTTATAGATATTTTAAATGTGGCAGTAAGATTTAGAGATGCATTAATTAGAAGACAACAATTGAAACCCGTTGTGGAAAATATTGGTGATATCTTTTTGGAATATATTCCATTTTTTGAACCTTTTGTCTCTTATAATGCAGGTCAATGTTTTGCTAAATATGAATTAGAAAGACAAAAAGCTGCAAATCCGTTATTTTCAAGATTTATTGAAGAGACTGAAAGATTACCTGAATCAAATAGGTTAAACATAAGTTCGTATTTATCACAGGCAACAACACGTACTGTGAGATATAACTTATTGTTGAAAGATATTATCAAATCTACAAGAGAAGATTCAATTGATTTACCAGACTTAACAAAAGCTTCAGATTTAATATTGAAATTATTGGAAAGAATTAATGTTAAAGTTGGTAAAGCTGAAGATCGTCATGCATTAATTTTATTAAAGCAAAGATTAGTTTTCAGACCTGGTGAATATGTTGATTTGAAACTTGGTTCTGATCAAAGAAAGATTGTTTATACAGCTCCTTTGAAAAAAAGGAATCAAGATAAAGATAATCAAGGTGACATTCAAATTTATTTATTGGATCATTTATTACTATTTGTTCGTGTTAAAGTCATTAACAAGAGAGAACAACATAAAGTGTATCAACGTCCAGTTCCATTACCTTTGTTATATATAAGTGCATCGGAAGAAATGCCATCATTAAGACCATATACCAGAAAAGCTGGAGCTTATGCACATGTGATTCATCATCCTTCTAAAACTGATACAAAATTCCCAATTTCATTTGCATATATTGGTCGTAGAGGTTATGAATTAACACTTTATGGTGCTACAAACAGTGCACAAGAATCATTAATTTCTATAATTGAGCAACAACAGAATAAGATTAGAGAAAGAAATGATATATTCACTTTAACTCCATTAGCTGAACGGTTTTTCGATATTTCCAATAGAATCAACTGTCTTGCCCCATGTGACGGGGGTAGAAGATTGCTATACGGGACAGATTCAGGTGTATTTATGAGTGAGATTAAAACAAGAGGTTCACAAAGAGTTGTTTCCAAACCTGTACGTATAGTTTCCAAAGTTAATGTTACACAATTGGAAGTTTTAGAAGAATATCAAACGTTATTAGTTTTAGCTGATAAGAAATTATATGCATGGCCATTAGAATTATTAATTGTCCAGGATAAAAAAACTGGTAAAGAATTGATGTCACATGTTTCGTTCTTCAAAGTTGGTGTTTGTGGTGGTAAAATTCTTGTTGTTGCCGCTAAATCTGATTTAATTAGAGTTTTCGAACCAACAGATCCTTTTTCTAAAAAGATGTCCAAGAAGAAATTTAAGAATGAGACTAGAGAATTTCACTTCAATTCAGAACCCGTTTCAATTTCATTTTTGAAGACAAGATTGATTGTTGGATGTACAAAAGGATTTGAAATTGTATCATTAAATGATGGGAACATTGAAGCAATTTTAGATCCAGCTGATACGTCATTAGATTTTATTATAAATAAAGAAGGTTTAAAACCGTTAGCAATTCATAGAATCAGTTCAAATTTCTTATTATCATATTCTGACTGTTCATTTTTCATTAATAAGAATGGATGGAGAACGAGATATGATTTTATGATTAATTGGGAAGGATTACCACAAAATTTTGCACTATGGTATCCATATTTATTAGCATTTGAACCAAATTTCATAGAGATTCGTCATGTTGAAACTGGAGAGTTACTTCGAGTTATAGTGGGAGAGAATATTCGACTTTTACATACAGGTTCACAAGAGATTTTATATGCGTATGAAGATGAACGAGGTTATGATGTTGTTGCATCATTAGATTTTTGGGATAAAACTAATAAAAAAAGTGAAGCTGTTGCTGGAGGCGGAGGCATGGAGACTACTAGTTCCAATTTACCTCAACAACAACAGAAATTTTCACTTGCAATGGATGCAAATTCAGTTGGTAATACATCGTCTTTGACAGAGATTAAAGAAGTTGATGAAAACAGAAGATGAAAGCAGCCATGCATGAGTATTGATTATCTAATGTGGAAAATTTACAGAACTGGTAAAAGTGGGTAAAGTGGAAAAAGTGGGAAAAGTGGAAGTGGGACATTGAATGACAGTTTCCCAATTTCATATACACATATATATGTATGTGTTTGTTTTTTAAGTAAATAATAAAGTGTTTTAATTAATGAATTTATATGATTAAACAATTGTAAAAAAAAATTGGTATAGATTAAGTTCAAGTGACATTCGGTAATCTCTACTAAACTGGGGTCATATAAACCAATGGATACCCAGTTGATCTTCGAAAACTGTTGAGTTTAAACTCTCAAATTGTAAATGACCGAATATTACCGAATTTCGGGGGTAAAGAAAACAGAAATGCCCCCGATTAATCCCGAACTGAACCCCTATTTTAATTTATTCACGTCAAATTCGAAAACCAGTAAACAGTGTATTGATTATGTAACCACAGATAGTCAATGTATAAAAGTATACAATTCTCAATAATGCTGTCTCTATTACTACTAGTACTACTAATACACCACCTACTTTATTCTCTCATTACCACACACAATTCTCTCAACTGCGTTTCACTACTGTGAAACTGTCGCGAATGTGTTTTTTCCTGTTTTTGCGCTGCTCAACGATTTTTACAAATTTGAAATTTTCCAACCGAAATTTTTTTTTTTTTTTTTTTTTTTTTTGCTTCTTGAAAAAGTAAACATAAAATTTTCAACGATTATCTCACTTTTATACCTGATTTATATATCTGTGTGGTTTTTTTTTCTCTCTTGTACTTGTTTGGTTTTAGTTTTCTTTAGATATCTTTCCATAAAGGTCTCACTAAGGTCTCATCTCAATTCTGGCTTGGCTATTCTGGGTTTTGCTACATTCATTTCCATCTTTTCCCTCTATATTCCAGTTGATTTATTATACTACCTATTGCATTTCCACTAAAATTTAAATTTAAAATTAAAAATTCAAAATGTCTGGTGTTGTTGAATCTGTTGAGTCTGTAACTTCATCAATTATGAACACTTTTGATCACTCATCGATACAATCAAAATTTTTCCAAATTTTAAATATCATCAATGGTGAAACTCCAGATTTTATCCAATTAGAAATCCCAAGTATTGAAACTCCATTTGGTTTAAAATTATGGCCAATCTTTAACCAAGTTGCAACTTTCATCACAAGAGGCGCATTTGTCCCTGATGAGTTCCAATACATCGAAGGTGAAACTTTCTTGAGTACAAATAAAGAAGTCTTTATCGGTATCATTTCTTACTATTTTATCATTACTATTGGCCAATTGATATTCAAAAATTTACAACCTCTAAAGCTACAAACATTGTTCAGTATCCACAACTATTTTTTGACTTCAGCTTCATTGATCTTGGCCGTTTTGTTATTTGAACAAATCTTACCAATCTTGATTAACCACGGTTTATTATACGCAGTTTGTTCACCAAATACTTGGTCACAAAAATTAGTTACAATTTACTACTTGAATTATCTAACTAAATTTGTCGAATTCATCGATACTTATTTCCTTGTTGTTAAAAAGAAGAAGATTATCTTCTTACACAGTTATCATCATGGTGCAACTGCTCTTTTGTGTTATATTCAACTAGGTGGTGCAACTTCAGTCTCTTGGATCCCAATCTTGTTGAATTTATCAGTCCATGTCGTTATGTACTGGTACTATTTCCTCGCTTCAAGAGGTGTTAGAGTTTGGTGGAAAAAATGGATCACTACATTCCAAATTTTACAATTTGTACTTGATCTATGTGCAGTTTACTTCTCAACTTATACTTTTTATGCCAATAAATATAGTGAAGAATTAGGTATCTATATTCCAAACATGGGTACCTGTTACGGTACACCATTTGCTGCTGGTACAGGTTGTGCAATCTTGTCATCTTATTTGGTTTTATTTATCGCATTTTATATTAAAACTTATAAAATTGATAAACCAAAAGCTAAAACTAATTAGAATACTTGTTAATTTCAAAGTATAAAATTTAACTAGAAAAATCTTATGTTCATTTCTCTCGTGTTAATATATAAATGAATAAATTATAAATTTGAAGTGAGTTAACAGTTGTAGTTTTAAACTAATAAGTGTCCCCACCTAATAACCTTCTCTTTTTTTAATGTCACGTGGGATGTACACCATATCATGTGACTAAACCATATTTACTAATTCGCGAATGTCTTTGGTGCCTTTAATTTTGGTTTTTCTTTTTTCCACACTGGCGTTGTTTTTTTCTCTCTCTTTACTGTTAATCCGTCATATCCAGTTATAGTGATTGGTTTAAATAAGCCGATATGAAAATATACAAATTGTTATTATTCAAACCGTAAAAGCAAGCACACCTATATACATGTGGTGTGATATACATATATAATCCAAGTTGATGTTTCTTGTATATAACAATAACAACTCGTCCATATTAACTACCAAAAATTCACTCTATTGTTGAAGTTTGTATACGGCTGATAACAACCGAAACAAATATTGCTTTTAAAGACTCGGAGTGATAAGACCGAGTGGATTTTTGAAATAAGATGATTTAGTTCACAAACATGAACAACATAAGGCTATTCAAATATGTAGTTAGGGGGGAAATAAGAAATAATTTGTGTGTTTCCAGTTTTTAGCCGTGTACGACGGTTAACAGTATCGTAAGGCGTATACTACTTAATGTAATAGTACTGAACCGATCCCGTTTTAAGCACTAGCCTCTTCACTAATCTTAGTAATACCTGATGAGCCTTTCACACACTGTTTTGCTTTTTATACGTAAATTGCCAAAATTCCTTGTTATTCCGGTACAATTATACATGTCGGGATCGAAAAATAATTAACAGTACAGACATAAACATTTAACTTGGCTGGTTAATGACATGTCATTGTTTCCTCTTTTACATAATGTTCCCATATTGTGTATATAATAAGTTCCCATTGCGTTATATTTTCTTTGTAATGGCTTTGTGTGGGTTTGAGATATTTACTTACAGCCGTGGAGTTTGGCTGAAATCGTTGTCATAAACTGAGTGATATATATACATATACATATATATATATATATAATTAATTCAAAATCCATGGGGCAAATCTCTGCTTAACACTTTCCCCCTTCAATCAAACCACACACCTATTTATTAAACACAAATAGATCAGTTATGAATTCTGTGATGACTTTTAACAATGTCTCAAATAATCTGTTTAACAAAGATCCAAATCAACTGAATAATAATAGTAATAGTAACAGCAATGTTAACAATTCAATAATATTACCATTACCTAAACTGAATAGTCCATCAAATTCTCAACAATTACCTCAGCCTATACATCCACATCCTCATAATTCGCTATGGGATTATAAATTTGGTTCAACATCAACCACAACAACAAACACAACGATTAATTCACCATCTCCATCTCCAAGTTTGGAAAATGGTAATTTACCTTGTTCATCAATAAACTCATCATCTCATTATACGTTGCATACACCAATACCTCATCAGCCTGCATTGTTACTACCTTCTATAAGCTCATTACCAAATACTTATTCTCCAGTGGAGGATAATCATTATTCATTACCTACACAGAAACAACAGCAACAGCTGCAACAACAACAGCGCCAACCGCCACATTCACCTCCATCATCAAGATCACAATCTTTACCAATAAATCAATCAAGTTTCAATGGTAAAATATCCAAACCTCATCGTAAAAAGAAACAGTGTCCTGAGTGTCATTTATTCTTTTCAAATTTATCAACTCATAAATCCATACATCTAACTCCAGAGAATAGACCTTTCCTGTGTAAGATTTGTGGTCGGGGCTTTGCAAGATCGAATGATTTGTTCCGTCATAATAAAAGGCACTGGAAAGAAACTGGTTCTTCACAGGGCGCTTTCAAGTGTCCATTTAGTACTGTCTTATATAGTCAATCAAACCATAGTGATGATCAACATGATCACCATGATGAAACTCCATGTCACGCAACTGGGATTTTTTCAAGATGTGATACTTATAAAAATCATTTAAAGGCTTTGCATTTCATTTATCCTCCAGGTACGAAGAAAAAGCAAAGAAACGAAGTTGCAGGAACTTGTAAAAATTGTGGTGAATGGTTTAAGAATGTTGACGTTTGGCTGAATGAACATGTTGAGAATAACAAGTGTGGTTGGAATTTTGATTGAAATTGATTGCAAAAGTATTGCAAAAGTATTGCAAGTGTAAGGCTACAATTTTTAATGCATAGAGTATATATATATAAGGCATATGGGTATGGTATGAAATGATAATGGGTTATGAGTACATAATAGGATAGGTTATAAAATGATAAATGATATTAAATTATACGAATTGTAATACTTCATGTAGTTTTTACGAACATACAATTTGGTATTGTGTACAAGAACCAAAACGGTAAAACAACGGTTACTTCCATTTGACTTGATAAAATACCTCAGCGTATTATCATCTGGGCTACTGGCAAATCTAGTACCAATCACAGTTTCCCAAACGCCCAAATGTAAACCCTAAAAATCAAAAATTGCAACGCTGCTTACCACGCTGTTATGTGGTTTGAATGCAATGGCACACTTTCTATTGATCTATAAGTTTAATAGTGAACCTCATACTTTACAGCTCAATTGGAATATTTTTTTCGCAAATGTGCAAAAACGGCTAGTTGTCTAGTTGCCAGATCAGGAAACGCCTTTACGCCATTACGCCTTTTTGCGCACGACGAACCAAAGTGATACGCACAACACCGCAATTAAGAGAAAAACTTTTCTCGTTTTTTTTTTTTTTCAGTTTAGTTAATACTTTATACATGTTTATTAAGCACAGGTTGATCAAATGAAAGTCTGACTAGTGCTGATGATCAACTATATAATAACTTGGTTCTATACAAGGTGTGTATAGAGGGGGGCAAAGTATATGTAGGTTCAGGTTAATTATATGAGAATGGAGTATATATAAAAAACTAGGCATGAAAGTGTAGCAAACATAAATTTTTTTTTTCCCATATTGTAATCATGTATAATTTGATTGGAAGTGATGTCAAATCTAAAGTTTGAAGTGTGGTGGTATGTGAAAACCTGAAAGTGTTCGGAGTTGAGCTGATGAACTAGTTGTGGAAAAAAGCACAGTTTACGATACTAACTGTCAACGGTATCACAAGTGCAAGACAGTCTGGACAGTTACTGGACAGTTTGTTAAACATAATGTTTAAAACTTCAAGACATGTTTCCAAGCGAAAAATTACCAGTATAACGGTTTAAAAAGGCATCTCATAGTTACTTCAAGTCTGGAGTAAAATTAGTTATTCGGCATTTAAATTTTGTACATATTTAATGTATAGAGAGATATATATACGGGAATCAATGATGGCAGCCTCATGGATGAAAAATCTAGACTTTGAATTGTTACCATATGTATGATACACATTTAGTTACTCCTAGCATGTTCAGTGCTCAATTTACCAAATGTTTGTTAATGCTAGGAGATCTAAAGGGGGTTTCAAGTTTGAATAGACACACAGTAGCAAAAGGGTTGATCAAGTGGCTAAAGAAGGTTGTCGAAAAACAGCGGGTACGGTTTCATCATCAAAGTTTGTTAGAGGATTGATTTTGGAACCATACCAGATATGCGATCTGTTATCTCTATTGGATTGTTGATACTGGGAACTCAGCGGTTAGTTAGTGAGTTAGTTTGTTGATTGGTTAACAGTTAATAGTTAATATGTATATAATCAACTGTGAAAAATGGCACAACTGGCGTAATGGGGCTACCCAATTAGGAATCGACGTGGCCAATTTATAATGCTCTATAATTTTGTACATATTTGTACATAATTTTTTACGCAAATTTGTTTTTTTTGCCAAAAACCTAAAAAAAAAACTTTCATTCCGCACTCACAAGACTAGTTTTAAATCTCGACGCAATAGGAGGGAGAACGCAAAAAGTGGACGATGGCAAAATCAATTTTGAGATGGAAAATAATAATAAAAGAGATCTTGGATCTTGATTTTGAATCTCTAATTTTTAAATATAACATATATCAATAACTGAATTTCATAGTTCCCTGTTGTAACATTGAAACGTTCAAATCTCGCAATAAATTATTTTTTGAGTTTTTGCGCTTCTCACAGTTTTTTGCAAAAATTCCTAAATAGTAGTAAGACGGAGATCTAGATCAGAAAAGAAATATTTTAGTGTGGTTTGTTGAATTAATTTGATAAAAGAGGCTTAAAGTACAATTTACCAGTGAAGTATTACTATTACTATTATTTCATAATCTATATATTCACAATTGTCCAAAAGGGTTTTAATAACCAGCACTCCTAAAAGAGAGATAATAACACACAGCGCTTCATTATTTATCATGTCTGAACCACCTCATTCGAATCTTACGAGGTCACTATCAAGTTT
Organism: Hansenula silvicultrix; assembly: GCA_030574755.1. Taxonomy (NCBI): domain Eukaryota; kingdom Fungi; phylum Ascomycota; class Saccharomycetes; order Phaffomycetales; family Wickerhamomycetaceae; genus Hansenula; species Hansenula silvicultrix. The sequence goes on from JAJMFL010000004.1 coordinate 217,753, forward strand.
TAAATCAAAATTAAGCTCAAAATTTAAGAATGCCGCTGGTAATGAATTGGAATCAAATAGTGGATCTGTTGATGAAAATGGGATACTAGCAATGAAATATGATAATTTTGATAAAGAACAACCAGGTGAAATGAAACCTTCCACTTCATTCACGATTCTAAATAGTCATGAACTTATTCAATCTTCAAGAAATTGCTCAATAGATGCGGATCGTTCAAATTGTGAGGTATCGTCTACTACTGCTACTACTACTACAACAACATCATCATTAGCTGCTGCTGCTGCAACAGCAGCCGCTGCAGCGGTATCATCATCATCAACACCCTCAACGAATCAACAACAATCCTCAACTCCTACGCCTTCCCAGTCATCACAGTTTTCACTAAAGGATAAAGAATTTTCATTTTTACAACTACAAAACTCTTCAAATCCAACATCACCAGTAAATTCTAAAAGACAAGATATGATTATTGATCCACTAAATACATCAATCTTATCAGAAAAACTACACATGGCGGTAAATACCGATATGGCTTCACCTCAACCAAAAGTTTTCCCAATACCAACATCATCATCTGCAACATCTGCAACTACCGCTGCGACGACCACCACAACTCACAACTCACAACCATCTTCAATGTCACATAACAACTCATTCTCTTCAACTTCAAGAAAATCTTCAAACATTTCAACATCTTCAACTTTTTTACCTCCACTACAACAACCAGTTACTCCAACTAATGAAACACCGCTATCCAATCAATCACTTGAAGCTCAAAGCTTAGAACTAGCAGATGCAATGGCACTAAGTATTTTGGATAAAGTTGATGCAGGTGTTAAGATTGACCAAAATATTGAAACCGAATGGAAAATATAAACTATAGATTTTTCATAACCCTTCATTTTAATGTTTGCATAACGAATTATTTCAATTCTATCTCATACTTTTTCTCTTTTATTCAGGCTATCATTTCCATCTTTGCATATCATTCGCTATATACATATATACATTTATATAACTTGCATACTAAATCTAACGATTCTCATGATTTTTAAATTACTACATTGTAAGATTACTTTATATAGAATATATTAAAAACACACATGAGCCTAATTCATACTTTTCATTTTTTTGTCTCCTTTCATCTTTTCTTCGTTTATGCTATATTTATAAATTGTATAAATTTTATCTAAGCTTTAACAGTTCTTAAACCAGCATTTGAACGGAAAATTGCATCACCTTCAGCATAACCCCTACCTAATCCAAAACCAACACCTATCCAAACTGGGAAGGCTCTTCTTTTGAATAATAAAACTGAAGCTAAAACACCAGCACCAAAACCTAATCCAGTTTTAACAATTGTGTTTGAAAGGACAACATCCCATTTATCATTCAAGATGTTTTGTGATGGGGATGGAACAACTTGTTGTTTTACTTCAGACATTATATCTTAGAATAAGGTTAGTTTATATGAATATATTTCCCCTAGGGTATAGTATTAGGAACTCTATGATCCACCTGATTCATAATGTTCATGTTTATCCACACTTCCCTAGCTGGGGAAATTAAGCCCGTGGACAGCACACAGCACACAATTGGTAACCCACTTGGTTCCTAAACTCAATCCCCAAAATTTCAAACTCACTTTATATGATTCTATGCTATCTCTTGTGATCCAAATACCACTCCAAACTACCTTTACAACCTTTTCGACGAACAAATCAAAAGTGTTGAAAAACCTGAAAAATTCGCGAAACACCAAAAATTCAATTTCCCTTCTCTCAGTGCATAAACGTCAAAACATATAAATTGCGTTTTGACACTTATGCTCCCTTCGGCGAATGTAATAATACCTGGAGAGACTGATTAATGAGTTGATTTGAATTTTCTGTTTAGTTCAAAGAGCTATAAATACAAACAAAGGGAGTTTCATGCTTCTACCTCAATTGAAGTATTCTACCGCTGCAAAAGTACTAGTCACGTCTGCTATAGCTTATCAAGCAATTCCTTTGGTTACAAGACAGTTTAATAAGTTTACACATTTTAGAAATATGGCCACTCAATCACAATTTATACCACCACAAGCTCCACCTTCATGGAATCATTCATCTGAAGAGATCTTGAAATTAACTGAAGATTATATCAAGAGAAATACTGAATTGAATGATAAAATTGCTCAATTGGGTGAAAATCCTACTGTGGAGAATGCATTCCAACCAATTGCACAATTTGATAATGCCAATGATGGATTAGTTAACGTTTTAACTTTTTATCAACATGTTAGTGCTAATAAGGAACTAAGAGATGCCTCTACACAAGCTGAACAAAAATTCAGAGATTTTGGTATTGAACAAAGTTTAAGAGAAGATTTATACAAGGTTTTCCATAAACTATACGAAGAGACCAAAAATTATGAATCATTAACTGAAGAAACCAAGAAATATTTAAAAGATATTGATAACGATTATAGACGTAATGGGTTAGCATTACCAGAAGAGAAAAGGGAACAGATTAAAGAAATTCAAAAAAAATTGTCCAATTTAAGTTTAGAATTTGGTAAAAATCTTGGTGAACAACAAGAATTTATCTTGTTTACCGAAAAGGAATTGGATGGTGTTCCAAAAGATGTTATTGAACAATTTGAAAAAATTGAAGACAAATTGAAGATGACATTTAAGTATCCAGATATTTTCCCAGTTTTAAAATATGCTAAAAATGAAGAAACCCGTAAAAGGGCATTCCTTGGTGATCAAAATAAAGTTCCACAAAATGAAAATTTATTAATCGAAGCTGTTAAATTAAGATCAGAATTGGCTCAACTATTAGGTTATGAAAATTTTGCTGAATACGTTTTGGAGAAAAAAATGGCTAAAAATGCTAAAACTGTGTTGTCATTCTTGGATGATTTAAAGCAAAAATTAACACCTTTAGCAATTAAAGAACGTGAACATTTATTGGAATTGAAAAACGAACATTTGAAAGAACAAGGGCTATCATCGTCTGACTCATATTATGTTTGGGATCATAGATTCTATGATACTTTATTATTAGAACGTGAATACAAAGTTGATCAACAAAAAATCTCTGAATATTTCCCAATTAAAGAGACAATTGATAAAATGTTGGGAATTTTTTCAAAATTGATGAATTTAAAATTTATTCAAGTTGAAGATTCTGAAAAATCAGTTTGGCATGAAGATGTTAAACAATTTGCAGTTTGGAATTTAGACGATGAATCTAAACCAAAATTTGTTGGTTGGTTATATTTTGATTTACATCCAAGAGATGGTAAATATGGCCATGCAGCAAATTTTGGTATTTATCCAGGTTACAACAAACCGGATGGTTCAAGATCATATCCAGTCACTGCATTGGTTTGTAATTTCTCCAAACCAACAAAGGATAAGCCATCATTGTTGAAACACGATGAAGTTACTACATTTTTCCATGAATTGGGTCATGGTATCCATGATTTAGTTGGTAATACTGAGTATGGGAAATATCATGGTCCTTCTGGTTGTTCATGGGATTTTGTTGAAGCTCCATCACAAATGTTGGAATATTGGACTTGGTCAAAAGATGAATTGCGTGATTTATCATCACATTATGAAACCGGTGCAAAGATTGATGATGAATTGATTGATTCGTTAATCCGTTCAAAACATGTCAATGGAGGATTATTCAACTTGAGACAATTACATTTTGGGTTATTTGATATGACATTACACTCTAAAAATGAATCAATTGATATTGCTAAATTTTGGAATGAATCAAGAGAATCAATTGCATTAGTTAGTAGTGGAGGTGAAATCACTAAAGGGTTCAATTCATTTAACCATATTATGGGTGGATATCAAGCTGGTTATTATGGTTATCTATGGTCACAAGTGTTTGCAGCTGATATTTATTATACCAAATTCAAATCAAATCCATTAGATACTAAAACTGGTGTTGAGTATAGAGATATTATCTTAGCAAGAGGTGGTTCCAAAGAGGAGAATTATAATTTGAAAGAATTATTGGGTAGAGAACCAAATAATGAAGCTTTTTCAAAAGAATTGGGATTAAGTGTATAAATTTAATAAATTTGAAATAAATATTATTTATTGAAATTTATAATGTATTTAATGTATTTAATGTATTATATTGCTTTTTAAGAATATAAATTAAAGCTAAACACTCGCCGCTATAAAAATTTCCACAACTAATTGAACAATCGGTTCATTGGTGAATATACTGGAAATGGAATAACATACAAACTACCCCCTTTATCATTATACTTGATTAAAATCATTTCTAACACATTAATACCACACTATAACTTTGTGTATATAAAGTCTATGATTGGGTTTGAAGCCCTGACACACATATAATCTGTAATGTTGCACCAACCATTTTGTTTATTATATATTCAATTTCAATTATTGTTTATATTATTTGGATGTATAAAGTCATAAACTGTTATTGGTTTATCGCATTCCAATCATATTGAATTGTAGATTATATACATTAGTATTTTGAATGGTAAATTTGAAATATGCCCTTGTTCGAGAAAGTAGATTGTTTGCCTTAATCTGTCTTTCACTATCAGAATTCTCCGAGTAACTTAGCTTATTGATCCGAAATTGTATTTCAACCGTTGGTAAAGTATTATAGGTATTTCAATTAATAGTGAGAATGACTATCACATTACAATCAGATTACACAAGTCTACAACTAAACAACAACCATAGCGTATCAACTTATCACAACTTATCAACTTATCAATACAACCAACAAACGTTCAACTTGTTCCCACCGATAATTCTCGGAGGTTTTCCACAATTTAAATTTTTTGTGTCAACTAACTTATAGTGATAGCGAAACAGTAACCACTAACCACTTGTACAAACGAACATGTGCTTTATCATGATTCTAGACACAAAAGGCAAAAAAGGTTATCAACAATGCTGATACGTTTGTAGCTTAACCCCTCTATATATATATATATGTGTGTTCTTGCTTTGGACTTTTGATTCCTGTTATTGCCTCCATCTCAATCACTACATACAAACAAACACATAATGACGCCAGCCGCTATAGTAGAATATCCAAACTCACACAATGTTCCAAGTGAACTTGTTTTGGAAGAATCAGAGGATCCAGAGATCATTGAGTACACATATCATCATAACTCAGAAGCATGGAAAGGTCGATTATCAACAGATCAATACATTGAAAGAGAACTATATTTACGTTCAAATTGTACAATGTTGCATAGATCGGAATCTCCATTAGGATTACATCTATACGTGTTGCGAAACTTATCACTACCAGCTTATTCCAAATTTGATAATATAGTCGCCGCTCTGGAAGTGTTGATTAGGAAAGCATGGAGAGTTAATGGGAGTACTGGTGAATTGGAGGTAGTGAATTGTGCCACTGTGGGTAATGTGTTCACTTTAACAAATCATAGACAAAGGGGTTACGCGAGTAAATTGATGAGAAATTTAAACAAGATACTTGATGCCAAACTAGGTAAAGGTGGATTTTCCATCTTGTATAGCGAAGTTGGTTCTTTCTATTCAAAATTTGGATTTAAAGATGCACATGTTCCTTTGAATTACATCCCTTCAATTTCTCTTGTACAAGGATCTGGTTCCAACTCACCAGATTTCCAATTCCTGAAATTGAATGGGTACGATGATTTAATTGAATTACAAGCTAAATCTGTGAAGAAAGATTTATTATCCCAAGGTAAATCATTGAAATCCAATGAAATTGCAGTGGGTTTAATGCCCACTGTTGAGATATATCACCAGATAAATTTAAAAGATATCTTTATGCACTTGAAAACAGTTCCAAATGCATCTAAAAGAGTGGAAAATTTTGGTGCTATGTTAAACAATTCTGATAATCACATTTTATGGAATCACGATTGGAATAAAAAGCATCTAGTTATAACTAAAATTTTCACACATTCAGGAATTACGTCGGATGAAATTGAATCCATAATCTTGAAGCTCTTGTACCTCGCAGGGTTAGAAGCTCAATCTCATAATTTATCACAAGTTGTTATATGGGATACTTCATTAAGTTCAAATTTATCAATTCGGTCCAATATTATCAATTTTTTACAAAAGCTGAGTTTAAAAGGCAAATTCTCTCAAGATAATCCTTCACTCTGTGCTATAAATATAAACGATAAACAACAATCTCAAATTGATAATATTAATTGGATTGCAAATGAAAAATGGTGTTGGTACTGAAAACTATTGAAACTGTTGATAATCAAATACATTTTGGGCTTATGTAATATACTCGCGATAAATAAAGGGGAGTTTAAACAATATATACACAGTATATACAATTGTGGGTTTCGAACATTTGAACTTGAACTTGTATCGAAGTAATTATGTTTTTTAGAAGTGATTGAATTATTGCTTTCGCAAAATCCGTTGGGGAATACGTTGTTGCCATATCTCTTATCGGGCTCGAATGGCTCCATAATCCCGCATTCATTACATATATAATGATTATATGTGAGTTTCCAGCAATTTCATGATTCTAGTTGAACTTTAAGGGTACTCAATTGTACACAATAGAGTATTTTCAAAGTAATAAACAATACTTGGAACGAAAATTGTTGTTTTGAAACTTGCAATATACAATTTCCCAAATTACCATTGTAGTGAACTTTTTTTATCAATACTTTGTATAATATAATACCAAGCACCAAGTACCTATTACCAAGATACTATTACCAAGTACCTCGGTACAAGCAAATAACTTACTGTATTCATAACTAACATACACCCAGGTTCAATTGCCGTTCAAGTGTTGAAACGTTTCCATGTGTGGTCCTTAACCTCGCATAAATCGCCGTATACACTGGGATTTCCTTTGCACTTGCGTATTGCTATTGTGTTATGGTATGGAATAACGAAAGAACACCACAGACACTATGAGATCTTGTCACATAACATTGGACAAATTTTGCAAAAATGGTTATGAGATATGTTGGTATTGATTATTACACGTGAATAGCTTGGAAAGCGTATGGTGGTGTTTTTTCAATATACTATAGATCAATGTTGTTGTGTATACATGTCCATACATTGTAAAACTAAACACACAAGTGTCAAAATCAACCAGCATAGAGTATAGAATATAGAATATTGGAATGACTAGAAGCGCCAAAATTGTGTTAGAAAGATCGGATGATCCAGAGATTTACCAATACTGCTCGTTTAACACATCAGCTACTTGGAAGGGCAAACTATCTTCAGATCAGTATGTTGAAAGAGATATAGTTTTACATTCAACTTCTAAAGTACTACAGAAAGACTCCAAACAGACAAAAGGTGTTTATCTTTATATCCTCAGAGACTATTCATTACCTTCTTCAACAAAATTTGATAATATAGTGGCCAGTGTAGAGACTCTGAATAGAGAATCTTGGAGAATTAATGGTACTAATGGTGAATTAACAAAAATTGTTTCAGCAGTTATTGGGAACGTTTTCACATTGGATCAACATAGGAAAAAGGGATATGCTAGTCATTTAGTAACACAGTTGAATGAAATCTTGGATAAACAAATTGGGTTAGATGGTTATTCGTATCTTTATAGTGAAGCTGGGAATTATTACCAAAGATTTGGATATGACAATTTCCATGTCCCAACACATTATTTTGCCCTTGATGGTGTACAAGGGCTTGATACTGAAATCACACCTAAACAATTTCAGTTTTTGAAATATGAAGGATTTGACAATTTGATTCAAATTCAAGCTCAAGTGACTAAAAGCAGAATGGTACAAAAGGCTAAATGCTTAAAACTCGATGAGTCAATAATAAGTTTGATACCCAGCATGGATACATATTCATGGCATCATGATAGAGATTTGATAACGGCTTCTAAATTGAAACAAGATGCAGAGATTAAGAATTTTGGAGCTGTTCTATCAAATTCAAATGATTTCATAATTTGGTATCACGACTGGAATGAATCAAAATTGGTAATCTTGAAAACTTTCATACAAGATGAAACCACCACGGCAGGTTTACACGATTTTCAAAAATTATTGAAAATTGCAATGCATGAATGTAAAGAGTATAAGCTTGAAGGTATCTTCTTATGGGATTCTTCACTAGGTGAAGATGAACTTTTCTATAAGGCTAATGTTGAAATGTTGAAAAGTTTCAAAAATACTAAACTATTCAAAGATAACGATTCACTATCAGCCGTTAGATTCCATGACAAGACACCTAGTAGTAAAATTCACTGGGATGCTAATGAAAAATGGGCGTGGTTTTGAAGTTGGGCTTTAAATGATATAAGTTTATATACATTATGTGGTATACTGGAGACTAGTCTCAGAGGAGTAACACTATTTCTAGGTGATACTGAACAATCACAGTACGCGAAATATACAATGAACTGGTCATAAATTGAACACACCATATATATGTACCAGCATAGCTCAACACATCTTGTCTAATCTCTGCTCAATTCGATGTAGTCTCCATCCACTGGTGAATTTATATTCTCAGGGCTTAACTACTCGCGAATTCTTGGACTCTCTTATTTCCCCAGTCTAATTTTCAACCTTTCTAAGGTACAATAGAACTGCAACCCGTATACATCAAGCACACTCAGAGAACATTTACAGAAGAATAGGGGAATATAGTACCCATGGGAGAAAGAATCACGAGTATACCGGAGGGTCTGAGCACCTCGACACCGATTCAGACAACTTTCCCGGATAATGAAATGACAAGAATAGAACTGGATTCACCAGAACGGACACTAATACATCATCAACAATCACAGTATGAACATCCAGAGTTTATGAGAAGTGATCAAAGGATGGTTAGGTCGCTACTCTATACGGGGCAATTACTGAACTTGAAAAAGCCAAAAGCCACAACTTCGTCTGGTGAATTTTTAGTTGATTCTTTAGAGACTATAACGTCCTTTATGGATAATATATATCTTGTTACAAAATTTGGTATTGGAAAGAACTCCAAAATTTTATCTAAAATTGGATCAAATGCTAGTAAAGTATGGTTTATAACTGTGTTGTTTGCAATAAGGAATAATATCAAGACTCTGATTCGATTACAAGATTTGAAGAAAAAATTATCAAATGAGATTCAACTAGTTAAACAATACACACAATACCAAAATCATTTAGCTGGGTTAATCATAAAGAAGTATGAAACCAAATTATCACAATTGCAAAGTGAGATAACAACGTCACTTGTTGAATTGTTGGGGAATTTAAACGATTTGGTATTTGTCTCTATAGAAGTTTTCAAATTGAAAATACCACGTTGGATTGAAAAATTCTTAGGATTCATATCTGCAATAATGATGATTTATAGAATGTCTAAAAGGTCATAAGAACAACTATTTTGATTCAAGATTTTCCATCAATGACTCTCTAAAATATTTCAGTGCTGTTTTATCATCTCTTGAAATCCATCTTGAACATTCTTCAACGTTATCCGTATATAAACAATCTTTAGAGAAATCTGCATAATGAAACCCATTACACTCTTTATCCAAGTAACCACCAGTACATATCCAAATATATCGACCTCTTGAACGAGGGTTTTTATAGCTTCTTCTTAAATCCATTTGATTACCACATAATGAACACATTGGTAAATTTTCTTGAAATCGTCTTAGATAATTCCTATAGGTCAAATTAAATCTTAAGGGCCCTGATATAGGGTGTGTTTGGAATTCTGTAGTTGATGAAACACAATGCTTATACTCTTCTTGAAATCCTGCATGCATTATAAACAATGTATTATGTGGTAATGGAACCGCATACATGGGAGATTTGGGTTCTCCTTCCAAATCATATTCTTTCCTTATTCTAAAATCACGAGTTGCCCCAATTGTATACGAGGAAATTATAGGATGTGGTCCAATATATGTCATACGATCACTATGCCAATCCAAATTGCTTGACTTGTTTTCAAATTTATTACAGACTACTAAATCACCTCTCCATGGTTCTGTAGCTTGATAAGGTAAATGTTCCCGTTGTGACAATTCCCTATTCAACTGATCTTCTATCAGCAGCTGGGCTTTTTTCAAATCGTCCGTGTATTGTGTTCTGGAAACGTATTTATTACCATTGTAGTACAGCGTTTCACCAATTTTAGAACTATAAACTTTATTTGTATGATTTGAAACACATTTATTACCAAATAGATAAAATTTCTGAGGCGCAAAGCCCTCAGTATCTTTCATAAGGAATTTCAAAATATCATCAGCCAGTTCATCTGGTAAAAAGTTATAATGGATTGTTGCATAGGGCACAGTTTTTTCAATATCTTCTTTAGAATATAGGTATATGGGTTTGGTAGTTTTAGAATGTTTACTTAATGGTGTTTTTTCCTCTTTCCCAAATAACGATTTGATATTTGATTGTCTTGAAGTATGTGAACCGGTTTTCCTTCTCTTGACATCTGGGAATGATTCATACAACAAAGACTCAGCAGTTGATATAGATCCATCACAAGTGATCAAGATCTCTAATAACGAAGACTCATCACAATCTGGGAAAATCAATTTCAACTTTGATACTTTTGCCTCAGTCATCGTTCATCCGTGGGAAATCAAAGCATCTTATAGCACTCTCACCCAACTAGACTTACTAATAACCCTACGAGCCAGACTATTCAACCAACAGAATCAATTCATAGTGTAAATTGAGAAAAGTCGCCTCTTTGAAATGTAAACAATACGAATTCGCGTAAATTTTTTGCAAAACACATTCGCGAGTAGATTTCAAATGCCACAGCAACTGTCAAAGACGTATGAACCGAGTATAAAAGAATTAGAGACTATGCCAAAGGGGATGCTAGGTTGGGTTTATTTAGATTTGATTTGAAAAATACCCAACTGAAATGAATGATCTGTAGTATTTCTACAAATTTCTGGCAAATCAGTTCTTATGTATCTCCAGTGTAAATCGCAAAACTGTGCGGAAATGTATGGAAATTTCCACAATTGGAAAGTCGACCGACAAGTTCGTGATAACTCCCTTGTGGGCTATCATATAAATTGACGCCATTCCCTCGCTGATTCCACATATATTTCGTTTGGTGTAAGAGCAAGTACTTACTCAATTGAATTGACAACTAATACTTTACATAACAATGGTTGAATTGAAAAACTCTACAGCAGAATTGACTTTGAACACTGGTGCTAAAATCCCAGCTTTAGGGTGAGTATTAAATGTCAAAGTTGCTTTCATACTTTAATTGATTTTTTGAGCTAACAATCTTCAACAGTCTTGGTACCTGGAGATCTCTTGAAGGTCAAGCTTACAAAGCTACATTACACGCTATCAAAGAGTCCGGGTATGTCCACATTGACGGTGCAGCTATTTACAAAAATGAAGATGAAGTTGGTAAAGCTATCAGAGATAGTGGTGTTCCAAGAGAAAAATTATTTGTAACCACCAAGCTATGGGGTACTAGTCACAGAAATCCAGAAGCTGCTCTTGATGAATCATTGAAGAGATTGGGATTGGACTATGTCGATCTATATTTGGTTCATTGGCCAGTTGCTTTGAAAACTGATAATATTAAAGATGGTAACTTGTTACAAATCCCTGTTAGAGAAGACGGTGCAAGAGATGTTGATTTAGACAATTGGAATTTCGTTAAAACTTGGGAATTAGTTCAAGAATTACCAAAAACTGGAAAGACCAAGGCCGTTGGTGTTTCCAATTTCTCTGTTAATAACTTGAAAGAGTTATTAGCTTCACCAACTACTAAAGTTACACCAGCTGCTAATCAAATTGAAGTTCACCCATTATTACCACAAACCGAATTGATTGATTTCTGTAAAGAACACGGTATTATCGTCGAAGCTTACTCACCATTAGGTTCATTAGAATCTCCATTATTCACAAACAAGACATTATTAGACATTGCTAAAGCCTATGACGTTTCAGTTGCTCAAATCTTGATCAATTGGGCTTTGAAAAGAGGTTATGTTGTCTTACCAAAATCTGTCAACCCAGAAAGAATCGATGCCAACTACAAAGTGTTCGATTTGAAAGATGAAGATTTTAACAAAGTTAGTGATTTGGTTAAAGTTGAAGGTGAACAAAGATTTATCAACCCAGACTTCTCACCATTCCCAACTTTTAAATAGATTGGTACAATTGAATGAAATAAATGAAATATTTGGCTTTTCTCGTGTTTCCTTCTTTGACATCCAGCTACAATCCTACATCTCCATCGTAGCTAAACTGTGCAATTCTACTTTGTAGTACTCTAATCCTCTTATAGACACTTATACTCATGACAGACTTATTAGCTCACATATATGCTGCTCCTACCATAAATCCGCGAATGTTTTCGCGATCACCAAAGTTTTGAATTTTTTCAATATTCAATGAAAAATTCAGTATTAGTTATAGTGTAAGTTACGTATATTGAAAGGGTATTTGCACAATTTCCAAGTTATTAGGCTCTCCAAGATGCTACGCTATCAAACTTTGAGATCTTCCAAGAGGTTCATGGCTACTGCGGCCCAGGACTCTAAGAAGGAAGTTGAAGAAATAACCAAAACTTGGGCATCAGGTTCACAATCAGAATCATATAAAGTACAACATCAACCTTCGAGAAGAGCTATTTTGAATGGTGTTGGTCCATATGGTCCACCTTCTTTGAGATCAAGAAGGGCCAAGCTTCAATACATGTCACCTTTAGGATTGGGTGAAGCTTTTGATGCCGCTTATGATATATTGAAAACTAAAGCTAGTGGAACATATAAGGAAATTGCAGAAATTGAATCCAAAATTTCAAATACACAGGATTCAGAAGTTTTAGCACAATTACAAAATTTGAAAAACTCAAAATTAGTTGAAGCTGAATTGGATAATCCAGAAGTTCGTTTCAATTTTACGTATCATGATAAAATTGAAAACGATCCATCCACTATAGATTATAACCAACCAGTTTATAGAGAATTGAAAAAAAAACACTGGGAAGACTATGGTCAAATGTTATTAATGCAAAGATTGGAACAGTTCAAAGCTATCCCGGACACTTTACCAACTTTGGATCCAAGAGCTGAAGTTTCATTAAAATTTTTAAATCATACTACCATAAATAGATGGGTCGAACCAGGTAAATTATTACCAACAAATGCAACCACATATCCACCTTCTTTCAAAATTCAAGAATTCGAAACTGTGGATCCGGAAACACAACTATACACTGTACTTGTGGTTAATCCAGATGTTCCAGATTTAGAAAATGATTCTTTCAAGACTCATTTACACTGGGGGTTAACAAATATCAAATTGAGTTATAATGAAAATTTCATAGGACCAAAGCAATTTTTAGAAAACAAAGAGATTAATGAACTAATTGACTATTTACCACCAGTTCCTGAAAAAAACATTCCAACTCAAAGATTTATAACTTGGGTTTTCAGACAACCAACAGAGATTTCTCAATCCGTTCAAGAAAGAGAATTTGACATTAGACAGTATGTCGAAGAACATGGATTAGATGCCATTGGAGCTCATCTGTGGAGAAGTGAATGGGACTCTAATGTTGCCAAAGTTAGAGAACTTTATGGCTTACCAAAAGGTAATGTTTATCATAGAGTTCGTCAATAAATTATGTAAATACTCTTGTAAATATAGAAGAATCATACACGGGGAACTTTCTGTAGTGCTACATAACCATAACTAAGTACTATTTTTACATTTATCAACTATGACAAATAATTTATGATTTATCGAAAACCAAAATGAGTCTAAAATTCGTCAATTGTATGTGTTATTTTTTTTTTAATTTTGATTTTAAATTTTTTGTTTTATTGGTAATATATGTGATGTATGCTTCTTTTAAAACGTTGATTTTTCTTTGGAGATTGATTGTAGTTTGGTCCTCCACCCTTAGGAATATTCAAGAAATAAATACGATCTTCCTGATCAAGTATAGTTCATTTAGTTTTTAGCAGTTTCTAAATTTTCAACAGCTGAAAGGATAACTTGAGCGAAATCTAATTTATCATCATCCAAGTTGATTTCTTTGGAAGCAGTGACCGGTTTTGGAGTTTCAATTTTCTTTGGAGCATTCAATTCAGCAAATTTAGCTTTAGCTTCAGCGATTAAAGCTTCCTTTTTAGCAAAAGCTCTAGCTTCTTCAGCTTTAGTGGCTGCTGATTGCAATGAAGCAGTATGGTAAGCACCGTATAAAACACCAGCAGCTAAGGCAGAGTATCTAAGAACCTAAAACCACATAGTTAGTACCTACTATTCCTCAAAATTATTTCAAAAAACCCAGTTGATGATGTATCATTGTCAATATATACCATAGGCCCCTAGTTGGGTGAATGCACATCCCACACAAAGCCAACCATGCAGCGAGATAAAATCGCAATTGACAGTGACAAATCATCTCCACCTCCAATGGAAAGACCCTCCACATACGTTAACAGTTGACATTATGAAATTCCTTAAAGTTTGGTAACAATTATACGCCCTCAATGTTAATCCCAACTCTTCAGTATTTACTACCCATTTTCAATAATTTCTTCAGTTTTGATTCGCAGTGAAAAAAGATCGAGAGCCAATTTCGCGAAAGTCACCCGGAAACTGGAAACTTCCCACCGAAATAGCGGGAGCGTCCCAAAGAGGACAATTACCGCATTGGGCCTATTTCCGAGACTTTCCATCAAACGGTATAAGCTTGGTTCCACTACTTGGATCTCTCTCTGTGTTTGTTATAATCCAACGCAGGTTGCTGGCGATTTGGATTTGCTCACTAGAAATTGTAAGATCAGTGCTATGATGCTCACACAGACTTTGAAAAGAAGTGCGTATGTCTTTGTTGTCATTTTAGGAATCATAATTGCTTACAATATAGATGCGTTAAAGTTCAGATCAAGATCTGTCACTTTCAACAATAGGCCTAGAAAATTCTCTTCGTCTACAAACCCCAACTCATCTTCAACTGCTGGTGGTGCAAATGACTTGCCTTTCAAATATAACGTGTCCGTGGCTTTCCAGCCTAAAGAGAGAGATGAGAACAAGTTTGTTAATGAGATGTTTAAGAATAAAAAGATAAATTCCCCAACTGGTGAAGATAACTACTTTTTAGCTAAAAAATCAGATAGCGAGGTAGCAGTTGGTGTAGCTGATGGTGTAGGTGGATGGGCAGAGCTTGGGTACGATTCAAGTGCTATATCGAGAGAGTTATGTAAAGCCATTGAAGAAGGGTATCTCCAGGGGAAAGATGCATTGAAAGCAAGTTATCCACAAGTTCTATTAGAAGAAGCATTCTCTAAAATACAAGACGAAAAAATAGTGAAAGTAGGAGGTACCACTGCATGTCTAGGTGTCTTTGCACCTGACGGGAATCTAAAAGTTGCAAACTTGGGTGATTCATGGTGTGGTGTTTTCAGAAATAATAGACTAATCATAGACACAAAAATTCAAACACATGGTTTCAACACTCCATACCAATTGGCAATTATTCCAAAAGAAGTTTTGAATTCCAATAAAAAAGGTAGATTCATAATGGATAAACCATTGGATTCAGATACATATGAGTTCCAAGTTCAAAAAGATGATATAATAGTATTTGCTACAGATGGTGTTATCGATAATATTGATGTTAAAGACATTGAATTGTTTCTAAAAGATAACGAAAAAACTGATCTTCAACAACTTTCAAAAGATTTCGTCTCCAAAGTTTATAAATTAAGCCTTGATGAAAACTTCCCTTCTGTTTTCAGCCAAGAACTTTCAAAATTGACAAAACAATTTTATACTGGTGGTAAAGAGGATGATATAACAGTGGTATTTGTTAAGGTTGACCAGTAAATATAGTGAAACAACCTTCATAAAGTAGCATTAACAGCAGCAACAGCAGCAACACAGACACCAAAGTTTAATTCTATAATTTGCATGTTAACTTCGGGGGAATGATATCTATAAATAATCAATCATTTCCATCATCAAATTTAGTTTGTAGAATATATTTGTTGATTTTTTCCTTCTGTGTTCTTCTACGTCTTTCCTCTTCAACGACATTACTTGCAAATTTAACGTTTGAAGGCAATTCAAAATTCTTTGTAGTCACTGCTTTACCCTTTTTCGTGACAAGAGTGAATGGAATTTTACCAGAGCTGTTAGCTTTCATATTTCCCCTTGATTCATCAAAATCTTCGTTTCTATTGACTTGAACATTTTGTGGTAACTCAAGGGTAGTCTTATCAACTTTATGCGAGCTCATACTATCGAAAACCATTTTTTTGAATTCTCTTTCCAAAGCTTCTTCGATCTTGCGCTCTTCTTCCTCTTGTAATTTACGTTCATACATTTCATAACTCAGTTTAGTATTTTCGTCTTCTTCATCATCTTGGCCATCGACAGCTGTGGAGTCCGCACTTTCCTGCTCAGAATTACCTAATTCGTCATCTCCATCATCATTTTCATCTTGTTCACTGTCGTTCCCTTCATCTTCATCTTCATCGTCCTCATCTTCATCATCGTCATCTGGACCTGATGCACCTGGTGCAATCCCTTTGGCTTTAACCAGTTCATTCAAAGTATCGACAGCTTGCCTTAGATCTGCTGATCTTTCAAACTTGTACTTTTCAAAAGCTTTAACCACTTTGAACTCACAATCTTTTGGCAAAGGTGAATTTTTCAAAAAAATATAATAGTCGAAATATGTTAAAAATAGTTGAAACTTATCTTTAAATTTATTACCTCTTAATGAAAAGTTCTGGAGAATGGAACAAACCAAATGAATTCTGAAATAATCATCTTGTGCATCTAGCTCCGATTCTCTTCCAGGCATTGGATTATTGAACGCATGTCCAAATGTTAAAAGTTTATAAAGTAAATCATGAATCAATGAAATATTAACAATTTTGCGTTCGGCTATTTCTGCGATGTACTTAACATGTGCCATTCTAATTCTATTATATCTATAGTCATTGATTTCTAAGCCTCTAGTAATTTCTTCTAAAACAGTGTCAACAACACGAATCTTAAAGTCCCTTTTCAAATTCTTCAAAATTTCCGATAGTAATGAAATATTTTCATAGTTTATTTTTTCAGGTTTTGTGAAAAGTGAAGTCATAGTATCTTTATATACAGGATCACTGACATCGACTGCTCTGATGATGGAAGCTACTTGTTTGAAAGTGCTTTGACTCAATTCACTTCTTATCAAAGTTTTCAAAAATGCCTGTTCTGGAGTTAAGACTTTGGATTTATTTTGAATTGATTTAACACTAGGAGGTTTCAAAACTAAGAATAGGTTGGCAATGGCCATCTTGTTGTTGATGGATAGTTTGTCATTTTTTCTTTTAACTTGCAATAAATCCAACATTTCTTCCATCAACTTATTATGCTCCGACCAAAGGTATTTCCCGCTCGTTTCGAAAAAAATGCTCAAGATTTCAATATTATTTGGTGTTGTCAGGTTCAATATCAAACTTCTAATCTTGTGGAACACGACATGTTCTGGGACCAAACCAAACTTGATCATTTCACAAAAGAACATGATATTCTTGAAATTCAGGCCGTTATGATAAATTTGTGATCTGAACCCACGGTCTAAATACTCCAATAACTCATCCTTTAATGAGCCCAAATGTGGATCAGATGCTTTCAAAAATCTTGCATATACTCTTACTCTACCGATATCTTTACTAGAGGTAAAGTGTTTGAGTAGTCTGTTTGTAGAAGCCTTGCTGGCAAGGCCCTGGTTCCAAAATTCCATTGTTGCATCGTCAATATCTTTTATACTGGAAGCAGTTTCAAGATGCACAAGAAATTCATTCATTTCATTACCTTTGGAGCTATCGGATCCGTTTTTGGCGTCGATTGGAATTTCAGGTAGTACTTGATAAAACTTACGATCTTCTTCATTTGCCCAGATTCCGCTGTCTTTATTGACAATAACAGATCCATTATCAGCAGATTTAGTATCTTCCACTTCGAATGAAGGAATTTCAAAGCCGAAAGCTGGTGCAAGGACCTCAGTGGCAGCTTTGAATCTGTCTGATAACTCATTGGCTTTAGCCAAGTCCGCTTCAATCTCCTCCACAATTCTACCAGTTCTCACTTGTGCTTTGTGATTCTTCGTTTTTAAATTTGTTACTAAATTGTGCAGATCTTTTGTACGACCAATGATGACTTCGGAATACGACCTGAGCAATGATTGTAGCTCTTCATTTGTTTCCAACAGTTTTGGGAATCTCTTCACGAACGTCGTTGCTATTGATACAGTCAGACCAACTTTCATTTTGTAGCCTAAGGATTCTTTGAGAACTGCTGAGATCAATGTTTCGTTTTTTGCAGCCCTTTGCACCATGAACGCTGGGAGAGGTTCAACGTTTTTCAGGTCATTGAAAAGACCAACGCTTTCAAATTCTACCAAGAATCTGATCAACAACTTAACTTTCTGAATACGTTCTTTCTCTTCCTTCTCTTCTAATTCACCCTTTGGAGTTTGAATATTGGACAAAATCCAGCCCAACAAATGTGGAGTGAAGTCCCTAACGAGCCTCTGGTGTAAAGCACTAATTATTTCAATAGCAGCACCGACATCAGCAGATTTGGTACATTTCAATAAACCCTCTTCAGACGATAAGATGATCTCAGACAGATATTTGGTCAATGAAAGAGTTTTGATATCTTTCAAAACAGAGTCTTGGTTATCCTTGTTGATTGAGGTTTTAAGCTTCTTAATGAAGGCATTATTTTTCTTCAAACTGGTATCAAGTTTGGAGTTACCGCCTTCATGCTCGTTGTCCCAAGCGCTAAGATTAAGCTTCAAGAGCTCATTCTTTCTCTCCTAAAATATCCAGCGTTAGCCCACATTTGAGCCGGAAAAGCCAAATATACAACACAACTTACTTCATCCATAATACGCTGCCCATAAATAAGCGTTCAATAGGTTTAAACCCGTTGCCTTTCAGAGAATTAGCTTCACTTTCCATACACTGTTTATTCAACTTTTCTGATTTTGATGCATTTTTTGTATCAACGCAGAAAAAACCCATTCGCGAAATTTGAGCGATGCGCCAGGGATTCAAACCAAAATGCTAAGAAATACTCACATATGGTAGTTTAAGTAGGAAGAGAGAGTTGTTGATATGTTGAAGGTTTCACGGATCTGTCCTATTTCCTATTTCTTTGATAACTGTATATTGCCCAAGAGTGTGTCCACAGTCTGGGAGATATTTCAAACAAGTGGCCGCCATACAGCTTTTGAACTGATCTTTCAGCTGAGAGTTTTCGCTGTGCCAGAAACTCCTTTTAGCGTACATTTTTCCATTACAAAAAGACGTATCCCAAGCCAAAGGCGGTTCAGTTAATTTGTTATCCAAGTGCTCGCTGCTACCTATCAAAGTTTCATACGCATAACGAGGATCATACACAGGCCTGCTTTCCATTCTATTTAAGAGTCCCCATAATTAGTACAGACATGTCACAAGAATGAATTCAGATAAATCTAAGAACGCAGCCCGAAGTGGGCCCAAGAGGGTCATCGGCGCTTCACCCAAAAGAACCTTGGGTATACCCAAAGCCCAGTCCCATCATTCAAGGTCCAGCTCAGCCAATTCGAATATAACACCAGTTCCATCACCGCTATCCAAAGAACAGCGGTATAACTCTCCTTCATTAGAAGACCATGTAACTCCGACGAGACCAGCACCCAAGATCCAGTCATTAGTCACACCTGATATCGTTTTGTCAGATTCAGAAATAATAGAAGGTACAGATCCAGTAGATCCATTTTTAGATAATCATTTACAAGTGATTCAACCTGAGTTCAAAGAAAATGGGGAAGCAGAGGAAATCATTTCGTGTCCAATATGTGATGAGAAAATGGTTAGTTTACTTCAATTGAATCGTCACTTGGATGATGAACATAAATTAGATGATGCATTGGATGGCCTAGGCGCAAAAGCTCCCTCCGTGGAGCCCACCAATGATGACATCAAATCTTGGTTACAAAAAACGAATGAAATGAAATCCAAATTACAAACTGCATTACCAAGAAAATTTGTCAAACTAGATCTATTCGATAACAATAACAACAGCTTTAGCATTAGCGACTCTTCGTCAAGAGACAGCTCATCATCCTCACTCAACACTGTCACACCAGAGATTACAGTCACCAGAAGACACTGGAAAAGACCTACAGGTCATGATAGATGTGCAGTCCAGGGTTGTGGGAAAATATTAAATATTAAGAATGGGCTTGTCAATTGCAGGAAATGTGGTGACTTGTTTTGTCATGAACACGCTGACTTCAAAATAAAATTGAACAATGCAGCTGAGTATTATGCTGAAGGTGTCTGGTGTAAAAGTTGTGAAAAGTGTTTCAAGAAAAAACCTGGATATAACGATTATGGATTAGTGAATGACGTTTTCGATAAGTTTAAAGCAAAAAGACAAAAAAGGGTCGATGAAAAGCAATTGTATTCAAACAAACTCGAGAAGAGAATCATCAATTTAACTACAGCATTGAGCAGAATCGATCGGGAGTATAAGTCAAATGAGTTCAACAGTAACTTTTTAAGATACACTATTAATAGCAAGAAAAGAGAAGCTGAACAGCAACTGGTTCAATGGGAGGATGAAAGTGGAATTTTAAACTGCTTTCTATGCTTAAGAAATTTTAGTTTCACACTTAGAAAACACCATTGTCGTCTTTGTGGGAAAGTTGTCTGTGCAACGGAATCAACTGGGTGCTCAAAGGAAATACCAATCAATTTTTTGACTGAATGGTTAGAAGACATCCCAAAAGTCAATGATGATTCCTTGCTTAGAATATGTCGTAATTGTAAGGATGTGTTATTTATCAAGAGAAATTTCATTAAAGATGCGCACAAATCCATGTCACCATTATTGGAGAAATTTGAAGTCCAGCAGAATATCAAAAGAGCCATAGTGCTATTGATGCCTAAATTCCAGGATATGCTTTACAAGTTACAGAATGACAGTACCATAAAAAGTAAAACTATCACGAACGATGCTTCAAAGTTGAGGAAAAAACTAATGGACTCCTTTGCTATGTTTGATAAGCTGACAAAAGAAATTGTTACTTTAGAGCCTCAAAGTGACGATGAAGGTCGAATTCAGTTAGCTGTCCAAACTGATTCTGTTACATTTATACAAAAAAACATGATCCCACTTAAAAGTTTACCGAAAATTTTGAAACAGCAGGAAGATAAACATAAAAAGGAGAATAAGGCACTGAGCCACGAAGAAGTTCAGCAAATCAAGGAAAATAGAGAACAGTTGATGGTGTTGAATGAACAAAAGTATTTGGTGGAGGATATGATCTCCAACTGCAAATCTCAAAGGAAATTTGACGAGCTGCCACCATTAGAAGAGAACTTGGAGGAGATTAAAAAAAATATAGCCTCTCTACAGTCATCACTAGGCAATGAAGGATTCTAACGAAGCATTTAAATAATGAATATCATATAATTTAATGAAATGTTTGTACATAATAGATGGTTCATGTTGCACGTAGCAAAGCGCGATCAACCAGCCATGATAATTGTCCGAATACGATGTGCTAATCTGAAGAGTATTAAATGTGATCATGACTGTTTGATTGCCATTTGTTCCGCTAGTGAAGTATTGTAAATGTCACTCAAGGACCACTTGAAGGAGAGGAATGAACAGATAGATCTCCTATCGTCTTTTGTGCGATCTTCTACTTGGGAGTCTTCGCCGTCGGTACTGCTTTATGGAAGTCCATCAACTGGGAAGTCATATGTCACAAAAGCATACCTTGAATATGCTCGTATCAATCATATGTGGATTCGATGTGATGATTGTGTTTCCATAAAAGTTATATTGAAGAGGATATTACATCAAGCTCAGCTACTAGTGACCGAAGATCTAGGTGATGATTTTATCATTAATAGAAGTGATACCACAACATTTGACAATTTTATATCAACGTTAAGTGAAATATTTTCATTAGGGAAAGTGCAAGGTCATCATTACATTGTTCTTGATAGAGCTGATGAGCTGATAGACGAGGATTCCGATCTGTTCAGAAAATTCACAAGATTTTACGAAGTCTCTAGAATACCGAACATCTCCATCATATTTATAACATCAACACAACCAAGAGAAATAATCACATCGGCCATACCGACAATATATTTTGTTGCTTACAATAACGAGCAAATAGCTTCAATACTAGGCAGTCAGCCACTATGTCAGTTCTCTGAGAAACTAGAAATTTCAGGTCAAGAGACCAAAAGATTTTGGCAAAATTATGTCAACATCATTGTTGAAACATTTTTTCCATATACGACAAACTTGAGCGTTCTTCAAAGAATATCAATTAGGATGTGGAATAAATTTACAGAAGAAGTCGAAAAGGGGAACTTGAAAACCAATGAATTTTTAGCATTATATAGGCAAAATGTTTCTTTACTATCATCAGATTACGCATTTGAATCAGAACTAAAAGAGTTAAGTTCCGACGCACACGACGACCACGAAGATGTACCACATGAAAAAAATCATGAGTCAGGGTTCTCGACCACTACAAAATATATCATTATAGCGGGATATCTTGCATCATTCAATGAGCCAAAATATGACTGGGTCTTTTTCTCCAAACTGAAAGATTTCCATAAGAAGAAACAGTTTTTTAGAAGTTCAAAAAACACTGCTACACGATTGAATTCCAGACTGTTGGAGCCATCCCCTTTCGAAATGGAAAGATTATTAGCGATAACACATGCTATTTACATTTTGGAGAATGCTAAACCGTTGAAATCAAATTTGGATTTAGCAACTCAAATCGCAAATTTATCAACACTGAAGATTTTATTGAAATCCAATAATAATGACTATATAAGTGCTAAAACAAGGTGGAAGATTAATGTCAACTTCTCATTTGTTAAAACGATAGCCGAGGAAATCAATTTCCCGTTGGAAAACTACTTAGCTGAATAGCTGAGATTGTATGAGATATCTTCAATAATAACGAGTAATGTCCATTTAAAAATTATCTGTTTTGGTTATATGCGTAAATGTATCTGTGCCGAGCTTCCTTACTTCTACTCTATCCTGGAAATAATTACTCTTCCAGTAATTCATCTCATGTGCGGTATAAGGTCCATGTACTACACTATCACCATCCCAACGGAATTCCCAAAATTTTTCATCTTGTTGGCTCCCATTTCCCTCTGCCTTTTCAACTTTATCTTCTCTCTGTGCAGGATTAACAAAGTTATGACCAGTTTCCTCTTTGTACTTCAACATCAATGCTTCTCTTTCGAGTTCATACACGTCACTAATCCCATCTTCCAAAAGTCTTTCTGCCAAAGATGTAATTTGGAGTACAGCTTCCTTTTTAATCTGTAGTTGTTTTTGCTCTTCTTCCGATAACTTTTTCTTTTGATATCTACTTTTATTGTTTCCCTTATTCAGCCTTTGTAATGCTTCCAGAGGTGTTTCAACAGGCTCTAGCTGTACAATCAAATCGAATAAAAGTTCTTCAGTAGGCACCTCATCTCTTTCTTTCAACTTTTTCTTAGCTAGTTCCTCTCTCTTCAGTTGTGCATCTTTGGCTCTTCGTATATCTTTCTTCTTCAATCCATTTAACCATTGTGTATCTTGTTCATCTTCAGAACTCTCACCGCGTATGAAATTACCATCTGCGTCAAATCTGCCTTCAGACTGTTCTGCTCGTAAGTTGAAAGCGTCCAACTTTGGTTCTTTTTTCGGTACTCCTTTGGTTAGATGTGCCTCTTCTTGATCATAATAGTAGTCATCAACTGGTACGTTTTCTTCATTTTCATCATCTGATAGATGTGCATCATTATTTTGGATGGAAGTATCCTCTTGGTCTATTTCGACTTCTTTTTCAAAGTCATCAATGTTCATAAATGTGAGAGATTCTTGTTTCTTCTTTGGCTCTTCTTCTGGTGTTTCGTGCTTTTTATCATCGTCATCATCGTCAGATGCAAACATGTCACTATCAGAATCATTTTCTGCCTTTTCTTTCTCCTTGCCAGCATCTTTGCTCTTGTTTTCATAGTCGTCATCAGAAGAATCATTGTCATATTGAGTCACGTCAACTTTTCTGCTCTTTTGATATCTTCTTTTCTTATTACCTTCTATATCCTGTTCAAGTAATTGTGAATCACCATTGTGGTCTTCATCATCTGAATCTTGCTGCTTGTTTCTTTTGAGCCTAAGAGGGTTCAATTTATCTACCACAAACTTTTCGGACATTATGAATTCACTTCATAGAAAGATGGAAATGTTTAAAAGTATGGTTAATGTTTTGATTATTGTTATAAGTTTGAAGTCATCTCGGGAAATACACTACAGGATTTGGCAGAGTAATATATAGACTTTATAACTTGTTTACACATATACTGGTGAAAGTTCTTGTGAGGGAGGTATCTCGTGTTTTCAATTGCTTCTTGAAACTGTTAAGACAGCAAGGCCTTCTTCATGGATTTTCGGTTTTCAAAAGCCCAGTGATGGTCCAGCAGCAGGTATATATTCAATCCCGAACCGCATACCAGGAGTTCCAAGTAAAGTATTGTGCAACAATCAATCATGAACGGTTTATTGATATGAACATATTGGTCCAGGATTGGCAAGTGTTAAATCCTGTTTCATTGAACAATTTATGAGACGAGACTCGGCTAGGTTCACCACATACCTTCATCATTAGTAATGCTACCAATAGTCATTTGAGATTTATCTTCTGTCAACCCGGTAATGACCCCAGATATATCATCCATCGTATTCAAAGATAACTGCTTCTTCGTTCCCATAATATTGAGTAGCAGCCTAGTTTTGTTCCTTATCTTGATGATGATCTTTTCAGATTCCACCACATTCCCATAATCATTATCAAATTTGATCAAACCAACAAGTTCAGTTAATTGGTTCAATTGGTTTTTGGCTTGAGCAGATAAATGGATGCCCTCGAGCACACCAATCAGTCCTTGGACTTCCCCAACAAATACAAACTTTTGATAAGCAGCCTGCAATCCATACTCTTTCCCTTCTACAAACGACTTTTTTGTAGATGCGGCTTGACCTTCTGCAAAACCTTCTTTATAGAACCTTGAGAGAAGTTAGCCAAATAAACTAATCGTATCCTGTTTCAAGCCAAACTCACTGTTCCTCGAGATTCAGCACTTCGTCAAAGTCCATTTCTCTCTTGGTGACTAGACTTCGTTATATTAATATGTCTGATTGTTATCTACTGAATAAATTTTCACTCGCCTGGTTTTTAGTGTATGTGCCAGAAAATTGAACTCTTGAAAACTCATTTCGCAAAAAAGGTGTCAAGTGGAAGTTTGAACTCTGCTTTTCTCCTACTTTACAGAGTACGCTAGATACTTGTGCTTGTGGGGGGATTTCAATAGACGTGATATAGCTGATTAGAAAATTTGGTTGTCTAATAGCTTGTGAATGGAAAAAGATGCTTGACTATCCTGGGTTTACTCACCACAGTGATTCCCAAGAAGACATAGTTGTCGAAGATACAGATATTGGAACAACAACCATAAGGTTTGAAGATCTGGATGACTTCCACAAAACCATACCATATAGGCTTCACATTAATGACGAAAACTACGAGCTAGACTCGGATTTTTTGAATTTTATCTACAACTTGATTTTGAACAGTGATATGGATTACTATAATCACAAGCTTTCATTACCAAGCACAGAGCTGAGATCGATATTGAGCAATTTGAATAGAAGATTGGAGATCAAGGAACTGGAACCAATATTAACGAGCCTACCTATGAGCACTGATGACTGCGAGTCTGACTCTGATGAAGAAGAATATCAAAATATTATTGATATACAAGGTTTGATATGGGATAACGCGGAACAACGCGATAATTGTTTGAGAATAAGAGAGCTCAAACACAACTCTTTTACGAATATATCGAATTCCAAGGAGAATTCCAAAGATGATGTTAACTGTGAGTTATCGAATGAAATTAATGACTGGAAATTTAGTCAATATTTCAAATTACCCAACCCAAAATTATCACATTTCCAGCTGCGAAATAATTTGATCTGCTTAAACTCAAAGAAGGAAATTTTCTATAATGAAGTTACAACTGATAAGTCAGTTGAGGTGACTAATTATTCGTTGCCTGTGTTGCACTCAGTTACCCAAAAACTCAACCCTTTTTCTGGTGAGATCGAAACTATCTTGAGTTTACACGATGACCCTGGGGACCGAATCTCCACTATTGAATGTACCGATGAGCTAATCATAGCTGGTACTTTCACTGGCTCAATTCACGCAAAGAATCTCAAAACGGGTGATGTTACCAGGAAAGTCTTAACAACAAATTCAAATGGGATTGTAAATTTTGTTAAAGCTTATAATGACTCGGTTCTGTTCTCCACAAATGACAATCAATTGATTACGAGTGATTTATCAACTTTCAAAATCAAGTCTACACATGAGTTTCCCTGGGCAATAAATTCTGTATCATTGAATCCACAAAATCAAAATATCAAACTCATAGTTGGCGACAACGTGAATTCGTACATCTTGGACGATAGAGTTCATCAATCAAGACCTGTTAATATTTTGAGAGGTCATAAAGATTTTTCCTTTGCTTGTGATTGGTCGCATAATGGTATGAGTATAGCCACCGGGAATCAAGATTCAACAATGAGGTTGTACGATATAAGAAACTTGAGTCAGAACACACTTTGCGTCAATGGCGAGATTGAAAGCTCTGTAAGAAATGTTAAATTCAACAACAATGACACAGTGGTTGCGTTTAGCGAAGGAATTGATTATCTCAATCTAGTGGATCTGAAAAGCATTGACGACATGATGGGATCAAAGCAGGTTATCTCAATGTTTGGGAAAATTGTTGGTATTGACTTTTCAAATTATGATGATGGCACCGGTGAAATGCTGACAGTTGGTGTTAGTGACGAAGCTATTGGTGGTATTTTACAGTATCTTCTTGAAAGTGAAGAAAAATATATTGATTACGATTTTTTCTAGATATCAAAGGCATATATACATATAAAGCATGAATAATGACTACAAAAATGACTGAATGACAACAAAACTATAAAAAAAACACTATCAAATGTATTGACATAAATCGTAAAAAACTCCTAAAATCCTATCTTGTCAACAGGGCAAAGAAAGATACAACTCTAAGCAACTGTTTTACCACCCAAAACTTCTTTACCAGTTTTTTGAATAGTGGCCAAGACATCATCGTAAGGCAATGAAGAGGTAACGTCCACTGATTGATCTTCTAATGAAATGGCAACATTTGAGACACCTTCTTTTCTTGATAAAGCTTTGTTAACCGCATTGGAACAACCTGATGACATATATTAGTAACAGAACACACCGGTTAGGAGAAGCTCATCGCTTTAAACCGAGACGTAGTACATACCTGAGCAGGCCATTTTAACATTGAATTGATATTGATGATCAGACATGGCGAATCTTAGTTTGAACAGAATTTATACTAAGCTGCTAATGATCTTTTAGATAATGAGATAAAGTGTTTAAATGGAAATTCGGGTCTTTATAACTATAGAAAGTCGCGAATATATAATGAATTTCACGTGCCGGAAAATTTCTGCTTTAGGCAGTAACACAATAGCGTTTAGAGCGATTTTAGCTGATACATTTGGTATTAATCATCAGCAAAATTGGCTCAGAAGGCGCAAGGGATTCAAAGTTTAGAGTGGTATGGATGAAGATAGAAGAGTGTTCATTGCAGTAAAGATTAGTAATGAAACAGTCAATTTAATAATCAAATTGGATTTGGAGAGTAGAGCACAAAAGACAATTAGAAGCTTTTATGATTTGATTACATCTTGTGTTTATAAAGGGACTCAGTTGGATAGAGTGGTATCCCCAGAGTTTGTGATACAAGGAGGTGGTATTTCACAGTTCAGTGGCGAACTGTTGAGATCTGAAGAAGTTGAACCATCAACTACAAAATTGGACAAGAAGGGACTATTAGTTGTTGCAAGTGATGTGTATCAAGACAAGTCAAGCGAGTTCTTCATAACGCTAGATGACTTTTCACAATATGAGAATCTACAAGGTAGGTTTGTTGTATTAGGCCAGGTTGAGAATGGTCTTGAAAAACTGATTGAATTGAGTAAGAATATTGAGGTTGATGAGAATGATAAACCATTAGAGGCTTTGACTATAGTGAAAACTGGTGAGTTACAAAAGAAGCGTAAACTACAGAAGGAAGATACGTTCACACCGGATAAGAAATTGGAGCATGAGGACCCACCTCGAGATGGAAGACTTGGATCTGAAAGACATGATAATTCTGAAACTTATGGCGATGAGCGCTCAAGATCACATAGGTATCATGATAGAAAATCAAGTCATCACCACAGGAGTGATGAAAGATATAAAGAAAACGATCGCAGGAGCGATGATTCCAGAAGGTACCACTCGCAGGGTTACGAATCCAGAAGATACGATAGGCATCCAACACATAGCACAAGAAGATACCATAACAGCGACTATTCGGACAGAGATTACAAAAGACTAAAGAAGTCTAGTGCTGGGGAACGAGATGAAGTCAGGAAGGGAAGGGGGTTTAAATAACGTTTTTTTAAAGCTACAATATAATGATTTACGACTGATAGAGTTGTGTAGAAACACATTTATTAAAACAATTGATAGTTCAAGACATCAGTCAGTACTAGACAAATTTTGTTAGCATAAAACTCCTTGATTGTAATCAGAAGCGCACATTTCATAATTGGCAAAACAAATATTTAATCAGATTTTTGATGAATGTTGGATTGGAACTTTTTATCAGCATTGCAAGGCTCTGAGTGAGCTGAGTAAGGTTTTCATCATAAAAAATTGTTTGCGTTGAAATATGTGCTGAAATGATATAAACTTACCCATTGTGGCTACCAATAATCTTCAAACTGTCTCTTCTACCAAACGTCTTAATAG
The DNA here is from genome assembly GCA_030574755.1 of Hansenula silvicultrix. Taxonomy (NCBI): domain Eukaryota; kingdom Fungi; phylum Ascomycota; class Saccharomycetes; order Phaffomycetales; family Wickerhamomycetaceae; genus Hansenula; species Hansenula silvicultrix. The sequence goes on from JAJMFL010000004.1 coordinate 246,748, forward strand.
TTTCTTGACTTTATATGAAGACAAGTTGGAAAGGAAACTTCGTTGAATAAAATTTTCCGGTTTTTTTATAATAAAAGAATTCGCGAATTGTAGATGGTTCGGGGACGCAAATAAATATGTCTTAGGGCCTGGCAATTATGAGAGATTCCTTGATTTGTTCGGAACTTTAGTACTGGAGCGTGCTATTTTGAGTGGATAAGTTTGATAAGGGGAAGAATTTATCTCAAGCGCCATCTAATCTTTCAAGAAATATACAATTGTTATAGACGGAACTGCAAATTTGTCGTTTCTGTGCGCATATTGGCACATGTTTCTGGCAGATCTTGGAAAAAGCGCTGAAATCAGGAAAGCTGCTTCCCCATACAACAACAACAACAATCAGGAGAATTCAAAGAGATCTTTGATAATTTTTGGGCTCTCATTGAGATTGATAAGATAGAGTGATCATTCACTTGAGCTGTAATGTCAAGCGGTGCTCGAGTTAAGATACGGGAGCAATCCCATGAACAGAGGGATAAACTACATAGAGATGCTGCAGAAAAGGCAAAGTTGGATCCAACTCCTAAGCTAGTCAAACTTATATCAGTAAAGTTGAAAGAGGCTGCGTTGGACTCACCAAGTTTTAGGGCCAATGTGAATTATTTCAACTCTCAAGTTGATCAAACAGAACACTGGATCGAAGGATTGCTAAAATCACTCAAGAAGTATCCTCAACAATTTAATGATTTTAAAGAGGTTAATAATGTCTTATTCAAGCAATTGATACCAGATTTCCTCAAAGATGGACTCATCAATCAAGATAACTCAGTGGCTATTTTGGATACAAGTAAAACCAATCTAGGTAGTTTATGGGAAACAAATACTAAGTCATTGGAGATAAAAGAGGCGGAAATCATTGAATTGTTATCCGAATTCTCAAAGAATGAATTGAAGCATTTCAAAGATGTCAAAAAAAATTTCGAGTTTTTCCAAAACAAATTTGATAATCTATTGGGAAAATATGCTGCTCAAAGTAAAACAAAAGATCCATCTGCTTTGAGAGAAGATGCCTTCCAATTATATGAAATACGAAAGTCTTATCTTAGTGCATCCTTAGATATCTGTGTGGAAATATCTAAGCTACACCAGCAATTGGATTTCACTTTTGTGAATCTTGCAGAACTATTATTCAAAGGTAAAGAATCCTTCGATGAAAAATATTTTGAAAAAGCCAGGGCTTGGTCAGTCGCTGTCTCCAAGTCAGTGAAATCGCTGATAGATGACATGATATATTCAAGAAATCAAATTGAAGAAGCCACGATATCTCAATTCACCCCATCGAGGGATTTGGCATTGCACAACCCAGCATTGATTAATCCACAAGCCCTTATAAATGATGAACCGTCAAATGTAAATGATCAGTCTTATGAGAAGCACGGCTGGTTGTATATGAAGACCACTGTGGGTAAACCCGCTAGAACAATTTGGGTTCGAAGATGGGCTTTCGTTAAAAGCGGTATCTTTGGGTTGTTTTTATTATCACCATCTAAGGTATTTGTTCAAGAAACTGATAAGATTGGAGTCTTGTTGTCGAATATAAGGTATGCACCTGATGAAGATAGAAGGTTCTGTTTTGAGATTAAAACTATCGACGTTACTATTGTTTTCCAGGCTGAAAGTCTTGAAGAACTAAAATCATGGCTCACAGTGTTCTCTTTGGAAAAAAAGCGTGCTATTGAAAATTCTGATTTGGAGGTTGGTAAATATGCGTTTGGAAGATATCCGCCATTGCTTTTTGAGTTTGCTTCAACTTCTATAACATCCGTTGATATGGAACTTACAACTTCAAGAGCTGAAAACACAGAGAATGATGATACTCAAACAACAGTTGTCTCATCTTTTTTATCTCATTTGGTTGGAGGTAATGAACATCTGGATTTCAGACTATCTGGATCAGTTGGAGATTTTCAAGAACCTGATATCAGTGCACCAATGACCACAAGGATGACAAAACTCTCCATATTGGCACATGCCTTCTTGGACTCAACCGTAATACCAACTGCTGTAACGGCAAATATATGGGGTAGCGTCAATTGGGGAACTTATTACGTCTCAGGTGCGGGCCCTTTATCAAATAGCTCGTCTATAACAAACAACGACGCTGCAGATACGAATATATCATCGTTGTCTAAAGATAAAGCATATCCTTCGTATTATCCACAGCATTTGAAAACTTATGATATACAGTTGAAAGCTTTGTTTGACACAGGAGTACCTAAAGATGAACTAGTTGTATTACAATTTTCATGTCTATGGGCTTTAAACTTGAAGCAAGAGTTATCTGGTCGCTGCTTTGTCACTGCTGAAAATGCTTATTTTTATTTGAATAGTACTGGGTTTGTTGCTTTGCTTAAAAAGCCTATTTCTGACCTTGTTGCCGTTGACATTACGATTGAAAAAGATTGGGATATCTTGAAAGTTTACGGTATTGAGGGACTGAATATGAAAGGGCGTATCTTCTTGGACGATGGCAAATTGATCCAAAAAAAGCTTGATTTCTTGATCAACAATTTAGCAAGAGATCAACCTAGAACCCAAGATGAGATAATACCACTACTTGAACAATTAGAAGCCGAGGAGGTCAAAAGATTTGAAAGAAAAAGATCCATAAAGAGAAAAGACACCGATAGTTCAATTCAGTCTGCGCCAGTAAGCTCCGAATTATATTCGTTTCAGCCATTTTCAGGTGTTGTATCTCATAATAAAAACATGAGAACAAACTACAACGATGAATATCACGAATGCACAGTGACAACATTGGATGCACCTGCAAAAGCTGTTTTCCATATCCTATTTGGTGATCATTCATCAATTCTGAGAGATGCTCTTAGATTTATTGATAATGATGAATATGATGTATCTCCATGGTACCCACATGGTAACGAACTAGTGAGGGAGATTGATTTGAAGATCAAGTTATCCAGAAAATTATTCAGTCTCCGAGACAATAATATTGGCGAAAGTGTCATACAACAGACCATTGAAGATTTTGTCGATATGAAATATTATAGAATCAGAGAAGATCGTACGCCTTTCAAAGTCACACTTGGACAAATATTACAAGTGACTAAAAAATATATTATTATAGAAACAGATGCCAAAACTTCAAAGCTTTATATCTATACCAAATTAGATAGTATTGATCCTGGAGTTAAAAGTCTCTGGGCTGGTGCATTGAGACGTGTATCTAAAAGCTTCCTTAAAGATGAAGATTTATCAATGATTGAAGCTGTATTGGAAGGTGTTAAAAAGCTAGGGGCCCACGGGAAGGTCATCAAAGCTATCAGAACTTTTGGTAATTTGAGTAAAGCTGATGAAGAATATGCACCGAAAAAGAGAGTTTCTTTTAGCTTTACGTTAAATTTGATGATGAGATTGTACTTTAAAAAGTTCTGGTATGATTTTGGGTCCACTATATTCAGCGCATGTAAATACTTATTCACATTTTTGGGTAGGCTTTTAAGCGGATTAGCAATGAATAAAGCTTTGTTGTTGTTGCTAGGGATTTCGATTTTTTTCAACACATTTCTCATTGGTAAATCAACAGTTTCATTTTGGACTGCTAAAAGGGCAGAGCATTTAGTTAAAGATTTTACAAAAGAGTTAAATATGAACAAAATGGAGAGGGCAATTTATATAAATGAAGTTGATGCATTGAGTCACTATGATTTCAATGTATCTTCAATATGTTTTGATAAGTTTATGAAATCAGAAGTCGAGGAGTTTGCTGCATCTGATACTGATAAAAGGTTTAGACAATCGAGGTATGAAATTGCAGTTAAAAGAAACGAACTTTTAGTTGAATTGAAGATATTAGAAAGAGTTGAGAAAGAGTTAGTTGGTGGTATTTGGAAGAATTTTTTGTTATCCGAATTGAATCTATGCAAAAAGGCAATGGATGACTTAAACGTTACAAATCCCGAGTTGGAAACGTATTGCTCAAGCTGTATTGAAGATTTCCAAAACATATCACTTGAAGAGTAGACATTATGCCGGAGCTACAGTGTTAATATCTAATTTTTTTTTTCTTTTTCATTTAATGACTCTATGAATAAATGTATTTTAAATCTATGTACCTTATTACAAGCCTCTTTTAGCCAAATTATCCGCAATATCCAAGTAGAGAGCCACAGTGTCAATACCTGGAGCTGACTCTTCAGGGACGATTCTCGAAACCAATCTTTTGAAACCGTTTGTCCAATTGATTAAATCTAAATGATCAACATTCATCAGCGTACCCAAGTATTTCCCCCATTTTGAAGATTCCACACTAACCATCCCATCATTTGGGCCAGCTGATGCGTTTATTATGTTCCAGGTCCCATAAAACACGTTGTACCATCTGGGTATGAAACCTGCACCGTAGCTAAAATACTGAACATTTGGATCATCGGGTACTCTTTTGTTGAAATCTTTCAAGTAAGAGGTTGTGAGTTGGTATATGCTTGGTGGTAAGATTTTTTCCTTTTGAACGGTTTGTGTTAAACCTACTAGATGATCAGCGACTTCTGATCCGTGATGAGGAGTTGTAATGGTGGTTAGACTTACAACTTCGAAATTTTTATTTTCAATCTGTGATATGAGGTATCTACAATCTAGTCCGCCCATCGAATGAGCAACTAGATTAACTTTTATCTTTTCGTCTTTTTCTTTGAAAGTTGAATCATCTTTTGCCTCTTCTTTTGATGAGGAGTTTGGATTTTCATGATATATATCAGATTTAGTCTTATTTCTTAGTTTACCAGTGTATCTTGATATATAACGATTTAGTTCATGCGCTCTATCTTCGATACTACCAAAACCTGGAACTTTAGCAGCGATAACTGTTGTGCCCTTAGCTTCCAATGCTTCCTCTATCCCGATCCAATACTCCAATGCTACACCACCTCTATCCTGTAGTTGTTGCTTTTGGGTCTCTTTAGACTTACCACCGGAAAGTATACTTGATACAAGATTTATCGAGGGTAGTAGCAATACCCTGTCAAATCCCGAGAGACCATGGCATAGAACGATAGGCTATAGTTGTGAGTTAGTATCAAGACTGTCTAGATGTGAAGATAGCATACATACATATTTAGGAGCCTCATAGTTGTCTTTGAGTTTCAACTCGTTAATCAGTAGACTCGTTTGTTCCGGGGTAGCAAAGTCAATTTGCTCTCGACTCAAGTCATCCTTCTTGGACCAGTTGAACCACCTTTTGAAACTGTCAAACGTCCTCTCTACTGTTTTATCAAAAGGGTCTGACTCTTGGTCATCAGATTCTGTGAATATAACTCTATTGAATACAGTTGTGGTTAACCCAGTTGTCACAAGAGCAGATCCGAGTTTTAGAAATCTCATACCACTCATCATTGAATAAGCAAACCTTGTTCCTGAGCAGATCTATGGTCTAGGTATGTAATGAGATGCTTGTTAAGTTCTATATGCTGTATGAAACCAAGAAAACGTGGTGTAAATCGATAAACGTGTTTATGTTTATATATATATATATTACAAAAGTATAAAGAGGTGCTAAGTTCACTGAAAAGAAAAAATTGTGATAAAGATTTCTCGAGAAATTGTGTCAAAGCCGATAAACAACTAAAATTTTTTTGCTCTTTGCTTTTTTTGTGGTTCGTGCAGCAGCAGCGCCAAATTTTGTTCATAGCGTCACACTACTCGCGAAAAGCTGGTTTGGGCAGATGATAGTGGTTCGGGCAGAGGCGGTATAGACTATTTTGTATTGTTGGAAGGTTACTGGTTATTAGTTCAAGAGTGTGTGTAGGTTATTGGTTATTGGTTCAAGAGTGTGTGTAGGTTATTGGTTATGATCAATCGAATCTTGTGGCACTTGGGTGGCCACGTTCTCTGTACTCCCTTGGATGTCTTCTGGGCGACTTGTCCCTCTTGGTACTTGATCTGATATTGGGTCTCCAGTTCTGCACTAATTTACTAACACTCTGACTGAAATCCACATGGATCCTTCTTTCATCAATCAATGTGTTATCCATCTTGAAATAAGCAGCTTCACAACTTTTCTTGTCTTGATACTCTATGAATGCGTACTGTAGCGAATCGCCAGTTTGCTTATCGCAAATCACTTCACACGATAAAATCTTGCCAAATCTTGAAAAGATAATATTTAAATCATCACTTTTGGTTATCGGATTCAATTTACAAACGAAAAGAACATTTTCCATTGGTCTTGCCTCAGCAGATGGTAGATCCCCCAATAACTCCAATGTCAATGCCTTAGTCTCGGCCTCTTTAGCTCTTTTCTCTTTCAACTGTTCTTCTGTCAATTCCCTCTCTTCAAGATCCAAGATTTCATTCTCGTCTAGTTTGATGCTGTTTAGCTGTTGTTCGGTTGGCCTTGGTGGACCATCGGGTATATGCAACCCTTCAATATCCTCAAACGGGTCGTTCAAAATATAGGTGTAATGGATCCGTAAGTCTTGTAGCGGGTCATGGCCATCATTTGTTGGTACATCATTGAATTTATCCAAAATTTCGAGACCTTCTGTAACTTGTCCAAACGTTACACCGTTCTTGAAAACAACTTTATCTTGAATATCTTTCAAAGTGATGAAGCATAGCGATGTACTAAACAGTTCATTAGAGTTGTTTCGACTTTCAGTAGAGAACAATGAAACCGCTCCTTTTTTATTTTGTGCTAAATTATTCTTCTTGGTCTTGAAAGCTTTAAACCCACCAGCAAGACCCCACGCTGATACACCCTCGTCAGACAGTGGATAATTCGGGTCACCAAACTCTATAAAAAGATCCCTCTGTAGGTTATAAAACGGTGCAAATGTGAAATATTGGGCTTTGCATAGTTTGATGAAATTCTTTGATTCAAGTACCGCTTCCTCTGTGTATAAGTCTATAACAATATGTCCTATTCCGGGTTGTTAGTAACTTTGGAATCACAGCGAAAAGCAATTGAACATATAGACTCACCCTTCGATGTCTGTAGCAGTACGCTCATTTTCGAATCAAATGATCGCAAGCCTTTAATGATCAAGTAAAAGCCTGAACTCTATGAACTCTGTTGTGATTCCAATGTTTACTTCTATATAATTGGCACATTCGCGAAAAATGTTACACGCACTATTGTACGCCATTGAATAGAGAAGTCATATTGAAGACATGGTTACAGATGGAATGGCTAGCTTTAGTTACTGTTTAGTTTCTGTTTGGTATACCCCCTCAGGGGCGATTACTAGTAAGACTAAAAATATATCATAGTCATAAAAATTTGCTATCTATGTACAACATCACCTACTTACCTGAGACTTTACCAATCATCATATCTTTCAAAAATGAGAGCTGGTTTACAGCTTTCAAACCAATAGTTCTCAATGCAACAATTGGCTCGGCTCTGAATGAATACAGTTTGTGTAATTTATCCACGACACCTAATAGCATATGGTTTTCAGGATAACGTTCGGCCCAATATGGTTCCAAAACCAATGGATTACCAATATCCAAACCTCTAGTTATACCCTTTTCAATAGCATTCACTAGCGATTGAACATCCATCTGACCCATGTTTAGGCCTTGTCCTGCCAATGGGTGTGTAGTATGTGCTGCATCACCGACTAGAGCGATCCTTTCAGCAACGTATGAATCTGCATGTGAAAGTTTCAAGGGGAATCTCGCTCTTGATCCTTCTTCTATGGAGACAACTCTCAATGGGAAATTTTCTTCGAGTTGCTCATCTGTATATTTTTGTGTTGCATGACTGATTCTCCATTGAATGTCTTCAATTAGGCCTTCTGTTTCGCCTGCCTTGATCTGTTTATAGTAGTATTGCATATCAACATCTTCCAAGACGAAAGCCCCATTAACCAAGTTTATGAATAATTCACTATCAATTTTAGTCAACAATTCCGAGTTCTCCACGGTTTGTGACCAGACCAAAGTAGCATTATCTTCAGGTAAGGGTAGCAATGCAATTGGACCCGTTGGTAGGAATCTCTGCCATCCTGCGTATTTGAAAGGAGGAAATTCTAATTTCAAAGTTGCAACAACACCAAATCTATCATAAAACCAACCTCTTGACTCAATTCCTGAAAATTTTCTAACTGGTGAATTGAACCCATCAGCGCCAACCAATAATCTTGTTTTGACTTTTTCACCCGTTGATAAATGAACAATCGGCCATTCATTTTCTTCATCTTTTGTAATTTGTTCCACTCTCGTGTTGTCCCTAAGCTCTAGACCAAATTCTTCCCGGTTTATACTTTCTGCTTCTAATTCTTTTATTCTTTGATATAAAGATGATTGGATATTCACATTCTCCACCATAGTAGCCATTGAATGATGGTCAAACTCAATTTTGGCATCACTAAGACCTTCAGTAACGACAATCGAATCATAAGGTTGAACTCTATCCTCTTTGATGAACTTCCAACTTCCAATTTTCTCCAAGAAGCTTATCGTTTGAGGCGTCAAGCTGACAACTCTATTAGTGAAGTGATCAGGTGTGTCATCATAAAATTGCTTCACTGGGTTCAAGTTGAACCCTTCCACAAGCGAAACCTTTAAATCTTTTGTTATTGGTGAGTTTTTCAAAGCTGCTCCTAAAGTCAACCCAGCTGGACCACCACCCACAATTAGCACATCTACCGCTTTGACAGATGGCGACACTGTCTTTGCCGTAGCAAGCGCTCTTCTGAAAATGAGTGACATTAATCGATGATTAGTGAACGTTTGTGTAATTACAAAGTTACACTTAAAAGTATCGAACCATTCACTTTTGTTTAATACGATGTAGAAATCACCAAAGCAAGCCGGTGCTTCGTAACCAGTTGATGCCTACTAACTGATACCAGTACTTGCCCAATATAAAGATTTGGGAACCTCAAAATATTAATAAATCAATTCAATTGAAGACTAGAAAAATTATCAAAATATCTTTACAAGATCCCCTGTAGCGTAATAGATTTCACCACGTACAGTATCTATGTAATACTTCTGTGCCCATGTTTAAAGCTCATCGCGATAACATGAATGGTGAAAAAATTTATGTCATCACCAATACTTATTGAGGCGGCTAGTCCCAGAACTGTTGCAGATCAACTACTAATTACTATAAGGTGCTCTTCAATTCCACTCTACTCATCTTGCTCAATATTCAAAGTCAAACTGTTTCGAACAAATAGTTTAAAGTCGGTCAGATCACCGACTATAAAACACATATTCAACCTTAGAAGGTGAGTCACATTGAGGCCATAAGTTCATAAAACTAATAGACTAACCGCCATTAATTACAGATCACATACCAAAATGAGCCCCGATATAGTGTTGATTAACAAATTACAAGTACAAGCAATCACTGGGAAAGATTATTGGGATAGACCATTCCCACAGCCGATTCACATATCTGTTAGACTACGGACTGATTTTAATAAAGCTAGTGAATCCGATGATCTAAAGTACTCACTAAACTATGCGGTCATTTCCAGAAATATCACTGAATATTTCGAAGACTGCAAGTTCAAAAACTTCAAATCTTTGGAAAATATTGCACATTCTGTTTCTGAAGTGATCTTGGACGAAAAAAAAGGTGGTGGTGATAATGCAGAGATTAAAGTATCTGGTGAGAAAAGTGAAATCCGTGCTCAAGATATAGAAATCACAATTAATAGACATGTCCAGAATGGTCAAATTCATAAGATTGAAGGCACAGTGGATACGATCAAAATCAGCTCTTTAAAACTATTGACGTTGATAGGTGTATTCACTTTTGAGAGATTCAAAAAGCAATTTGTGACCCTTGACTTGAATATTCAATATGATACTGCTAAGCCAGTTGATTATTACAAGATTGTTGAAGACGTGGTCACATACGTTGAACACGCAAACTTCAAAACAGTTGAGGCTTTAATCGATTCAGTTGCTCAGATAGTTATACAAAATGATGCATTGAAAGTCACAGCTAAAGTGGAAAAGCCAAATGCAATTACATTTTCCCAAGGTGTTGGTGTCGAGGTCACAAGAACTGCACAAGATTTTGCAAATCTTCCTCATATTGATGTTAAGAATCTTGGATCAGCAGAGCATTTCAAAGAATCGTTCAATTTACCACAAAGTGTGAACCAAAACAAGAGTGACGAGTATTTAGTCTATATTGCTTTTGGCTCAAACACAGGTAACCAAATTCAAAACATAGTATCTGCAATTGACGCCCTAAACTCTTTGGAGTCCACTGAGGTTTTGGAGACTTCCTCATTATATCAAAGCGAACCAATGTACTACCTAGACCAACCTAAGTTTGTTAATGGTGCACTGAAGTTAAAGACCAAATTATCTCCACAAGAGCTATTGACAAAATTGAAAGAAATAGAATATGATTTATTGGGGAGAGTGAAAGTTTTCGAAAATGGACCAAGATCTATTGATTTAGACATCTTGCTGTATGACGATCTAGTGTTGAATGAACCAAATTTGATAATCCCACATATCAGAATGATTGAAAGAACTTTTGTCTTACAGCCATTGTGTGAACTGATCTCACCTCAAGATATCCATCCAGTTACTGCAGAGCCTTACCATAATCATTTATCTCAGCTATACAAGTCATCAATAGATCATACAAAGCAAAAATCCAATCTACTTCAAACTATCGTCCCTTTGTATAGCAAATTTCAAAAAGATGCATCTCCAAGGAACATGGAGTTCGATTTATTAGGAAACAGTCACAAGACAAGAATCATGGGTATTTTGAATACGACCCCTGACTCATTCAGTGATGGTGGTCTTAATGCATCAATTGATATCGCGATTAAAAACGCATTAGAAATGGTTAACGCTGGTGTGGATATCATTGACATTGGTGGTGTTTCAACAAGACCTGGGTCAATTGCACCATCTGAACGGGAGGAATGGGAACGTGTAGTTCCAATTGTCCAGGCAATTAGATCTCATGAGAACCCGGGACTGAAGAATGTCGTCATTAGTATTGACACTTATAGATCTGGTATTGCATTGGAATCTATAAAAGCCGGTGCTGACTTGATTAATGATATTAGTGGTGGATTATATGACGACAAGATGTTTGAGGTAATCGCCGATACTGGTGTTCCATATATACTAAATCACACTAGAGGTACACCAGACACCATGTCCAAGCTCAATCAGTATGGAGAGAACTTGAACGATAACCTATTAGAATTCACCAAGCCAGGTGTTCCGATTTCCGAAGCCGATCAAACCTTGTTGAACGCTATATCAAGAGAGCTAGTCGAGCAATATAAGAAAGCCATCAAACATGGAGTCAAAAGATGGCAGATTATAACTGATCCTGGTATTGGTTTCGCTAAGAATCTCAAACAGAACCTGGCTATCATTAGAGGTACGCCTTTAGTGAAGACATACTCAAATTACGATCAAGAAACCAAAGAATATGGTAGCTTGAATGGGTTACCAATCTTGTTAGGTCCTTCAAGAAAGAAATTCATTGGCACATTGACTAATGAAAAAAACCCATCGGATCGTGTTTTAAGTACCGGTGCTGTTAGTATGTCATGCATTGGTTATAAAGCCGATATTGTAAGAGTTCACGATGTTGAAGAGATTAAAAAAGTTGTTGCTATCGGAGATGCCCTATATAAAGATTTGATCTAGTTTCGTCGTAAATTTTATCAATTTGAAAACTACAACGTGAAATCGATTCATATAATAACGTAGCAAAATGTAAACCTTTTATAAATTGTTCGCTTTGATAAAACATAAATATATAAACAGAAGTAAAGTAAACAGTCATGAATGATAAACTCGATTAATATTTTCTTAAAACATAAACATTGACTTGATTTGAAATGAAATTCTTTTTTTCCCTCTTTTAAATCTAATTGAATCACCCAACATCTTCATTACCTAAATTTCCACATCAATCTTAACACAACATGTATTCCCTCACTACAACTAAGTCTCCTCAATAACAACAGAGTCCTGAAATTAAGCAGATTCATCTGCTTCACCTCTACAGTCACGAGAGATATGACCAACACCACCACATTTGTAACAGGTTTTAGTTGAAGTGTTAGCACCACCGGAAGCTGAAGAACAGTCTTTAGCTAAATGACCATCTTGGGAACCACAAGCGTAACATTTAACAACGCCAGCTTGACAATCACGAGCAAAATGATTTGGACCACCACATTTGTAACAAGTGGTAGCCTTGGTAGATTTTGGTCTTGGAGTGAAAGCCTTTTGAGTTGGTCTGTTATTATTGTTTTGTTGTTGAGGTTCTGGACAAGTTTTTGAAATATGACCAAATTGGGAACAGTTGTAACAACGAGTACCTTTTGATTGTTCGGTACAGTTTGATTGGACGTGACCGATACCACCACAGATGTAACATTGTTTTTGAGTAGTTTGGCGAGGTTCAGGACAATCATTTGCTTGATGACCTGGGTTTGAACAGTTGTAACATAAACGTTCCTCTTGGGTACAAGCTTCAGCTAAATGACCAACTTGACCACAAACATAACAGGTTCTTGGGAAAACAGCAGCCATCTTTATATCTTCTTTCAAACTTCTTCTTCTTCTTCTTCTAGCTCAAACTATCGACTTGAATAGCAAAATAAAAGTGTCAAATCTAGTTAAAAGCTCGCCTGTTTAACTTAAAAACTTTTCCTGATTTTTTCTGATTATACGCTGCATAGTTTTTTGAACTCCGAGAAGTTACCCGCCACGATGAGCAGATGGGGTGTTGGCCGAACCAAACGTATACAGAAACGGTTAACAAATTTTAGTACTTGATCGAGTCAATCATTGGTATTTATTATAGTGAGTATATATACGGACGCGATGAGAATGAGCTTTCATCTCAGTGTATTCTCTCTGTGAATCTAGCCTTATTCTGATTCGGATCCAGTATCTCCAGGACCGATTTTTGAAAGAGGTACTGGATCTGTAATGTATTTACCATAATCTACTGTATCCTCCAATAGGTCTAACGCCTCACCAGCAGAGATCCCAAGGTCACTAGCAGCCATCCTAACGGCAACTTCACAAGAAAGGACGTACAGAACAAACGAATCCAATGACCAAAACTTCATAGTTTTGTTGGTAGTTTGAGCCTTTTCAAGGTCTTTTTCATAGTGTTCCTTGATGACTGATGCAATGGCAGCCTGTCTTTTCACGCCATAGAATCCGATTGTAAAATGAGACATTGGTAATGTCATGAATTCGGCTGATGATAAATGTGTACTCGACGAGTTCTTAGCTATATCGGATGCTTCAGCATAATATGGTGAATCTAACTTTCCTGATAATATCTTTGGAACACATGATAGATAAGGTTGAACTTTCTCCCGGATATCCTCCTCGTTCCAAATCACTGGAAAGGTCTCATCTTTATATTTGTTTTCAACGATTTTTCTTTGTTTTTTAAAATTTCTGCTTTCGTCAAATTCTTCGAAATCATTGACGAGACCAGTGTTGAAAGATTGCTCTATATCTATATCTGTGAAGCTCCTTTCCTCTTTGAGCTCTGTTGCGGCCTGTTTTGTAACTTTTGATTTTTCTAAGCCCTTTAGGAAATCATCTTTCCCAGATTTAGCAGTCTTTAGCAATTTACTAAACTTTGATTCACCACTAGCTAATTTAGATTCTTCCTCGGTGAGCTCAAATTTCGGTTTCTCTTGGGTTTCTTTCCCATTCTTCTTTTTTATATTGAATGTCATGAAATCCAATGGTACTGATGCAGGTGGTGGTAGCTTTGAAGTTATTTTTGATAGTTTCGAGCTTCGTTCATTCGAAAGACCAAGTAGTATTTCTTCTTTTGTGAAGTCATTTGAAAAGTCGTTATCATCGTTATCATCATCTCGACTTGCCTTTTTACCTTTATCTCCAGCTTTGGTTTTGGTAATGTTTTTACTCTTTGCTCTCCTTATATTACTATCATACGTTATTTCATGGTTTATAGGTTTTGCAATTACTTTTCTAATTTTAATTCTTGATTTGGATTTATCCAAGGTTCTATCTAAAGTCTCGCTTGGAAGTTCAAAATCTCCTGTTTTGTATTTTGCTCTGTTTTGACGACTCTTTGAGGCTTTTACAGGGCTGCTTTCTTCTAGTTCACGTTCAATTTCATCTTCACTATCGGAACGTATCTTAGTGGGCTTTTTAGAAACTGGACTTTCAGCATCAGAGCTTGATGGGTCTGTAACGTTAAGCCTTGTACCTCGTCCATTGGATTCGTGCCCTCTCTTGAGTGAATTGAAGCGTCTCCCTGGCACAAATTTACCCATCTTCGGTACTGGAGGTCTCCTACTGCCACTCGACAAAGCATCTAAAGTAGGTTGTTTTCCAGAGTAGGATGTGGACTCACTACTCCTCACTCTTGTGGATCTTCTAGACCACTGACTAGACATTTCTTCCAAAGCTTGAGTACCCCTTCAGCAAATCACACAAATCCACGCTATATATAACCTTAGCCCATAAAGTAGATCACCACCCTCTTGACTCTGCTATTATTCTCTCTCTCTCTCTGTCTGTCTCTGACTGTGTATTTGTTTACTCTTTGTTCTGTTTTAGATGAGGAAACCTGCGCAAACCGTTTACTTTTTGTTCAGCTTCAAACAATTTTGGGATTTTGAACTGTTGAGAGAACAGTTTGAGCTTGAGAAGGGATTCAGAAGCCATTGAGAGTCTTTTCGAAGTAGGTTTGGATCAAATAAGTCACCAAGTGGGACTGGATATCATGACTGTTCAATATTTCAGAGATCTGCTGACGGTTGCGATTCCTGACAACGCTAATAGCGGAAGAAGTTCACGTTATAGAACAAATGAAGTTATAACATTGGCATGGAATAATCCTGCCTCGAGATTAGCATATAGTCGAACAGATGGCTCCTTGAGAATATGGAAACTGATCAATTGCGAACTATCGAATAACCCTCCGGTAATAATTGATGATTGTCATACTAAACAAGTTGAATCAATCTCGTGGAAGCCAACGTCTGAGACCGATTTGGCAACTGTGGGCAGTGATAATAAAGTCAAGATATGGAACACTCAAAGAGCTGCTTTGATAAGAGAGATTGATGTTGGTGTTAGTGGTAATATCATTGTGCAGTATTCAGGAGACGCCAAGTATATCCTTTCAATAAGTAAGCAAAATGTGATAAACATCATAGAATCAACAACGTATAATATTGTGGAAACCATAAAGATTGAGAAAAACGTTTACTCTGCGACTTGGAACAACACATCATCTTTTCTTTTCTTTGGTCTTTCAGATGGAAGTATCTTACTATATAAATTCGAAGATAACAAGTTGAGACACCTTCACACTTTGAAAGGTCATAGATCAATAATCAAAACATTAAAATTTGAAGCCAGAGGTGGTCGCTTGGTCGCTGGTAGCAATGAAGGAAGTGTTTCAGTATGGTCACTTGATACTCTGGCAGTAACGTCAATTTTCACAGCAGTCGATGAAGCAGTTGCACAAGTTGATATTTCTAAAGATGGAACATACCTATCAGTAACCTATGAGGATGGAGAACCTGCAAAGGTTTACGAAATAAGCACACAAACAGAGTACCACAAACTACCCAAATGTGTAGCAGGTTCATCAACGTATCCGAATCTATGGTTCTGTCCAATAAAGACGTTGTTTGCATATTCAACAGGTGATGGTGAAGTATTTTTGACAATGAAGTCTCAATCCAATAGAAGAGATAGATAAACATGTACTAATACACAATTTTCGGTGGGAAATGCTACTGTAGTTCTATTATTCATTCATGCGTTTATATATGTTATTTTTTGCGATGCATTCTGTGCACCAAATTTCGTTATATACAAGCTCATCATTCTACTATACAGTTTTCTCCAAATTTTTTTTTCAATGTTCTTTAGATATCAGATAGTAAGAAGCCAGTGGCATTATAGTATTCTTCTGAAACATGCTCTTTCAATTCTTCCTTAGATAACCAAGCATATTCAATTTTTTTATCTGTTGGTTTGAATGCACCTGATAAAATGTGGGATTTTATAATATATTCTCTATTCAAGTTATCTGATTGATCAGTATTCTCCACTAGTTTCCCATCTTTGAATTTTAAAACTGCAGTCGTTGTATTCGAGACGGTCCATGTGTTTATAGCTTCACCTCCTAGTTTTCTCAAACCTTCTTCTGCTGTAGTGTGCAATGCTTTTGAAGTATCCTCTATTGGAAATGAAGGTAGTCTCCAGCCTTGTTGGGCATCTTTTACTAATAGATACAAAGTTCTTGATAATTTACGTTCCAAGCTTGTGATATCATTAGTTTCATCGGCTTTTGTGGTTCTTGAATTTGGAACAACTGGTCTACTGATTTCATCAAGAGTACTTCCTTCTTCAGATTCGTGTCTTGGAATTGTAATTTCTTGTTTCAACCTTCTTTCTCTGTTATGCACAACGTCTGGTTTACCCTTTTCGTAAAACACCCCTGGTTGTTTTGTGACAGGACCTTTCTGTGCTGCAACGAAACGACGTTCTGAAAGAGTACCTTTTCTGAAATAGTAATACTGAGGAAATGTCCACATCAAACGACGTTCTAGTTCTTCCTGGTAATTGTAATAAACTTTTTCGAAAGGTGTTTGATCCGGTGTTACAATTGGATTTCTTGCCAAAAGTATCGTTGATTTCAATGAACTTAAAGGTACTGGTTCTTTACTTTTGACTTTTGTCGCTGTCGCTAGACATCTTTTGAATACTGATTGAAAACTTGTTAGTATAAATGGTCATCAAGGAAACTAGAATACGCTGGGAAAACTTCAAATTCAAAGCCACCCGTCCGCATTACTAACATACTTATTGATTTTGACTGCACCATCTTCAATCAAACTCTTGGTGAATGGGCTAGACAATATTGCAAGCTTTCAATCTATACACTCTGATCTTCGAAATTTTCACTTTCAACAACAGAAAAAAATTGTATGTCGTTCAAAATCAAAGAACGCATTCGCGGAAATTGATGAATTCGCGAATACGCGAAAAATCTTGAACTATGGAAACAGTTACCGGGTAAAAGAACAGGAGCCCCGCGGCCCGGTGTAAGACCTTATAATCTACAAAACGATACTAACAACGAAACTACTATACATTAAATTGAATTATAACCGTGAAAGGTGTTGGAGTCTTGTTTAAACAGGGCCCAAGGAATGTAAATTATTGTTGACCAGAGTTTTTAGCTTGAAGGAAGGCCATCAAGTTTGATAATTGAGCATTGGCATCACCACCTGGAGCTGGAGGTGCTTGTTGAGCTGAAGGTGCTGGAGGTGCCGGTGCAGCTTGTGTTGGAGCCTGTTGGTTGAACAAGTTTGCCAATGGATTGGCTTTGTTATTTGAGCCTTGCATGAAAGATGGAATGGTTGAGTTGTTAAATGGATCGGTATAAGTATCATCTGGCTCACCTGGTTTAGTTGATCTTGGACCATTTCTTGAACCATCAGTTGGCATCTTTTTCGAAATAGCTTTAGATGATACACCTTCACCGATTTCAATATCTGGTTCTTCCATAACTAATCCTGGTACAAGTGGTTTTTCCATTCCAATACCACCCCATTCAGCAGCATTGACCCAACGTCTATCAGCTTCTGTTAATCTTGCCAATGGAATCATACTAATACCATGTTGATAATCACAACAGTCACGTGGACCAAAACCAACACCCCAACGAGTTCTTAACGAATAACGACCATCTTTGTTGAATGACGACATCACATTTTCAGCTTCAGCTCTTGAATAAACTTTAACGAAAGCATGTTTACGTTCATTATTCAATATAACAGATTGCACTTCAGCAAATGGTCTCAATACAGAAGCTAATTCCAAATCATCCATATAGTTTGGAACACCACCAATAAATAAAGTACGACTTAAAACTTTGATTGAACCACCTGGTAAACTCTCATCAAAACTAACATGTTTTTCTCTATAATGTGCTGTACCTGGAACGTTACGTTCACCCACAACATGACCTGGAGGTGGTATATTCTTTTGACCTCTGCTTCTGTCTGGTGATCTTGATCTATTACGATCTCTTCTTGAGAAATTGTTTCTCTCGCGGCCAGCATTGGAAGCACCTCCGTCATCTGCTCCATTATGACTTCTATAACTTCTGAACGCTTCTTCTTGTGATAATGCTGCACCACGAGCAGCATTTGGTGGACTTGCATGTTGACCTGGAATCATAGGTGGTTGTTGGACTGGTGGTTGCGGTAGCGGTGGCATTTGACCAGACGCTTGTAAAGCTGACAACATTTGTAGTAAAGCTGCTTGTTGAGCTTGAGGATCTCCGGATGCTAAACCCGCAGAGACATTTGAGGCAGGATTTGGCTGTACTTGTTGTTGTACTGGAGCTGCTGGTTGCTGAGTTTGACCAGATAAGGCTGCTAAATTCTTCAAGATATCGTTTGGATCCATTGGTTTAGCAGGAGCTGCAACAGCTGGTGGGTTACCAGGTGGTGTAGTTGAGCCATTATTCGATGATGGAGAAAAATACTGGGCTTTAACAGTTTGTATCTGTCTCTCGTCAAAAGTATTAGATCTTCTCCAAATTTCCAATAATTTACCAACTTTTTCCTTTTGTTCAGCATTAATTACTTTTAAAACTGAAGACGCAGCTTCAGGAATAAATTCGTTAAATTTATATAAAGCATGAGCATACGATCCCTCTTTAGCGTTTTCATTAACGACTTCACCATTCTTAGTACTTTGCTCCTTGTAAGCTCTAGCTATGGAATCAATAACATATAATCCCCCTAATTTATGCGTAGATGGGGCATTTCTTAAATATTTTTTCGCTTCTTCAACAAATTGTGCTTCATTCTAAATTTAAAGGTTAGCATACACTACTTTATAACTATTTTATAAAAAGATGAAAACAGAGTTTTGGTTTGTCTTTTAAAGGTGGCAAGATGCCACCTTGTAGTACAGAAAATGCATCTTACTCTTTCCCATAAAAAAAGCCATTGCCATTATGGCAGCAATAGGTTACCTGATACTTACATTAACATTTTCAACGGCAATTTGAGTTATTTTTTTAATACGTGAACCTGAAATACCTGATTTCATGGATTTTAAACCATCTAAAACTTCTACAAAGTTCTCAACCGACATTTTGATACAGTTTACTTTTATATGATAACTTGGAGTAGAACGTATATGGCCACTTGAACAAATGAACCTTATTGAATTACGTGTAGATTATGTTTTCTTTTATTTCAACTTCTGTTATAATTGAGAATACTTTATAACAACAGAATACAATTTGCGTGATACGTGATACAAATAAATTTAAAACAATGCTTAAAATGGTCGTGAATGATACTGATTACGATACGTGATACTTATTTCGCACTTGATCCTTTCCACCTATGTCTTAATACAAAATCTACCAAAAATGTTGAACTTATTCTACTTGTTTGGAAAGCTGTTGAGAAAGAGTGTGAGAAAGTTGGTTTTGCTGGCGAATTTATACATTTTTTTTTGAGAACCAATAAGGACCTGGTTGCCAGGACAATTTTTCTCACTAACGACAGGGTAAATATTTTTCAAATGATTACGTAACGAATTTATAATCTCTTAGTCTACAGCGTTGTTTTAACATACTAAACATTATCTTTTCAGCAAAATTTCTATATTCAAGTCTTTAACTTTTCCAAATATTCATTATGGAGTTTCTTTTGGGCGTCGTACTGTTTCTGTAGCTTCTTTCTAGCACTTTTAGTCACTTCATTACCTTCTTTGTCTTTAGTTGGTAGACCGGATTCATCCCATTCGGTATAATCAGCAGTCTTGAACAAATCACTTGGTGCGATTTTAGCCTTTTCTAATCTTTCTTGTTCTTGCTGTTCTTTCAGTTTTTGTTGTGCGGCCTTCTTAGCTAATTTTTCCTTTTCACGTTGTTCTTTCTCTTCACGTTGTTTTATCAGCTCTGCCTTTTCACTCTCTGACAAGAATTTAATCAAAGCAGGTTGGCCATCAGTACGATCATCTAATGAAACGCCTAGGTTTAGTAAACCGACATCACGCAGCTCGTCACAAATCTTAAGCAAGTCAGTGTATGGAACTTTGTTAATAGACCCTGTACGAACAGCATCTCTGAAGGAAGAGATTTCTTTGATGTATGGTAAAAGTATCTCTTCAGTCGACCCAGATGATGAGCCTTCAGTCAAGTCAGAATCAACCCAGCCAATGTTATCTGGGCGTGATGGGAAACCTAATATGTTCAGAATGCGGGTTATGAAGTAGGCAACTTGTAATAAAGCATCGATTCTTAATTCAGTACCGGCATTAACAATGTATGTATTTGCAGTGGAGACTAATTCCGCAAGAGATTTTAGAGCTTGCGGAGTGGACAAGTTATCACAGAAAGCTTTGTGGATATCATCTTGTGCCTTCTCTAGACTATCAAACAAATTTTTCTCTAGTAGTCCGGTCTTGATTGGAATGATAGCATTGGAATCCAAACGAGTTTTATAATCAGTGTTCAAAGCTCTAACATTTTTGAAAAACTTGTTCAAAGTGTTCTCGAAGCCCTTGACTTCTTGAATCAAAGAGACTTTGAAATCTAATTGTGTGTTCCATTGTGCTGAAGCAAACGCTAATCTCAATTGACGAGGAGTATATTGCAGCAATGCTTCTTGAATTGTAATGAAATTTTTTAAACTTTTACTCATTTTTTGTCCTTCAATATGCAAATGACCAGTGTGCAAGAAATAGTTGACCCATTGTTCATGATCGAAGCAGGCTTCGGTTTGTGCGATTTCGTTATCATGGTGAGGGAAGGCCAAATCGATCCCACCAGAGTGGATATCCATTTCTTTACCTAATACTGCAGTAGCCATAACAGAGCACTCAATGTGCCATCCTGGACGACCTTTACCCCATGGCGAATTCCATTCTGGCTCACCTGGTTTGGAAGACTTCCAAAGTGCAAAATCATTTCCTGATCTTTTACCAGATCCTGATGATAATGAACCTTCACCGTCAGCAATTAAATCAGCCTGGCCTCTATTCCAAGGTTGAAGCTTAGCATAATCATGGTTTTCGGCTTTATCAAATTTAACAGTATCAAAATAAACAGAACCGTCGTCAGTTGGGTAAGCAAACCCATTCGAGATTATCTTCTCCACAAATTCGATGATTTCTGGGACATACTCTGAAACTCTGGTGACAACTGTTGGCGGAAGAACATTCAGAGCAGCCATATCTTCATTATATTTCTTTTCCCAAAACGCTGGAGTAGCTTTGAAGATCTCTGGATCGTTAATTGTGTGGCCTAGTTCTTTATCTAAAACTGGGACTAGGACATCTTTTATGTTTTCGAAAAAATCCTCTTTGGAGATTGTTGTATAGTTCTGAATAGCGAACAATGCTGTTTTAGCAGATTTCAGATGCATTGGGAATTTTGGTTCTTGAACTTGCTTTTCGACTACGTTTACTGATTCTGACCAACTAGTAAAGTCCGATTGAGAAGTTGGAGCTTCTGGTAAATTTTTGGTAATAAATTTAGTCCAAGTATCTTCAGCCTTAGACAAGACAGATTCATTCACAGTTGATTCGTTTGAGTATTGCTTTCTAAATTCATCGAACAAGTAGTTGACCCTGGCTCTAATTATGATTTTATCATCAATATCAGTTACATTTTGAACAAATTGGATATTATATCCAAAATAGTCTTGCAAGATTCTTCTATTTATGTCAATTGTGACATAATTTCTAGCATGGCCCATATGACTTGAGTCGTATACTGTAGGACCACATGAATACCATTTTACCTTCTTACCTTCAATAGGTTGAAATTCTGTTTTGGTTCTAGTCAAAGAATTGTAAAGCTTCAAGACTGGTTCACCGTCCCCATTTGCAGCTTTTTTCACCGGTGAATTCCACTTTGGCTGTGTGACTTTTGATTTATTGGCGGTAGACATATTCCTCAGTAACAGTGACTTCACTTTATCTAGTATCATACAATTAAAGTTGAAGCTCCTCGCACGAGTCTCTATGAGCTTTGTTTGTCGTTAGTCACAGTTATTGAACGATGTTTTTTTCCATCAAAGTAGTCGCGAAGGAGCTGATGAGATTTTTTATAGAGAAGCCGCGCTGCTGCAGATTAAGAGAGTAGAGGCAGAAAGGCAGAAAGGTCATACTAAGAGACCACGAGAGGTCTGAGGGTGGCGAAAGAGACAAAATGTAAGTTTTCTGATCCAGTGCTGCTTGACATTGCCATTGGCTAACTGCTCAACAGGTCCGCTATTTATAAAGTGAGTTAAGGTGCAGAATGATTCGGAATTCAATATGTGAAACCAGTGGTTAACAATGGTAAAAAGTTATCAATTCAAGGTGTGAGATCTTTTGATCCAGGCGCCCAAGAAACAATTGAGTTTGGCAAGCCGTTGACATTGATTGTAGGTCAAAATGGTACTGGAAAGACCGTATGTATGGTATCCTTTAGCGCTTTGTGCTCGAATACTCACATATATAACAGACTATCATTGAGTGTTTGAAGTATTCAACAACTGGTGATCTCCCGCCCAATAGTAAAGGTGGTGCTTTTTTACATGATCCCAAAATGGCTGATGAAAAGGAAGTTAGAGCACAGGTGAAGTTGGCATTCACAAATGCTTCTGGTGTATCAATGATCTGTACAAGAGCTATGCTCTTGACCGTGAAAAGAACTACATCTACTTTCAAAACTCTTGAAGGTCAACTATTAGCTTTACATAGAGGGGAAAGAACAACCATCAGTACCAAATGTGCTGAGCTTGATGCTCAAGTTCCGACGTACCTTGGTGTGTCCAAAGCTATTTTGGACTATGTCATATTCTGTCATCAAGATGAAAGCTTATGGCCTTTAGCAGAACCTTCTGTACTTAAAAAGAGGTTTGACGAAATCTTTGAGGCGCTTAAATTCACAAAAGCACTGGATAACATCAAAGTGATAAGGAAGGATATGGCCGTGGAAATAAAGTTATTGGATCAATCAGTCAAGCATTTGAAAACAGATAAAGAACGTGCAGATAGAGTCAAAGAGAAAATCAATGTGAGCAGTAAGCAAATCGACAGCTACAGGGAAGAGACTGCTTCGCTGGAGAAAGAGCTACAGCGTGTAGCGAAAGACAGTGACGAGCTGTTCAAATCTAACCAAGAGTTTCAAAAAGTCTTGTCTAAATTGGAAAGCTATAAACACTCACAAAGGTCATTGAATGAGCAAATCTTGAGACTGGAAGATTCAACAAAGTTACTTCCTGAATCTGATGAAGATATCCAGTTCAAGCTGGCAAATTTTCAAAACATGGTACAGGATGCCCAAACTAAAGTCAAAGATTTGAAAAACGAGGTTGGCGATAAACAATCAAACTTGAAAACATTAAGACAAGATTATAGCCGCATGATAAGAGAAGAAGGCCAACTGAAAGGTAAAGAAACTGAATATAATGCAAATTTGGAGAAAAAGAAATCCCTTATTGAGTCAACTGCGGCTGAGTTGGGCATTGAATTTACTGCGAATAATGGTAAAGTGTTTGAAAATGAATTGAAAGGCTTGATCGAGGCTAACGAGCGCAAACTAAAAACGCTATCATTAGAGGCAAAAGACGCAGAGGCTAAGCTTAACCAAAAACTCAAGTTAGTTTCTGACTCTAAGCTAAAGGAAAGTCAGCATAGAGAGTATGCATTAAGTGATATTAAAAAACTTGAATCTGAGATTAAAGCTCAACAGACCAAGATCAATGATTTAAGCCTGAATGAAGGTAGTCTCGAATACGAGAGGACAAAGTTAGCAGATTTAGAAGAAAGGTTATCGCGCCTCAAGAATGAGAAAGCGATCGATGGATTCTTGAGAGACATTAAGGGCAAAAACAATGAAATTTCGGTGCTAGAGACTGAGCTGGAAGATATCGGTAATGAAATATCTCAAAGTCATAAACAGGCTGATGCTTATGCCAAAATCTCACTACTAAAAGATGAAAAAAGATATAGAGAAAAAGCATATGCAAAGCTCGCTGAAACCAGTAACCAACTCTTTGCAAAAGTAGGGTTAGATAGCAATGACTTGGACAAAACTTACGAAGAAAAAGTGGATAAAGCCATGGAGCAAGTCAAGAACGAAGATTTCGAAGTCAATAATTTACAAAGCAATTTCTCCAAAATTGAATCTGATTATTCTTTCAAAAAAACTACAATTACAAATTACGAAAAAGAGTTAAAAGTATCAATAGACAAATACAACGATGAGGTTGAATTTGAAATTGACGAGTATGAAGATGAGCTTGGTGCTGCGGAAGATGATTATAAGACGACATTGGAGAATTTGAAGATGACAAGAACGACCTTGGAATTTAATAAAAAGGCGCTTGAAATAGCAGAGTCAGAGCACTCCTGCTTTTTATGCTCAAGAAAGTTCGAGGACAAGCCAGGCTTTTCGGCATTTTTGGGGGCCTTAAAAGCTAAGACCAATGGTGATAGGGAGAAAAAGCAACAACAAGAATTAGAGGAATCGAAGGACTATGTGGATCGGTTAAGATCACTAGCTCCTTTGGTTGATAGGGCAAAATCTTTAAAAAGCAAAATAAAAACGCTTGAAGATGAAATTTCCAAGTTTGAACCAACCTATAAAAAGGCAGAGACTGCTTATAATCAAATGAAGTCTCAACTACATGAGTCTAAACAAAAGCTGGAAAATTTAAATAATATGAAAGGCGCTGTCAGCGAAATAATAAGAGCTCAGCATGACTTGTCAACTGTATCTATTCAGCTATCTGAAAAAGAAAAGGAGTTGAACGATTATGGATTTTCTGCTAAAGGTTTAGATGAACTACAAAAGGCTCAAAAAGCAAAAAACAACAAACTAAAGAGCCTACGTTCTGAAATTAACACTCTACTTGAGGATAAAGACTTGGCTCAACGGGAGCTTTCTTTTCTAGAGGGGAATGTCAAAGATAAAAAATTGGCTATTAGTAATATTGAAAGAGGGCTTATTGAAAAGGATAATTTGATTAAAGCAATTGATGAGAACAACAGAAAAGTTGCGAAGCTGCAAGAAATGGCTGCCAAATCCAAGGGCATTATTGATGAATTGGAAGAGCAGGTGTGTCAAATATCGTCACAACTCGCCGAAGAACAAAGCAAGAATGAAGCTGCAATAACTGATCAGGAGAAAGAAGTGAACAAACTGAAAGATCATCAAAAGGAACTGAGATTATTAGACGAATCTATCACTCATTACATAGATATTGACTCAAAAAAACTATACAAATGTCAGGAAGAAGTTTCACTGATTGGAACTTTGATTGCTGAGCATGAAGAAGATATCGAAAACCTACTCACAAAAATTTCAGACGAAGAGAAAAGACTGGCAGATACCAGTAGTGAAGAAAGAAACTTGAAGAATAACTTAGATATTAGACATATGCAGAAGCAACTCGAAAACATAGAACGTGATATTGAGAGTTTCGACGCACAAAATGCTGAGAGCGAAAGGGATCGTTACGAAGAACATTCTGCTTTTTTGAGAGAACAATATTCTAAATTAAACGCAGACCTGGCCGGTAAAATGGGAGAAGTCAAACAGATTGAAGATCAGGTTAAACAATTCGAAAAAGAGTTGAAAACTGAGTTCAAGGACGTTGAAAAAGCTTATCAAAAGGAATGGGTCAAGCTACAAACAAAGACTTTAGTTTCCAGCGACTTGAGCACATACTCCAAAGCTCTTGATTCTGCTATTATGCAATATCATAGCATAAAAATGAAAGAGATCAACAGAACGATAGATGAGCTATGGAAAGGCACGTATAGTGGTACTGATGTTGATACGATCATGATAAAGAGTGATCAGAATACTGCTAGTAAGGGTAACAGAACGTACAATTATCGCGTTGTTATGGTAAAACAGGATGCTGAATTAGATATGAGAGGTAGATGTTCTGCAGGTCAAAAAGTGTTAGCATCAATTATTATAAGATTAGCATTGGCAGAATGTTTTGGGACAAACTGCGGTGTGATTGCACTAGATGAACCTACTACAAATCTAGATGCCGAAAATATTGAATCTTTAGCTAGATCACTGAGTAATATTATTGAATTGAGACAATCGCAAAAAAACTTTCAATTAATCGTTATCACTCATGATGAGAAATTTTTGACATACATGAATGCTGCCAAGTACACTGATCATTTCTATAAGGTTAGAAGAAACGACGCACAAAAATCACAGATTGATTGGGTCAACATCAACCGTGTTTCTGAATAATTACAATAAAGAGCTATAGAGCAAAATTGCATTGAGTTTATGTGTATATTTAGTCCAATGCTTGCGATATCCAATGTCTGTAGTCTCTTTGACGTTCGGCCATATCCTTCATAATCTTATACTTTGCATCAAAAAGCTTCAAAAGTTTCTTATCTGTAATTATTGGCTCATGTACAAGCCCGCTTTCATTTAAAGAAGTAATCACTTTTGACAGCGGTTGTTTACGTACAGCAGAAATACCCAGATACGCAGCACCTTTAACTCCTGAGTACCCAGCTTCAGTTTTGCTAACCTCAACAGGGAGATTAGTAACAGTGGCCAGTAAGTTGACGAATCTTTTATTTTGTGCTTGACTTCCTGATATGATGATTTTGTTGATATCATGGCCCTCCAGTGATTCAACTACTTGTCTTGTCTGGAAAGCCAAAAATTCCAAGATACAGAGGTATTTCAAAGTCAAGTCATTCAACGATTTATCAGTTGATTCACCAATGAAAGCACCTCGCATAGACCCATCCGCGTATGGAGTTCTGTTCCCCAACAAATCACCGTATAGAAACATATGCTTGTTTTTATAATGTGCACTGTATCCGCTTGTAGCTTCTATTTTTTGAAGCATGTCTTCCAGCATTACAAATGGATTACTTTCAATTTCACTAAAAGCAGGATGTGTTTCAAACAAATGCTCAATTAATTTCCCCGTCGTAGATTGACCACCTTCCGATACTTGAACGTCTGTCATGAGAGTATTGTAAGGCCCCCATATCCCTGGTGAGGGTTTGGGGCTATTATGAGCTACTAGGAAACACGTTGAAGTACCAGCAATCATTGTTAAGGTATTCAGAATATTCTTACCACACGAAGCAATCCATCCGGCGTAGCAATCGATAACACCATGGCCGATAGAGAGATTTTCCTTTGTAGTGTATACCAATGAGCCAGCATTCGGTATTGGAAGATATGAGGAGCCCTTTGATGATTCCGATCTACCTATTGCCTTAAAGTCATCCTTGGCTAGTATATCTAGGCCTATTTTCTTCAAAAATGTAGCATCCCAACCTTTTATTGAACCATCCATAGCCATATGGTATCCAGTATCACTAGTTATGAAATCGCTCACACCTGAAGCTATCCCAGAGCTCTCAGATAAAGTATACGTAATGAATTCATGAAGATCAAATAGCACAATATCCTCGAGATCATCTTTAGGGATGTTATTGACAAGCCACTTGGCCTTAGGCAATCCCATCTCTTCTATGAACGCACCACCGTGGTATTTCAGTATTTCATCGCCTTTGAGCATTTCATTAATATCTTTGGTCTCTTGCTCAGCTCGACTATCCATCCAGAAGATCACATTCTGATCTGGGTCTTTGAATCCGTAGTCGACAGGATAAGGTATCAGTCCTCCTTCAGTGTTTTTCATCACTACCATTGAGCAGGTTGCTGCACAGCCAATACTTACTATGTCGTAAGTCACATTTCTCAACTGGTTTTCAATCCTATCAATACAACTCTGGTATCCTTTAACGATCTGTGTACAACTCTGTGTCACAAATCTAGGGTTCTCCACGCTCTGGATGTAGTCTATCTTTTCAGTCTCTACTGCCACAATCTCTGCATTGGTATCAACCAATGCCACCCTTATTGAAGATGACCCAACATCGACGCCAGCGTGGTATACTTGCATCTTATCAACAGGGCAACAGGTCAAGAGCTGGGTCTATTGCTGATACTGGCAACTCTCTAGCACTGTCGTCTCGAACTAGTGACGTACTAGCAAATTGTCCGTCCGATGCTCATCAATTAAAGTTGAACCCGGTAAAATGAAAATAAACCACATGCAATTTTTCTGGCACTGACGGAACTTTTGATCTTTGAACTTTAAAGGTTCCCGAGGAAATTTTGCTACTCAAAACTTGAATCAAAACATCAACTAAAAGGGATTTGGTGACATTCAGTAGTGGTATCACACGCAAATTGTTAGTATATTGGGGCATCTATCTGACAGTCACAGAGATTAGTGAGACACTGCAACACTGCACTTTCTTGTATTAGCCAAAGATCCGAAGATCTTTTACACAAATTATGCCGGAGGATCACGCCGTTGTTGAACAGAGAGTTGTTACCTCGAAGAGTCCAAAGCCAAGCAGTCCATTGGGTCCAGTATCCAGAACCACAAGCCCAGACTCTGAGGATTATGTGCAACCGTACACTGGGATTGACCAGGCCGTTGAAGATGGGAGTGATATGAGTGAAGCTGCCGCTGCGTCTTTTATAGGTGGCACCTCAATTACATCAAGACCCGCCGAGGGCCAAGAAGAGTTAGAAAACCAGGAAGAACTATTTAATGATCAGGTCACCACAGGTGATTTAGAGAGTGGTAAATTCAAAAATGAACATAAGATATTCACTTTCCAGTTCCCATTTGGTGGTAAAACTCTGTCGTTGTTCCCGTCTTTTAAGAGTTTGAAACATGGATTGCCTATAATTGGAGCTAATTCTGATGACGATGACGCTGATCTACACTATTCACTAGATGACATCAAGTACAAATTGAGTAAGCAGGAGTCTATAAGCACGCTAGAAGAAAGTTATCTTTTCAAAGACAAAAAAGGTGCTGATAACACTCGTCTAAGAGCATTGAAAAAAGCCCTAACGCCGAATATAGCTTTGGACCTTTTGAGTAATGATGACAATAGACACACGCTGGATACAATATGGGATGATATAGATGGAGACGTGGTGATAATTGGTGGTTATAGAGGTAGTATATTGAGAGATGCGCGTACCCGTAAAAGAGTTTGGATCCCATTGAGGGCCGGGTTCAATATCAGAAAAATTGATTTGAATATAGGACCAAGCGATGAAGATGAAGCCAAGGCGCAAAAAAGAATCGTACCAGATGGAATGCTTAATCATGTTGGTCCAGTCGATATATCCAGAAGACTAAAAGCTAAATTAGATAACGGTAAAACTAGAGTCCATGAGTTTGGTTACGATTGGAGATTGTCATCACATATAAGCTCACAAAAGCTGATTGAGTTTCTAAAAACCTTGGAATGCAACAAAGGTGAAAAGAAGAAAGGTGCAATCATAATTGCACACTCTATGGGTGGTCTTATCACGCACCATGCTATGCAACAAAACCCATCTTTGTTCCGTGGTGTTGTATACGCTGGTGTTCCATCTGAATGCCCAAACATTTTGGGTCCAATCCGCTACGGTGATTCAGTGATGTTCAGCTCAAAGATATTAACAGCTGAAGTCAATTTTTTCATGAGATCAAGCTTTGTTTTCCTACCGAGACATGGACGCTGTTTCGTCAATAAGGACACATACGAAACTTATAATTTAGATTATTTCGATCCAGAAGTTTGGAGTGAGTATAATCTCTCGCCTTTGGTATCTAAAGAAAGATTGAAAAAACCAGAAAGAAGACAAAGTTTGGAGTACGCCACACAGCAGAAACCATCCCATTTGATTTCACTGGATATGAAGAGATCTTCTACTGTTGTTCACCAGAAAAAACCATCAGAGAAGTTCCATGCTACATACGAAGAATCAATGGACTACCTTTCCAGAACTTTGAAACGGACCAAGAAATTTCTGGACGAGCTAGACTATGACCCATCCAAAAAATATCCACCATTAGCAATCGTTTACGGGAACGAAGTGCCTACAGTTAGAGGTGTAAGAGTTAGAAACCTACAGGACATCAAGGATGGTGAATATGACGATTTTTATTATGGACCCGGTGATGGTGTTGTTCATCATAAGTGGCTGATGCCTGAGAGACGTGGGTTCCCAGTGGAAGCTAAAATCGCAAGTGCAGAAGGGCACATTCAGCTGCTAACTGATTTACCCGCTATGGGTGCTGCTCTTGGTGCAATCCTAAGTGCTGAGAATTCAAATGAACGCTCTGCCTAACTGAATGACTTGATATTTAATGACATATTAATGACTTTGCTTTATCTTTTATCTTAAAAAATGAAACATAGACTTCATATCTGATACAAGAAACGTTTTTTTATTGAGCGCTGTGTAGTATATCTCTGCGAGGCGATGATTTTCATACCTGTGGTTCCTTCTCTTCATCTTCTAAATCAAAGTACTTCACTTTCAGCCATAAACTACATGCGTTGCATTGCACAATGATATTATACCCCCCGAAGCCGTCAGCTGAACCGTTATCAGCCAAGTCATCCTCACTCAGCACAAACCCATTCACCCCAGTGCATCTTGGGCAATCTTTCAAAAATGTCCCCAAATCGTCTTCCTCAACGTATTCAAAATCATCAAGCGTAACAACATCAAGACCTTCACCTGTACTTATCAGTCCACTTTTCTTGAAACTTTGCTTCAAATCTTCATCGTATTGTGCTCGAAGATCAGGGTCAGCTAATGTGGCATGGGCTAGCTTGATTTTAGTTATTATATCTGAATCTAGCTGTTTATTCGTTTTGTCTGGATGAATGTTTAATAGTTTTTTCCTGTATGCGCTCTTCACCTCTTGAACAGAGCAGTCTCTTTCAATACCCAGCACTTCGTAATATGTCTTTTGAGCTATGGAAGTCATCTTTATTCAGCCATAGACTCTATATATACTGGGCCTTCAACAGCTTTACCTAGTTGTGGGTCTCAATGTGTCAAACGACTCGGGCTCTTATAGCTCAAAATTTCTCAACTATGGTATAAACATTTTACTGAATTCCGGTCCATAGTGATTTTTTCTTAATTTTAAATTCCGAGGTATCTAAATTTTTTTTTATTCAAAATTTTTTTAAAAGTAGGCACATAGAGATTGATAGAGATGAGCTCTGATTCGACTGTATCTTGAAAGAAAAAGGATACTGACTGATAATGGGTTCGGGAAGTAAGAGAAGTAGAGAAGACTCTACTGCTGAATTGCGTGTCTCGTCTTATACAAAGCAACCTCAGGTTGCCGTTGGCTCATTTTTCAACGGGTTCACAGCGCCAGAAGATACAGAGTTCCAGTTATATCAAAAAAAACACACAGACGATGAGTTTGCTCTTCATGGTGAAAATGAGAGACTGGACTACAATGGTGCTACTCTGGAAGAAGATAGCAGTGGCTATGCAGTTGCAGTGTATGACCCGGTAAACAAATCGGTCGATCTATATCAAGCGCCAGTTTTACAGGGCTCCGTTGTATCAAAAGCACACAGAAAACTAAAAGGTCCAGCTATTAAACAAAGCAATGTTCGTAATAACATTCAACGTAATGCCCTAGGTGAAGCTTTTGGTACCAAAAAGGCTAAGAAGGCTATCTCAGACCTTGAAAGAAATCGTATTGATTCAGATAAGCTCACAGGAGTTGAAGCTGATATTGTTGACACAGTGAAAGCTAGTACGGACTCATTACCAACCAGAGATCAACTTACTGAAACTGTTTTGAATGATAGACCAACTCCAGCATGCAACGCGGATGCTACTAACGTTGAGGACATTTACCCAATCCACAACATAATACCGAAAAGAGAGCTTACATTCATTCGTGTTGGTTCTATACTTAACGAAGAGGATGTCAAGAAGAAAGTTGAATTATTGCCATATCAAAACTCACCATACATTGCGAGTCAACTATCTACAATCAACAGTGAAAGCCAAACACAAAAATTGCAACTTATATATTATGCATCATTACTAATTGGTGTTTACCAAAACAGACGTATATCTAACAAAGAGAACTTAAGCACAGCATTAAACACACCACCGGACTTATTAGTCGATGGTATTTTGGAAAGATTCACAATCCTAAGACCAGGTCAGTTTGGTCGTTCAAAAGACCGTGGTTACACTATCGATCCCCACCATGAAGACAAACTATTATGTTACTTACTAGCCACCATTCTCCACATCAACAGTTTCATCGTGGAAATCAGTCCATTAGCGCAAGAATTGTCACTGAAACCTTCAAGATTGGTGGGCCTATTCAAAGCTTTGGGTTGCATCGTTAAATCAGCTACCGTTGCTGAAGCTGAAGCTTTTGGCATTCCAAAATCAGTCGCTGCCTCTTACAAGATTGCTACATTGAAAGTTCCATTCAAAATGCCGCAAATGACGAGAAGAGGTAGAAAGACCTGATCATAATGGCTCTCCGTAAATACAATAATCATGTACATTACATCCATTGAATAGTCGAACACTCTGTAGTTAAAGAGGAAGCGACCGCTTATATAATCCCATAATTCGCGCGCCCTGTGGCATAAATACAAAAAGTGAGTATTGAGCTATTATCCACTATTAAGTCAATGCAAAACATTAGGGCAAAAGAGCCACTAAGATGAGTCAAGAACCAAGCTTGTGAGTCGGTCGGCCTTATTGAGGACTTGAGCTTCTATTTACTAACTAACTAAGAAAAAAAGTTGAAAATGCCTTAATTGGATTAGCAGAAGTGGAGGAAGAAATGGAAAAGGCTGAAAGAGCAGCTGGTAAGTACAATTCGATTGGAAACGTTCCTCTTGACTTTTACTAACGGTTCTAGAAATTGCACGTCTAAAAAGTGTGCAAGACATTTACTTGAAAAGAAGCTCTTTCACGCGTAATATCGATAGATTTTGGCACATTGTTTTATCTCAACATCCGGAGTTCTCAGAATATATAAGATCTTCAGATTTCAAATATTTAGAACTGATCAAAGAAATATACGTCTCATGGGACGTTGCGAGTCCCTCTGCATCAAAGGATTCAACACCAGGAGATTATTCAATCACTTTTGAATTTGATGGTCTTGATGATGATTTCCCTGAACAAACCATAGTGAAAAAATTCAAGCAGGAAGCGTTTGATCCGGAAGTTTCATCAAACGCAAAATCCAAAAAGAGGAATCTCGATAATAGTGATGATGAGGGAGATGATGAAGATACAGAGAGATTGGTTTCAGAAAGTGTCGATATAATATGGCCAAAGTCATATGACTCTATCAACCCATCAAAGATTCAAGACAAAAAGTCAGATGCAGGCAAGAAAAATTACAGAGCCGGTATGAAAAGCTTCTTCGGCTGGTTTAAATGGACAGGTCGTAAACCAGGTAAGGAATTTCCAAGTGGTGATGATTTTGCTAGATTAATCTCAGAAGAAATTTTCCCATATGCTGTTAAATATTATACAGAAGCTCAAAGAGATGGCCTGGAGGAAGAAGACGATTCTGATGCTAGCGAGCCATTGGATCTAAGTGATGAAGAGGAAGATAGTAGAGGTACTAAAAGAAAGCATGAAGGTGACGATTGATTAGATTGCACATACTTGCGGACTCACTATACAAAAATTAATTAAATGATTTCACCAAAGATACTAGTAAATATGTACGTATATAAGCCTGCAGTTAATCTGGTTTAGATTCGGTCATCTTCACTTTCGGTCAGATCACCATCATTTAGAATATCATCTTCAATGTCAGTTTGATCTGGGTCATTATTTGGAAGATCAGAATACCTAACATCTGGAATATTTTCAATGCTTGGGTCTAAAGAGACAGGTTTTCTTCTGAGTACCTTCAGTGAAATCCACTCAAATATAGATGCGGTTGACTCCTTTGTAAATGAAACACTTCTGACTATGATAAATCCGGCTATTGACGACAGCTTTCTGATCAAATTTGTGTTATCAAACTGGACATCATCATGACCCAGCTTGATCTGGCCATATCTGCCTGCATATTTGTAGTAAATGAAGTATATGACGATGGATGTAGTTAATATTGGAAGGACAATGACCAAAAATAATGGTAAGCCAGTCATTCCTTTATGTTTGGCCCTGAACTCCGACTCTTTGCCAGTGCAAGGTCTGGCTTCAACTTTATCGAACTCTTGGCCTCCTTCACAAGTTGTTAATGGAATACGTCTATAACCTGTTGCCAACCAAAACTCATCAGTACCGGGTATTTGGCAAACATTTGAATGATCTGGTGGTGAATAACCTGGTACAAGCTTACACTCACCATTATGGTCTTTCTCATAATTCCAATCACACTCGAAATCTTTTCTATTACAAGGACAATTTCTCAAAACTTCATACGGTTTGCTTAGTTTTTCGCCAATATAACAATCTCTCCCAGGTATCTTTTTATAGTACTGGGATTCGTGACCAAACAAACAGTTATCTGATTGATGTGGATGCTTTGGGGTCCATAGATCAAAGTCATCAGTGTCAGGATTGGCCAAGTCTAAATTACATTTTCTTTTCAATAATTGAGAGAAATCAATCTGGTACACTGTTGATTTATCGCCCTTGTTAGATGGTAACTTTGTGAATAATAGAAACTTTCTTGAGTCATCAGATGGGACGGTGGATATATCATTTACCCTAACAAGTGAATCAGTAAATTGGTAATCTGACCAGGTTTGTCCTTCATCCAAAGAATACGAAATGACGTTTGTTGAGTCTTGACCGTTAACGAGCACAATAATTGAACCTTGATCACCGTATTCCCACTGGTAAACACCTTTTTTGATTTCTTTCCAAGTGACACCACCATCTCTGGTCAAAAACGTTGATCCATCCAAATAAGCGTTTAATCTATCGTCAACGTTACCCACGCCAATCATCATACCTATAGCAGACCCAGAAGAAAAGGTATCTCTTGGATCATCCCTTTCTGTGTAGCCATGTAAGTGCAATGAGCATTCTGACAAAGATTTTCCTTTGCAAGTATATTTTTTACCTTCAGAATCAACACTAGGTGGCTGTAAGTAATCCCAGTCAGCACCATCATTGTGTGTTATCATCGACTTTAATACCTTTTTGGAGCCTCTTTTGGCATCGGCAACATTTGAAACCGTATTAATAACTGACACACCTTCAAGATCAGTAAGTTGCTCAAAATCAACATATCCTTTATCATTTCTATTTACATTCGGAGCTGCCACAACATAAGAAGTACCATTTGAATTTGACTTCAAAATAGCACCAAACTCACTTCCAGATCTGTCATTTGTAGTAACATGTAAAAACACTGCGTGTGATGAGCCAGATAAAACGGTATAAGCTTGATTTTTGTGAACTTTGAAATTATCTGGAAATAAAGCATCTGACCAATCTTTACCATTGATTGAGACATGGGCTTTTAATGAGCCATCTTTTTCAGCAGTCGCTGCAACTAAATAATCATCAGCTTGAGCGAACCCAACAACTTCATCTAATGGGATATACGTGTTTTCAAAGAAATCTTCTGTGACTAGCAACTCAGATCCAAATATGGTGTTTTCATTCTCTTCCCTTTCACAAATTATCAGCTGAGCATTTGTTGGATCTAATAAGTGGCCGATAAATTTACATGTCTGAACATTATCTTGTAATTTTCTGAATCTTTTACCATATGACTTTGTGTAGTAAGTGACAGTCTTACAGGCCCCCTTATGGACCATACTATCGCAACCCAGTTGGCCAATATAAATGAACCAATTGCTATGTTTTGGGTGGAATTGAAGAGGCTCAACACCTGGTATAAAGTTTGCTGGTGTTCTGAAAAACTTCCAGTTGTCAGCCCTGTCAGTAGAATATATTATCTTTTGATTTGTTGATAACAGATATACATGGTTCGTGTTATAAGGATTGACAAACAAATCCAGTATTTCTTCATCTGGGGCGACTTGTTCCCATGATGAACCTTGATCATGTGTAACATAAGCTTTATTATGCGATGTCAATAAAACAATTGTTTCGTCTTTCAAGTTAGATCCTTCAACTCTTTTCAAGTAAGAATATTTGGTTATTGTACCGTCAAAGGCAAATGTCGATGTTCTGACTCTACCATCATTCTTACCATCTTTTGACTTTTCCTTGTCTCCTTCTCTTTCATCTGGATTTGTATCCGGTTCCGTTTCATCAGGTGAATCATCTTCATCGTAGTTAATCAATGAGCTATCGTTGTCAGAATCGGTTTCTTTTGACAAATTTGGGCATGACTTTTCAACTTTGACATTTAGATTCAATCCGGCAGACACTGAACAGGTAGAGCCTGGTCTGAGTGTGTAAGGGGATGGCACAAAATATGTTTGAGCATTATTCAGACAAGCATTTCTTTCAACCTCATCCGGTTTCAAGCTTGCAACAGCTGGGATACAATTACCTGAAGCATCTCTCTTATAGTTGTAAGAACAAACATAATCAGCTTCTGTACAAGGGCAACTATCCTCTACTGCAATTGGCTCCCTGTACTCATCACCAACAAAGCAATTAGCATCTGCGATCCTTCTTTTGAATTTTTGCTTATGTCCCATAAAGCACATTGGTTGGTTTGACTTCTCATCTTTAACATACCAATCGTCAAAATCAGATTCATCACATTTCCTATCATAAAGGTTATTGAAATTTAATCCATAGGTTTTGTATTGGCCATTTGACGTAAAGCCGCCTAACAAGAATTTAAAGGTTGTGGAATCAGGGGTACTGGTCAATAATGTGGCTTTAATAGTTGAGTCCAAAGAGACTTGTTGCCAGCTTCTGCCTTGATTTGTTGTAAATTTTAATGTACTAGTGTCAGCATTATCTTCAATAGCTAAAATAACAGATCCTTGATCACCAAATTCAAATAAGTGAGGACCATTTAAAGTTTGAGACCATGTTAAACCTGCATCCCTTGAAATGTATGTATCACAACTATCATACGGGTTGAGCTTTTGGCCTGTATTCCCAACACCAAGAAGAAGACCTGGAACAGGCGATGAATAATATTTACCTGGTGAATCTGGGTGCTTTTTTGCCCTTTGAACAATAGAGTGTAAGTTCAATTTCTGGTCACCAGCTTGTAAATCGATCCATGAATTACCTTGATTGAATGAGATCTTCGACGTCAAGGCTTTCTCAGAGTTTGGGGTGTTGATGATTTCATTCCCCTTTGCAACAACGTTTGCAAGCACCACACCGTCGATGCTTTCAACTGATTCATAATCGACATTGCCGTTATCATCTCTATTTGTGAAATCCAATGATTTGACAAAATATGAACCATTTAATCCAACAGAATTGAATAGCTGACCCACATTTGGATTATTTGGATAAGCGACATCAACAAATAAAGAATTACTTGTGGACTCGACAATGACAAACTCACTCGACAGTTCTGTTTCAGGTGGAAATTCAACTTTATCCCAATCAAACCCATTATATGAAACATAAATGTTAGAAGTCTTTCTGTCGCTCAAATGAGCACCAATTGCGATCAGATAATGAGATCCAGCTCCGATTTTCGTAACATCAGTTATCAACCCAGCTTTATGGGTAACAAATGACTTTGTGCCAAAATAATCAGACGATCTTGAAAGGACTAATGAGGCATCTGATCCACCATCAACAATACAAGTAACTAGATTTTCGTTTTGGTCCTTGCCCAATTCAGGAGTAGCTATCGAATAAATACACGAATGAGCTTTCGTCAACTTTTCTAAAACATCAAAGTTATTCTTTGTGTAATAATATTGTCTTTCACAAGGGACACCTGTGCCGTCACCAGCGGATAAGCAGCGACCAGCAAAAATAGCGAACCCTGAATTATGACCATGAAAACTCAGCGGATAGTGCTTATTACTCAAAGTTGGTATTGATTCCAAAGCTGGGGGTTCTGGAGTGGTGAACTTTTTCCAAACTTTACCTGAGGAAACGGTTCTGAAATGAGTCAAGTCATCAGACATAGCATAAGCATAATCTTTATCAAATGGATGTTGGATCAAATATTTAATTTTGATACCCTCAGTATCAATCTGCTCAAAGTGTTCACCACCATCTCTTGAAAAAAATATGTCACCAGAGCCGCTGTCTAAGTAAACGATACTCTTTGATTCTAGGGTTAGTACTCAAGTAATGATAAACATATCTTGACCGGGACTTACTGAAGTATCTTCGAAGTATATGATCTCTGGAGCACCTGAGAAAGTGTAGGTACTAATCTTTGGACTGAACAAAGCATCTGTCAGACTTAATAACAGCACTATCGATATCACAAACCTTTTGATATGTATCATTTCCAGTGGACAACTCTTGAAAACGCTTTCGCCTTTGTCGCAAAAGTTGTAAACCTTTCAAAGCCTTTGAAACACAGTTAAAGAGTGCAAGAAGAACCAAATTCTATGAGCCAGTGAAATATACCTTTGGCACATTATCATCTCACATTTTCACGAGCTGAATCATTTGACGATAAGCCCTAGGGTTTTATTTGAATGAAGGGTGTATAAAGCGAATATTCATAGCTGGGCACCGATTTCTCCGTAACACTCTCACAGGTTTAGAATTTAAATTTTTCCAACTAAAGCCAGTAATTATCTCCTCATTGGGAAAACCCTATAACTTCTTGCCTCTAAATATGGTAAGAAGTCTTCCATTCTTATGCTTGCATTACGATATGGCTATTTTAGAGCTCTATTGTTTAGTGGTGAAGATCTTGACATTTATCGGAGATCAAAAACATCATCGCTGCAAAAGGGTGTACCGGATTTATTGGAGCTACTTTTAGCTAAACTACTGAACACGTCGATTGTTCGTGTGGTGAACTATATGTCTTTTACAGTTGTAATAATATTTCATGTGTTGATTCGTTAATTCGTTATTATATAATTTGTCAAATATCGGTGATATCTGTGCATCTCAGTTGATATTAATCGGTCTCGGTTGGAGAAGCAGCAGCTTTTGACGCTAAAAACTTGCTTCGTAATTCTTGTTCTCTTAGCGAGGATATCGATGGCTGACTGGGTCTATCATGCTTCCCTTTTGATTCCATCAGCATTTGACGTAATCTATACTCTCTTTCCTTTCCTGGATCATGTGCTTCCTTTGGTGGTAACACTTCACGTTCGCGATAATCATCTCTATAGCTTTTCACTTCTCTTCGATTGTTGATCGATTTCTGTGAAGATGAGTGGTGTTCTATTTCTTTATCCCTGTGGTCCCTTGAAGAGCCATGTCTAGAAGAGTGCTCTTTTTCATCCCTATCCCGGTGGTGTGAGCGATGGTGACTTGATCTATGCCTATCAGTTCTATGTCTTTCACTGCGATCTTTGTCTTTATCATGTCTGGAGTGCTCTGATCTACGTTTGTCATCATGGTGTCTTCTATGTCTTCTTTCTTCATCGTCTGCTCTATGTGACCTATGTCTCGAGCTTGAGCTCGATTTTGAGTTTGATGCTAATCTTTCCTCTATTCTCTTCTTTTCTTGTAATTCTTGATATTTCTTCAACTGTTGAGCTTTTATCTTAGCCATAGGGTCTTCTCTAGCTTTGTTAATCTCATCTCTTTCATTCGTCTTGAAACTATCTTCAAGTTTATCAAACCCTTTTTTCTTTTCTTCTTGTCTTTCATTATTCAAGATTAAAGAATCAACCCTTTTTTTACCTAAAAGATATTCTTCAGCTTCACTAGTGATCAGTTTACCCCCATCACCTACTCCGGAATTGTCATACATCCAGTCCATGCGGTTCGTCACGATTGATTCCCCATTTTTAGCACGCTGTAAAGCTTTTAACTCGTTCAATTCTTTTTCTTTAGCTATTTCTAATTGACGTTCTTGAATCTTTTTACGTTCTTGTAATGCTTCTTGTTCTAACTCCCAAACTTTTTGTTGATTTTTCATCAACCCTGGATGCCAGGATTTCTTCAAATTTAGATCACCAGGCGCCATGTTGAATTATTATAAAAACTCCTTGTCAGTCTATTGGGTTGATTGCCTCAATTCTTTGAGAAACATCAACAGTCAATCTGTATCAATTAACTTTTGTTCTGTCAAAAAAAAAAGGTGCTGCTGACTAAGCCTCATAAAAGAAATGTTGCGATTACTTTAGAAACAATAAGAATGAAAAAGTCCGATTTAAGCTGAATAGCGCAAGTGATGTTAAAGCTATTCCTACTAGTGCTCACAATGGCAGTTTTGCTTGAAACCAAAAAACATTAATGTTGACTTATACAAATAATAAAATGAAAGTAACATAGTGAAAAAAAAAACTAAAATGTAAGAAACTCAATAGGCTTTGAAATGGAGTCGATTCGGACCTCCAGTGAACCAGATATAAAATCCTATCAGAACCAGTTCACAGGTGTAACAATCTTTTAAGATAACTCCATTACAATACAAAGCCAAATGGAAAACACTCAGAAACCGTGAATCTTGATGTTTTTCTTTTGAAGAGCTAATTGAGAAGTTAAAAATTCCATAACTTTGACACGTTGATCACCTTGTAATTGAATGACTTCCCCTAATTCTTCATCTTTAACAATGTTACCATTGCAAGCAAAATCTTTCTTCAAAGCACGAACAATTCTTTTCAAGTCATATTCATCTGGTAAACCTTGGACAGTAGTTAAGGTTTTACGACCATTTCTTTGTTGGATACGAATATGAATGTAGTTTGTTGGTTGAGTATCGTCGTCACCAGTGTCGGCGAATGGATCTAATCATCTTTGTTAGTTTCTGAATTCGTGAACTCAAACAGGTATTGATGTTTTGTCAAAATATTCGGTGATGATGAGTTCTCTCAAGGGGGGTACCACAACCTCAGAAGCACATCCGCAAGAATAGAGAGCCAAATCATTTCAAAAGCGTTCAAGAGTAACATTAGCGCATCAGCGTTAATCTCACCATCATCAACTGAAGGCCGCCCTTGAAGATAATGGTCCACCGCCTTAGAGAGCAACAGCTACTCGTTTTGATCAAAAAAATCAACACAGATTTCAAATAGTGGCGAAAAAGCTTAACTTACCAATTTTGTTCAAGTTTTGGATAGAGCTCATATAAATTTAAAAACGATAAAGGTTGAAGAACGAGTTTCCGTGGTTGAAAGTCTCTGGTTGTTGTTAACGTTTGGTCTTGTTTTAAGAAGAGTTTAGGACTAAGTAAGAGTTTTGGTGATGATTTCACTAAACAATTAGAATCGACACTGGGAAAAAAAAAAAAAAAAAAAAATTAACAAGCTGGTTTGGACACTCGCGTACCTTTTCTAGAAACTTTCCTCTTTTGGAACTTTTCCATTTTATATTCTCGTGAACATTCAGATTTTCGCGATTTTTCAAGGCTTTGGAAACTGAGCGGTTAATACAAGTTCGAGAAATACAAACAGTTGTCATATAGTGAAATCGAGATAATCATAAGGAAGAAAAGGTCAATTGGGTAGTTAAGATAGAGTGAGTAGTATGGATGGTATTGCGGGCTGTGATGCTTCTTTGAAACGAGTGGATATCGCTTGGTTAGGGCAATAACGCCTGGGATTGTTTATCAACGCCCGATATCTCACCCCCTATCAGCATCATACTTGTGATTTAATGGTACCCAGCAATTATGAGATTTTAGAAACTAACCAAATTCACTTAAAGAGAGACTCAAGATGTCAAAACCTATTTCCGAAACTGATTTGCAGACGAGTATCAGAAAAGCTTGTTCCCCAGATGAAACTGCTCCAAAGAGAAAACACGTTAGAGCTTGTATTGTCTTTACGTGGGATCATAAATCTTCAAAGGCATTTTGGAACGCTGTGAAGATTCAACCAATTCAAACCGATGAAGTTCAGCTGTTCAAGGCTCTTATCACTATACATAAAGTTTTACAAGAAGGTCATCAAAGTGCCTTGAAAGACGCTGTAAGAAACACTGGTTGGATCGAAAGTTTAGGTAGATCTATTCACGGTGATGGGTTCAAAGGTTATGGTAGATTGATTAAAGAGTATACTTTGTTCTTGTTAAGAAAGCTACATTTCCATAAAAACCACAGAGGGTTCAATGGTACTTTTGAATACGAAGAATATGTTTCCTTAGTCACTGTGCAAAACCCTGATGAAGGTTATGAAGCGATTTTAGATTTGATGGCATTACAAGACGCCTTAGATGATTTCCAAAGATTGATCTTTGCAAGTATATCACATGATAAAAGATCCGAATGTAAGATCTCAGCTTTGGTTCCTTTAGTTGCCGAATCATATGGTATTTATAAATTTATCACTTCAATGCTTAGAGCTATTTATCGTTCAACAGGATCTGAAGATGCCTTGCAACCGCTAAGAGAACGTTATGATTCTCAACATTCAAGATTATACGAATTCTATGCTGATTGTTCTTCAATTCGTTATTTAACTTCATTGATTACTATTCCAAGATTACCAGATACTCCACCAAACTTGTTCGTCGAGGATGAAGATGAAGATGGTGCTTCGAGACCAAGATCAAGACAAACCATTCAATCTCAACCAACAAGTGCCCCATCACCAGAACCAGTATCAGCACAACCAACAAGTTCTCAATTTCAACAACCAATTCCAACTCAACCTACTGGTGTCGATTTCTGGAATAATCAACAATCTGCATACGAGGCTGAACAACAAAGATTATTACAAGAACAGCAACAACAAGCCTTACAGCAACAACAATACGCCGAACAACAACGTCAATTATTTGAACAACAGCAACAACAACAAGCTGAACAACAAAGATTGGCTCAAGAACAATTGTATCGTGACCAACTACAAAGTCAAGCACAAGGTAGAGTGGCTGAATTGGAACGTGACTTGTTGAACCTAAGAGGACAATATGAACGTGATCAATTGTTATTGGGTCAATATGATCAAAGAGTTCAAGCTTTGGAAAGTGAAATTGCAAATACTACACAATCTGCAACTCAACAATTAGCTTCGAAGGATGAACTAGCAAACAGTCTTCAA
Source organism: Hansenula silvicultrix (assembly GCA_030574755.1). NCBI lineage: Eukaryota > Fungi > Ascomycota > Saccharomycetes > Phaffomycetales > Wickerhamomycetaceae > Hansenula > Hansenula silvicultrix. The sequence continues at coordinate 289,675 of JAJMFL010000004.1, forward strand.
GAACAATTGGGAATTTGGAAGAGCAAATACGAGTCTCTAGCCAAGCTATACTCTCAATTAAGACAAGAACATTTGAATCTTTTGAACAAATTCAAAAAATTACAACAAAAAGCTGCATCTGCTCAAGAGGCTATAGATCGTCGTGAAAAGCTAGAAAAGGACCTTAAGGCTAAAAATGTTGAACTTGCAGGCTTAATTAGAGAACGTGATAGAGCAAGATTAGATTTAGACAAAATTAAAGGTGGTAAAGATGGTGAGATTGACAAGCTAGAATTACAAATCAGAGATTTGACACTAAAATTAGATGAATCAGAAAGATCCCAATCATCAAACTTATCATCCATTTTCGCTAATCACAAGAAGGAAATTGAGCAATTAAAATCTCAGCTGGAAACTCAATCTCGTGCACTAAACCCAGACTTGGAAAGACAATTGAGAGAAAAAGAAGAAGAGCTGGAAATCGTACAACAAACTATGGATGATGCCTTACAAGAGTTGGCTAGGGTACAACAAGAAAATGATGCTGCAATTGATGAGCAGATTGATGAAGTCTTGACAGATCATTTATCGAAATTGACTTCATTAGTTGATGCTATTCTACAAAGTGGTATAAAAAGAATTCAAGATTCCGTTTATGAACTAGATTCACCAATGCAAGCTGGTAATCAAAACTCTTCACCAGAATATTTATTATCTGTTATTGAAAAGGCTTCTTCTTCAGCTACTGATTTTGCTAATTCATTCAACGACTTCATTGCTGATGGGCCAAATGGTGATCATTCTGCTATTATCCAATCAATCAATGACTTCTCATCAGCTATCTCGGATGTCCTACTAAATGCTAAAGGTATTGTAAGATTATTAAAAACAGATGTTGAAGCTGATAAGTTGATTGTATCATCAAGAGATACAGCCCATGAATCTGAGAAATTTTTCCAATCTTTATTATCCACTAAACTTCAAGGTACAGAAGAAGAGAAAACTGAAGCTGTTATTGTTGGTAACTTGAATGTTCAAGAGAAATTACAGTACTTGATCAACTTGGCTGAAGGTTTAGCTCCAAGATCTGTTATATCAAACACTAATGGCGATTTGGGAGAAGTGGTTGATAACGAATTGAAGTCTGCCGCTAAAGCTATTGAAAATGCCTCATCGCATTTGAACTCGTTATTGAGCAAACCTCAAGACCCATCATTATCACAGATTGATTTCGAAATCAACAAAGCCATCTTATCAGCTGCTATTGCGGTTACCAACGCCATTGCGCTTTTAATTAGTGCTGCCATTGAAACACAGGAGGAAATTGTCTCACAAAATAAAGGTTCTGGCACCCGTGCACAATATTATAAGAAGCACAATAGATGGACTGAAGGTTTAATTTCAGCCGCTAAAGCAGTTGCAGGTTCAACAAAAATTTTAATTTCAACCGCTGATGGTGTTTTAGGCAGTAAGAATTCACATGAAGAATTAATCGTTGCTTCAAATGAAGTTGCTGCTTCGACCGCTCAATTAGTTGCTGCTTCAAGAGTTAAGGCTACATTCATGTCTAAATCTCAAGAAAAATTAGAAGTTGCAAGTAAAACAGTCACTTCTGCTTGTAGAGTATTGGTCAATCAAGTTCAAGATATTTTATCAAAGAGAACCAATGGTGGTGAAAATGAAGTTGATTACTCAAAACTTTCAAACCACGAGAATAAGACCGTTGAAATGGAACAACAAGTTGAAATATTGAAATTGGAAAACGCATTAGGTGCCGCTAGAAAGAGATTGGGTGAAATTAGAAAATACGGCTACAGAGATGGTGATAGTGATGAAGAATGAGGTTGATTTGATTCATTTGTGTGTCGTCACCATATGATTCATGCATTCTGTTCGGTTAGTTAAAATCGTTAAGACCATTAGGTAAATATGCATTATTTTGTAGACTTTCAATAAAGGGATCGATCATCGTTGTGGTTTTTAGATCTAGCCCAAAAACATCTTTAAAGTTCATACTCGGCGTCTGCATTAATCTATCTTCCTTGATAATACCGTCATCCACTGTCTTCGAAGCTCTATTCGACGAAACTTGATTGCCTTCTTGGTCAAAATATAGATCTTGAATTCTTAGGCCATTTTCCATATTTTCTTTCCATATTCTCTCTTCCTTATCTTCCTCACTTTCAGCACCAGAACTCTTGAGTAGCCACTCGACGAAAGGAACCCTCTTATGTGTAGCAATATGAGCATTGTATTCAGTCGCATATCTCTTCCAAATTAGTTGTGATTCGTCCTTTGCCCAAGCTTTGGCAAGACAGGCTGAAAGCTGTCTTTGTTCTTCTGTGCTTTTGACATCTCTGGAATAAAATGCTCTATATGCCATAAATGCATTGAGTCTTGTTCTGTATTTCGTTAAACCGTTTTTCTCTAATGTTTCCTTTCTTTTGTGGCGTTTTGCATCTCTCTTCTTTTCAAGTATATCTTCTGAATTGTTGGCTCTCAACTTACTCAATAGAGTTTTTAACTCTAACGCTGGTTCTGGAATATCAGGGAGTTTCGAAACAGCAAACATTTGCTGATTGTTATTGTCTTGTAAAACTAGCGGAATGTCAGGCTTTGTACTGTTTCTAGCATCGTGAAGTTTTTTAAGTGACTTTGTCCTCAGACTATCAAATCTTAAAACCGATACAATACCACATTGTTTTTTACTTTGAGCCTTCCCAGATGGTTTTCTTATACCACGGGACATATCTTGTTCCTTTTCGAAAGCTTTGTTAATCGAGAAGCTGTATTCTCACATGGAATACAAGTATATCAAAACATCATGAAAATACTTTATTGATTAATTTTAGTTCTCATAAAATAGCTATTAAACATGAAACATTACAAAGTAGCCCCATTTGGTGAACCTTGTCACACTAGCCGAAAAAAATTCATCTGCAGGCTATCATATTAATGCTCCTAAGCTCGAAAACATTTCGTTAGAGGACACAGTTATGATGGTTTTTTATATGATGAATAACTTATTCAGTTCATATTACGATGTATACAATTGAATGTCTACTACAAAACGCTTTTGAGATCAAAACATTGTATTAAAGCTCAACCTCTAATTTTAGCTCATATATTACAACGAACCTTTGGGCACATTATTTAATTGCAAATTTACATATATTGAAATAAGCACTTTTATACCTTAGTACTCAAGCTATTTTAGGAGCGGCCAAATGTATTATTCCCATTTTAGCTGAGCCCCATCGCTCGTAGTATATGAACCAGTATTGAATTATTAACTGGTGATTTCAAAAGCTTATATCGATCATTTAAATAAGATTAGTTTAGCAACATGGTATTTTTGTCTTTTGTGAATCTGTCATTTCAGTTACTCTTGGTGTGTTGGGGCTTCTTTCGTAGACTCTTAGGATAAGCTTTTCTCTTTGACCTCAGCAGTTGTCAGTCTAGTAGTGCCAGTAATTCATCAGACACAAGATCAGTCTTGTCCTTTCGCCTGTTGTGTGTTAGTAAATCACTTCATTGAATTGCGCGGGCCTCACATACCTCTTGTTGGATATCCTATAGTTGAAGTTAGTGCTTTTTCTGGGAGATTTTCAACACGTCACACTTACCAGTTCTTTATCTGTACCTTGGTTAGCCCAGTCATATCTTCGAGCATGTTTAATGTTTCCTCGTTGAGATATGGTTTTTCTGTATGTTTGACATACCTGACATCAATTAGTAAGTTGCTTTAAGAATTAAGCATCAAATTACTTACCAATCTTCCAGTGCCTCAACTTTTCCACTTTCTAAACGACGACGTTTTTGGTTCGAGGACCAAGTCCCACTCTCATATATCATGTTTGGCGTGACAATGTTAAAAATTAACTTTTTGTCTAATCTGGTCTGTAATACACTGGACCGATACTTTTCGATTTGATTCTGTAACTTTTTCCTCTCATTCAAAAGAAGAACAACATCACTGCTTATAGCAGAGATTTCAAAAATGTCTTTTTCGTATATCATTAAATTTTTCATTCCCAATCTTTTAAGCAAATTGAAATTCTTTCGTGTTAATCAAGCCATAACTTTGGTAACTACTGGATCCACACTTACTGAGGAAGCAACTTTTACTTCTTCATTAAAATCATCTATGTTAAACTCTACAGTTGTCTGTAGGACGTTCAAAAGATGAATGAGTGATTCTTTCGTATAGTTCAGACTCAGTATGTCAGTCAGCAACCTTGTTTGAGGGAAAGAGTGAACTTGAGCTAAAGTTATACTCACAGCTGTACCATTTCCTTCTCCTTTACTCCTGGATTAGGCTCTGATAAAAGTGCTGAAATTGAGCACTTCTCATGAACGCTAATAGGAGAGTGTTCCATTGTAGTTAGCAAATATTTGCCACGATCTATAAGATCTTAAACAATATGGAATATCAAAATCTCTTATAATTTTAAAATTTAACCCGTAGATGTTTCACAATTGAATCAATTATGTATGTAACTTTTGGTTATTCAATACCTAAGAAAATACAAGATGTAGCCTATAATAATTGGCAGATTACTATATTATAAAAGTAAAGTTAACGGTATACAACAATAATTGGGCCCATAAACTGTTGTATTGTAATAGCTAACTTAATAGCCAAGTAAAGAGGTGAATAATGAATAAAAGAAGTTTAGTTGAGCTTTTAGTGATTGAAGTAGTCACCTAAGCTCTAGTTCACCCATTATAACACCAGGTGAATCAGGGCAAAAGAGACAGATTATGGTAATTCTACTACTCAATATAGAACGATTCATCCTGGTGCTAAACCAGTATACCAGCTACTGTCCATTACCACAATGAACTGTTGTTGTTAAGTATAGATCTACAGTATACCCATTTCCCAAAGCGATCCGAAATCTCGGTAAAGGGTATTAAACTGGGAACCCACACGAACCCAGTGCATAAACATTACCAAGATCTTATTGGAGCGAAAAGCTACAACCAAATATTATCTAATGATATGTAGAGATGTAGTAATCCCAGATAATTGAATACCCAAGGCATAACAACCCTCTCGATTACTAAACATGACTATGTACTCCATCAAAGTGCACCACGAGTAACACACTTCAATCAAACCTTAGCCACAACAAACACAACAAACACAACAAACACAACAACTCTCAACTACTACAACTACTACAACTATTACAACCCACTATTACAACCCACTAATACACACATAATCACTTAAAATAGACAATAATCCGATCCGAATAATTCCATTATCGGTCTCTTTAATTGAAATTCTCTATAAAACTTCTCCTCTGCTCCTCTAAAAATTTCCGGTTTCGTACATTACTGCATATTATATAATTAAAAAAAGTTTTCTTTGTATGGCTGAAAAGAAACTTTACTTATAAAAGTATATAATCACAATAATCTCAAATTGTTTAATTATTTTGCTACTATTGATATTGCTATAGAGTTCTTTTTTTAATATCTGCTATTGACTATTTATTCATATTCATTGGGTTTTAGCAGTGTGGTATAGTCACCCCCAGTTCTTCTTGCTCTCATATTTCTCATTTGCATGTGCTTTGGATTTTAATCTTCAAACGGTCCCCCATTATAGAGTATATATATACACATAGTTTGATTCCATTCTCACAACTATAATAATCACAATTACAGCAAAATAAAATGTCAAAAATTGTTCAAATTCAAAATCAACAAACTCAACAAGAGCTAAAGGATCCAAAGGGATCAATAATCCCATTCAAACAGGACTATGAAAAGCAACAGATTCAAAAAAAAAATCAAAAATGGCCCTTTTGGTATGGTGGATTCGGTGGTGGTGTTGCCTGTCTATTCACACATCCACTAGATTTAGCAAAAGTTAGATTACAAACCGCACCAATTCCAAAACCTTCACTTTTCAAAATGGCCCTATCTATATGGAAACACGACGGTCTATCGGGTGTTTACTCAGGGCTAAGTGCCGGTTTGCTAAGACAGGCAACTTACTCATTGACAAGATTTGGTGTGTACGAATACCTGAAGGAGAACCTCGTCCCTGTGGATAAGCAAAGCTCCATGGCGTATCTGCTACCAATCTCAATGATCAGTGGTGGTGTTGGTGGTATCGTGGGGAACCCTGCTGATATCGTCAACATTAGAATGCAAAACGATACCGGGCTACCATTGGATAAAAGAAGAAACTACTCCCATGCTCTGAACGGTGTTACCAGAATCATCAAGGAAGAAGGTGTCGCAAGTCTGTTTAGAGGGTTAGGTACAAATTTGGTTCGTGGTATCTTGATGACCTCATCGCAGGTTGTCACATACGATATCTCAAAGACTATCCTCATCGATACAATGAAGATGGATAAAGACTCCAAGCTAACTTTCTTCTCAGCTTCTCTGATGGCTGGGCTTGTTGCAACTACAATCTGTTCCCCTGCTGACGTTCTCAAGACTAGAATCATGAACTCGAGTGGCTCAGGTGAAGGTGTGTTTACAATCCTGGGTCACGCTTTCAAAAACGAAGGCCCAAGCTTTATGTTTAGAGGTTGGGTACCAAGTTTCGTAAGACTTGGTCCAAATACAATCATAACTTTCCTCGTTGTGGAACAGTTGAGAAAGTTTAAAGTTGGTTTATAATAATCATACTCGTGTATATATATAGCTCTATATATCTTGATAATTTATTTAATATATTTAATATCTGAACTACAGTGGTAAGTCTCATAAATACGTCATAAATACATTATAAATACATTATAAATAGTGAATATTTAATAGTGCTTAATGGTGTGCTTATATAACACCAATTTTTTTCAAAACGTCATCTGCACTTTCCTTTTTCCAATCAACATTCTCCAATATAATTTGAATATCGTTAATTTTCAAATCTATATGGTGCTTCTTGTTGTTAATCAAGTTCATTATGATTTTATTAAATTGTTCACATGCGAAATTTCCATTAATTTTTAAATCAAATTGATCCATCTCTTTTTTTTTGAAAAAATCAATCAATTGTATCAATTGCGGATTCTTCAGTGTAAAATTTGATAAAAACTCCATCAAGATAGAATTAAACTCTTGAAATCCTTCATTTATAAAAATTAAACAATTTATAATGAAAACTTCAGTTATAAATTCATCAATAAACAAAGTATTATCGTCATCTTCCCCTTCATCTATCGATATTAAAAATTGGAAATAATGTGCCCATTGAGAAACAAATTTTTTAAAAGATTCTTTCATATGTGGTATTGACTGTGTTGTATAGTTATTTGAAGATTGGAAAAGTGATTTTGGTTGTTGCATTTGAATTGAAATTAAATTTTGCTTCAATAAATTTTGTAGATTCCCAGTGATGGAACAGGACTCTAAAGGCGTTAAATCATCTTGAATATTTAACGAGTTGAATAATTTAATATATTGATCAATAAATCTTAAATTGGCATTCTTGTCAAATGATATTTTTTTCCTATTTGAGTTTATATTTTTTTCAATGAATGATATAAATCTTTTCAAAATTGGGAATTGTTCATCTAAACCATACAATAATGTGTTTAAGAATAAAATTTGAATCAATTTTTTCAAATAAACTTCACTATTGAAGATTTCACAATTGATTAAATCTTTCAACTGATCTTTATTGAAAATTAAATGATAACCCGGTATGGAATTAATCAGGAAACTTGAATAGGTTGAAGAATTTGAAGCTTTATTTTGATTTTCAATAATTTGATAATAAGAGTTTAGATAATCATTCAAAAATAATTTATAATTTAATTCACCTGTTGGATTTGATTGGTTGTTCCCATTTGAATAGAAAAACCCCACGAGTAAAATTAGTAAACATTTGTTATTTTGATATAATTCTTCAACATTAAAATTGAAATCAAACCAAGTGTCGTCACCTTGTGGGTGCGATTTAAAATCCGAGCTGATCTTGTTCAAACTTTCAGGTGTTAAATCTGCATCCTGCAGCTTGATATTCGATTGAATGGCAGAATTTTGATCATTAAATACTGCTCCGGATCCAACGTTATAAACTTGTTCAAAAAATTCATGACCAAAATCTGAATCTTGATCATGAATGTTACTAATATTATTAAGGGAGTTGTTGTTCAAAACAGAAACTGGAGATGCAATTGAAGAGTTATCATCCGTTGAAGAATCCAAATCACTTGGTTGAGTTGAATTGGAATTTTGACGTGAAATTGCAGTTGAAGATGGTTGATCATTTAATGAAGTTGTTTGATAAAGAAAATTCAATCGTTGACATAATTTATCCAATTTTTTTTGAAATTCGTCAATTGCGATGATTTTATTATTAACGGTCAAGAATTTATCATCTAATAATGTGATTGATATGAATGAGCCATCTGATAACTTGATCAAGTTATAAGAATTTTTACGATCTTGTTCTTCGTCATTTGAAATTTTGGAATCTTCAGTTGTTGATACAATTGATAACTTTTTTTGAGATTTCCATTCTTCAAAACTTTCAATTTGAATATTTAATTTTGATGAAATTTTGGTATAATATTGTTCCAGAGCTTCATAATTTTGCTTTATAGTATCAACTTGACCAACAAGGTTTTTCAAATTATCAGATCTTTGAGGAGGTAATACATAATCGATTTTACATTGAATGCCCTTTTTAGCACATGACGAACAAGGATTTGGAGTCTTTTCGCTAGCGTCACATTTTGTCTTGTGCTTTCTGCATCTTATACAAGATTTCAAGATTTTAGGTTTTGGTAAAGATGAATCTGTAGCCATTGGCATGAAAACATCAGTTGTGGATATATTGTTCAGAGTGTCCACTAGTAAAGAATCATGATCATGATCATGATTCATAATTGGTGACGAATTGATGGATGATGACGATGATGATGGTTTTGATATACGAAATGAGTTCGAACATTGATCATTGTACTGTTCATTTTTTGATTGAATTAGCACTTGTTTTTTAGCCATGATTGATTAAGTAGATGTTGTTGCTGTAAGAGAATATAGATATTATATCATTATACTGGCTTTTGTATTGTAATGTATTGTATAAATAGATAAATAGTCAATAAATATTATAATATGTTTGATGGCGGCAGTTGTATATAACCTGTCAAGAGTGTAAACAGAGATTTAAAGGGATTTCAACTGACTTTATACTAAAATTAAGGAATCAAATTAAGCGCCCAAATTGTAAATTTGCTATATACAACATGTGCGCACATATCAAATTGACAGAATAATAGTTGAGTAATAAATAGATCGGTAACTTTTATAGTACTTAAATGGCAAGAGGGAGTTTTGTAACTTGAATTACAATTGCAGGGTGTTTATTGGCTCTTTAATTTACCGATGTTTGATTAATTATTACGTATGTACTCCTTATTCCACGGTCTCCTATACATTAAATTACATATTATACCAAACCCAAAAGAAAAAATTTTTATTCCTCTCTCGTGTTTAAAAGCCCATTGAAAATTTATAGGCAAAAATGAGTGTGCAAAGGGAAATGAAATTATTACTCTGGGGGAGCTTAGATGTCCGAGAAATTTTTTAGAGTTATCGTCAAGATTTAACAAAAGTGGAAGTGTTAGACTACTGTTCCAGCTTAAAAAAATTTTAGTGTTTAGATAGAGTACCCTCGATCCAATAATATGTCACACACAGTGATTTAGTTAACAGTACCCGACTAGCTAATAATCCAACCCCCTTTTCCAACTCTTGTCTACAATTTCAATTTGCATCCTGTTTGCAAAAAAAAAAAATCTCTCATTGGAACTTGTGTGCCGTGAAATTTATTGTAATCTTTGGCACTGTTATTGTGTTAAAATTTTCCTTTTATGCAAAAGCGGATTCCGAATGCCCAGATAAAAGCCAATAATACCTCTTGTAATGCCGATTATCGCTAAAGGTGTTTCAATAACCTCGATTCTTGTTGGTTTGGTTATTAGCAGTGTGTATGTGTGTACTTTAAATTTATGGAGATGATTCAAGGGCTTGGTATTGCTATTGTTTAGGTTGATTCAACTTTAACCCTTTGTGACTTACGATGGAGAGGATGTTTATCTGTCCGTTATAAGGTTTCCAGTTTAATGTCCTACATCTTTGACACAACCAAACTCGCTTCCACAATAGTTCCCACTTTGGTTCCACTTTGACTCTATTTGTTCCCACTATAGGCCCCACTTGGTTTTAATGTATAGGAATCCGATCATCGTAATTGGGAAATCCGTCTATTTACATAATTCTTAGGGTATTAAAAAGAATAATAATAACGCTCAACACACGAAGCAATACATTGCCACTTTCCCCTAAAAATATAACCGTATCGATTTTTAATGTACTAGTTACTACCCCAGATTAGACTAATCAAGCTAAAAACACCCTCTGCTATTGGTTAAAAAAAATTAGGGTGTAAATGTGCTAATCAATCCACAAAAGTACCTAAATTGACTGGGGTAATATGGGGAAATATACACTTCGCTATACACTTTGTATGATTAAAAGTAAACACACAATTTGAATATTAATGGTCAAAAGGGTGAATGGCAATATAGATCAATTAAGTTGATGATAACTTGATCATACGGAGGCATGAAATCCGCTCGTGATCGTTGTTTGTACAACTTTCGTTTCAATGGAATTGGAAAAGTAGTGATAAAGTCATTGTTCTATACTGTAAATCAATCTTGTTTATTATTAATACTACAATCGGTTTAATCGTAGTTGGTATGAGTGTTTTTAGTCAGGGCTTAAAGTAAATTATCGGCTCTATTTTTAAACCTTATGATAATTTTTCAACGCCCATTCGATTCCTGCAGGCTTCTATTACTGACAATTGGTGAAGTATTCATAACTTTCAGTTTACACTAATTATCCATCAAATGGAGCTAATATTTAATCAACAAGATAAATACAAAGCAACAAAAGAAAACTAATAGCCAAATCTATATCTGTTGTAATATGAAAACCGATCCAATGGCTATAACTATTGCATACACAATATATACGCTTATTTAATCTGCCATGATTCAGTGTCATTAGTGGTAACTGAAGCGGTAGGTTATACAATTATTAAAACTAATTCTTAAGGGAATTGTTTGAGTAGAAGATGAATATTGTGATTGGAAGTAGTAGATGGCAGCATTTACTACTTGCGATATAATTTGTAAATCTTAATACAATGCATTTTATAAATTTTCAATTCAGATAAAATTACAGACTAGAATATAATTTTTAAATTCAAATACAACAAGTATATAGAAATATAAAAAGAAAAAATTAACAGAATAGCGCTTTTTGACACTACATTTACAATAAGAATCACCTCTGGGCCTTTCATGACAAATAAGTCTCAACTTTAGTGTATCTCACTCATATACTGCGCACTCTATTGTTTATACACAGAACATATTAAGCGGAGTTAAAATAACGTCCGTAATTTGTATTGATACGTTCAATTTATCATCTCGTTTCAATTTCCAAAATATATACATAACAGCTTCAAACGTACATTTGCAATTCTAGGGCTTTGTTTCCAAATAGTTTCACTATGGAATAAGACTTCCCTGACATACCAGTAGTACCCTTCAAAACACTCAAAACGCGTCGCGCATTTAAATTCTATTCCAGATTTCTTGGTTTCCTGCCGGAGAAGCATTTATAAAGTAACTGCAAGTACCTATAAATTTCAAGATATCTCACACTAGTATGCTAAACCCTAAGCTACGCTAAACCAACTTTTGCACTTTGAAGTGGGATTTGATAATGCCTTCTACTCACCACTACGTCAATAAACACTATCAAGGTAATTTCAAAAGTTTGAACAATTTTCCTTATTAAGGTTAAAACATCGGAGATTACCATAAACCTATCCAATTGGAGAACAGTATGGGCCATAGTGTATTGGACCATGACAGAGTACAGTACAAACTTTAGACTGCTAAATCATTAGGGGAAAGCACACCATGTGGGGCCAAAGAGATAACAATCGCATAAATTAGGTTACAATCTTGTTCCACTACTTATCTCTAATTCTTTATACCCACTTTCAGTGGGAAGCAAATTTCAAAGTAACTTCTACTATGCCTAATCGAAATGACAGCATTACATTGCTTTCTGTATAGATGCACCAAGGTAAATTTCAGTATGCTTCGTAACAGGTACTTGAGAAAAGTCCCTGTAAGAAATTACATTGAAATCAAAGTTTGGTTTTGGTTTTGGTATTGATTGCACGTTTAATGATTTTCCTTTTAGCTCCATTTCCCAGAGCTAAGGTTTACAATCTCGAAGCGTTAGAGCTCATCCATCACTGCCTGGAAAAGCTTCTAACGCTGAGATTATTCAAGGCTAAAGAGATTGACAATTTCTATACGCCTCATCTTTGACTTTCAAAACTCATGTAGTTTTTCCGTAAAACTTTTTTGCGTTATTCTGGTTTGCACCTCAAGAATAACTGCTCATCACAAAAACTTTATTACTGTAAATGATATCATGAAATACTCTTGTTGATTCTTAGACTTTAGTTTTTAATAGGCTCCATCATGTCATTGTGACAGTTTGGGCACTAAAGTTAAAGTTTTGAACCTTTGACACTACAGTTAAAGGAGGTTTCTCTTGGTGTGGCAAACCCTCAGAGTTTCAAATCCTCTACTATTTGTTCCTTTGGGAAAACCCTATACGTACCTCTTTACACTGAAGATCCCCGAGATCTTCGCATTCCACAACTCAAAACTTCAGATTTCCCAGATCTCGATCAAGAATAATAATCTTCAACATATTCCAGAATTTTTCCCTTTTCCAACGATTCTGTGCACTCAATTCGGTTTTGGTAGTGATTGGCGAGTGGTAAATCGAAATTGTTTTAGTCTTTTTTTGTTTCCCTGATTTTCAAATTTCTAGACCGTTACCTCCAAGCTCTCCATATGGCGATTCTAGGCATATCTTTAAATCTACAAACCGTTCAGATCCATTGTTTTATTGGCGTAAGGGGCAAATTTCATAAAGAGCTAGAATTACAAGAATGCTGGGTTTCCTTCTTCAACATATCCAAGCATTGATGATGAAACACATATGTGAAAAATTTTGAAGACCCTTTGTAGGTCGAGAGCATTGTACGTAACACAAAGAAAGTCATTATTATTATTTCAAGGCTTTAGTTCAAACACCATGTAGCATTTTTTGGCATATGTTTACAAAGGTGAACCTCAAAATCAAGAGGACCAAAAGAAAAAATCGGATATGGGTAAGCTAACTTCAAACAGTATTTCGGGCTATAGAGAAACGAAACGAAGGTGTTAAGATCTGTCAAGTTTTAAAGTTTCAAGTGAAATTACATTCTTAATTACTTACTTCAAAAGGTGGTAAAGTCTCGAACTTTTGTCTCGAACCTTTATCAATATCTTGGTGTGGTGGTTGTAAAAGGTCTTGTAAAGGGTTGCCGAAGATCTAGGGGGGTTACATGTTGTACAGCTTTCCAGTTTTATGAGCTGTTCACCTCTGAGTACTACTTTATCAACGATTGCTAGAAACAACTCAATTGGATTTGACCATGTACCTTGATTCATCTAGCCATCCAGAAACAGATCTTTGCTGTGTAAAACTGTTTACCAAATAAACTTTATATACCGGCTTCTGTAGATCTGCAACCTGCGTGTACTCACCGTCACTTCTGGACCTTGCATTCATCAACAATTTCTTTCAACAGATTTCAATGTAGCCACAGATTCATACTTTACTACTCGTGGTAAACGTCAGAGACTGTAGATTGCTAAGGTAAGAAAAACACCTATTTCAGATTTTATAAATCTTATTCGTATGGAAAATCTCATGTATGTGGTTGTACAAAAACTGATAATCAATTTATTCAGAACTAGGTCGCTAGAAGCTAAAAGATGGATGTAAATGCGTAATATTAAGCAATTGAAAGGAGGAAGCTTTCCCTCTGTTTACAAGTAAAACGTGAATCATTCTACTTCTTTGCAAAATTCTATAAATCTCTAATTCATAAGATTGGGTATAAAAGAGTCTAGATATCTCTCAGTTTCCAGTTGGATTGAGGTTCTTGCATCTTTATCATCCAGATCAATCAATCTCTTACTATATATATATAAACTATAAAATGGTCGCTATCAACAATATCATCGCTTTCACATCAGTCGCTGCTGTTGCCTCTGCTGCTGCTTTACCAGAAGCCAACTGGGGTTACCCACAACCTGGTCAAGGTGGTTCAACCCATGGTGACAAACCAGACTGGGGTTCAAAACCAACCAAATCTTTCCCATCATGGGGTCCACCAACTGGTGCTCCATTCCCATCAGCAAATGGAACTTTCCCACACCAATCAGAAGGTTTTGCTAAACCAACTGGTCACCCATCATTTGTCTTACCAACAAACTCATGGCCAACATGTTTCCCAACTGAATGGCCAACTGAATTCTCAACTGCTTTCCCAACCGGATGGCCAACTACAGTTCCATCTGATGTCGCTAACATTGAATCTATAATCGACAGCATCTGGAGCGAAATCACTTCAGCTATTGGTGAACAAGACGCTGCCCCAACTAATGCTTACGAATCTGATTTCGTCTATGCTTCATCTGCGATTTACACTTTATAAGTTGAAACATGATACCATATCATTTTCAACATTTTGGTTTGAATTTGAGTATTTTTTTTTATGCTTTTTTGGTTTTTCATTCTGATATATTCATTTCTTTATAGTTTTCCACTTGATACAATTGGTATTGTATCAGCAGGAAAGTTATCAGCTCATAAAAAAAAAAAGACAAAGTATGGTTTACATTTTTACTTCTTTTTGTTTTATTTCATGAACATTGAAACTTCAACAAGATATTTGATCACTGATTTGGGGCTTCCTTATTTTCAAGGGTGAGCAACGGTGTTTTTATTATTCCATGGTTAGAACGTATAGATTTGATAAAATATATAGTTCTTTGAGGAAGGTCTGGAAATTTTCACTTCTAGTCACATCTCATGGGAATTGGATTTATTTTATAAATGATTGATGGTTTGTAGTACGCACTTGACCAAAGTGTCTGATTCTTTACTGCTTGGCATCTTAAATATTGTCTAGATATATTCTGCTTTACGAAATGGTTGGTGAATCCTTTAAAATGTCCTATATTCATCATCTAGAAACCTTCTATACGCTCTTGCTTGTACTTTTCAAATCAACCAATTCATTTTTTCAATTCTCTGATAACATCATGGACAATAGTACGAGTCATGAATTCATGTAACCCATTTGTCGCATCAACAAATGGTTCTTTACTAGAGGTAAATTGTGAGACATTGATTAATCTGATGATCAAGTTCTTCTCTTTTCTTTCGTTTTCAACAATTTCGTACTCCAATCTATGTCCTCCGTTTTGTGATAACAGGTCATTTCCAGCAGTGACATCATAATACCCACCATTTGAACGAACGCCATGGTCTATAACATCGAATAAACCGTAAACGATTGTGTTGCTTGGTAGCAAACCCTTCTTTTGGTCTATATCGTCAGCATTCCATACATATCTCAAATTTTTGTTTTCAGGCAACCTAGGAATTGGAACTAAACCTTTTGGTAGTTTGTTGAGATCTAATTTTTTCAACTCTGGCTCAAAATAAGTGAACCCACCAATTCTATTATGATCCCCCTGGCTTTTGAAATATGGACTAAGGAGAAATCTATGAAACCAAAGAGTAGGACCAAGGAAAAATCCTCTTTCAATTGCTTTCAAGAAGTCTTCATTAGTTTTGTATTTTTCTAAAATTGATTTAGTAGTTTCAGTGTCTAATTTTTGTTCATAATAGTCGTAAAGTGGGACAGTCTTTTTTGGATTTGAGGCTTTTTGAAGTAATGAATTATGGAAGTTATCACGAGCTCCAAAGATCTTGTCCTTGACATTTTGAATAAATGGACGTTGCACTTCATAGTAAGGGTTCACCTCACGGTATTCACCGCTGTAGATTGTGTTTTTAATATAATACCCAGCAGCTAGTGAAGGAACTGAGATTAGTAAAGTGGCTTTAGCGAAACGACCCATAATTTCTAGGAATATTAAACTTTAATGATCAATTGTATTGAAGCTAGATGAACCTCGATAGATGAATGCACCAGAGCAGATGTACTACACTTATTGAACCCCTTAAATTAAGTGATTGTAGCAGGGTGGAAATTTTCGCTCTTTTCAAGTCTTCTTAGATTATTCGCCCGAGTCGCGCGAGACATAAAGTTCCAAAGCTGATTTTAGTGTCAAACTAAAATTTCAAACTAAATTGAATAATGATTGTGGGAAACATGAGATGGAATATTGATGAAGGACGAAGGCAATCGCTAAGTAATCAGTCCCTATAAAGTACTAATAGATGTTTGTCTAGGTTACGCTACGGAATTGTTTAGTTGAAAAAACAGAAGATACCGCTTATACTCGTCGCTGTCCGCACCGGCCTTATGAACTTTATGAATAAAGAACTTCAAAACCAACCTTCGCCCATGATTTGAGATGATTACTGATAAAGTAGAAACGAGCTGCGCATTCCACGTAGGGATGAATAACAACAGGGCCAATATATCTCTTCATGTGAAGCGATTTTAGTAATTTTAATGGTTGGCCCTTGGACCTGGACCATCGTAGACGTAACCGTTTCCCACTTTGGAAACCTCATTTCATATATATGTTTCTGCCTAGTTGCAATAGAAGTTTGGCAGATAGCTTTACCACTGTACTTTAGTCTCACCACTTTTCATTCAGCTAATGTCCCTCTTGTCACAGGATTCAAAGTTCCCAGCACATACATTGAGAGGGCATACAAGCTCGATAACTGCTGCAGAGTTCGTTAAAGTACCAATTTCGACAAAAGCTAAAACAATCACTCTGGAGGAACAGAATAACAAAGCTATACTAAAGCCCCTTTTGTTATCAGCAGATGAATCAGGAAAGCTTATACTGTGGGATTTGACGGTACTCAGGCCGCTGAAGGCTGTTGAAGGACACAATGCTCAAGTATTGACAATACGGCAATTGGGTATAAATGATGGAATTATAGATTCACGATATTTTGGAATAGTGCTAACACATGGAAGAGACCATACCATCAAATTCTGGAAACTGTTTGACGGTAGTGGTGCTATGTCATTTGATCTAGTGTACGAGCTACCAGTGAACTCTTTGAACTTCAGTAATGTTGATGTATTGGGTGATTTATTAGTTACACCTAATACACAAAATTCAAACGCTTTTGATATCTATGACATAAATTTTCTGTCCCATGAGAATGTCGATGATTCAAGATTGAAAAGACTGTATGAGGCCGTCGATGTCTACAAGGCTGCTGTGAATACGAAATTTTCGACATTTGAAGAATTTAATGTTAAAAGGGATGAGGAAGATGACGATGTGAATAGAATAGATAAATTTGGGATTATTATGAAATTATTATTCATTACAGATGGTAAACTATTCATAGGGTACGAGTCTGGACATGTGGCTCTTGTGGCACTTGAATATGATACGAAAACATTCAAAATTATCAATATTGAACATCAACACTTTCCAAACCCTGTATTATCGTTGACATTTGACAAATTCCACAATGTGGTTTTAAGTACATCTATTGATTCTAAAATCGTGATACATGCGCTTGACCAGGTAGAGACCACTGAGATCAAACTTTCCAAATTTGGGAAAATATCGGGAATTGTTGTTCTTAATGATAAATATGTGGTTTCTTCATGGAATGGGTATATCAGATTTTACAGGTTGGTTTCGAATCATAAAGATCTTGAATATCTTGCAAACTTCAAAAAGCCAAAAGGCCTTATAGCTGGAGATTTGAATATCATGGGTAATATCAACAATGAGTCAGAAGCTATTGGTGAAAAGAAAACTACAATCAAGCCGAACTGTCTAGAGGTTTATGAAAAACAAAATGTAGAGGATGCCATTATCAGGAAAAGTATGCATAGACGTGACTTGAAAATCATAGAAGCCTTATGTCTGGCAGTTGGGTATGAAGATGGTACGATTACATTGTATAACGATTTATGAAATGAATTAATGAGATGTATCTCTAAATGGTTTAAGTACATTTTAGACAGTGGGAACAGTATAGGCCCATGCTGAATCTCCATTGTCTCTAGCCTTATCTTACTCTTTACTTTCTTGTTCCACTTGCTCTTCACTAGTATCCTTTTTTTCTTCTTCAGGTTCTTCTCTGATGGTTCCCACATTTTGTTCTGAATCTGTATTGACTTCTTTCATTTTCATAATCGGGGTATCATTTTCTTTATGGGCATCGGTATCTTGGAATTTTTCATCTGTTGATAATTCAGCCTTGTGTGAAGCAAGTTCAGTATCGGACTCTATGAAACTTCCGTCTTGATCTTCATCGTATTCATCATTATTGTCACTGTTATTTTCGTCTGGGTTTTGCGCCCCACTTGTTTTTCTGCCTCTTCTTCTTCTGCGTCTTCTTCTCTTACGTTTTGGCTGTTCAGCGGCACCTTCAGCCGAAGCAGAAGAAGGATCAAAAGTTTGTGCTGTGAAAATAGATTCATCTGTTGTTGTTGCAGCAGTATCTGGACTTTTTGGTACACCATTGTTGTAATCTATTGAATTGTTGTGATCAAAAATTTTGGATTGTCTTTTGCTGGAATTGGAGCTTTTGACGTTTTTGCTATCATCAAAAATTCTTGAAGATCTTCTTGAGTGTGAAGCGCTGTTAGCATGATTTTTTTCATAATCGCCATTTTCGAAAATCCTAGAAGAACGTCTTGAATCACCTGTAGCGATTCTTGATGCATTAGAGTTGTTTCGTTGATGGCCCTTGAAGCTTTTTGATCTATTAATATTGCCAGCGTTAGGTGTTATTCTATCTTTCAATGGAATTGACTTATTCAACTCCTTATCCAATGATAACACTCTTTCTTCCATACTGGTGTTTCTTTCAGTATTTGTTGACGAGTTTGATGGTGATCTTGAAGCTGTTTTTCTATCATTTCTTTTTTTGACGCTTATTTGTTGAGACGGTGTTCTTCTATGAGACGGAGGTTTATATACAGCTTGGTCTTGCTTTGGTGGTTGTTGTTGTGATTGATCTTCAGCTTCTTCTTCTTCTAGATCTTTGAACGGATCTACCCTCGATTCATCACTGGCAAGATAACTTTTCAGTAATTCCTCTTTATCTATTTGACAAGTTGAGGCAACTTCATGGAATAGTTCCTTTGATAGTTCAATAAGCTTAGATACATCACGCACTTGCTTGTTATTTGAAAGTGTAAGTTTTTCGAGTCTGGACGCTAATTTGTTATCTCTATCTTCATATAGCTGTTCAAGTTCTGCGCTTCTATTATTTACAGATTTTAATGATCTCCCAATGGTTGAATCACTTTTTGTAATCAACGTTATGTTTTTACTGATATGTTCTTCTTTCTTTGCAATGAAATCACCTAGTCTATCTTTCAAAGTTTTAATCTCTTTCGAATAATATTCTCTATACTCCTTTTGACTTGTTACCATGGTATCATAGGCAATTTTCAATCTTTCAAACTCAGCAACAGATGTTGCTTCACTTTCCCTAATTTTTTCACATCTAACCTCTAATTGCTGGAACTTGAATTTCAAATCATCATTCGAACTTGATGTATCATTCAATTGCTCTTCAAGATCATTGATTCTTCTTTGCTTTCTTTGTAATAGTGAATTTACAGTTTCATTTTCATGTTTAGAGTTTGACAGTTGCTCCATTAGCTGATCTCTTCTCTTCTTCACTAAATCATGAGATTTCTTCAACTCATCATTACTGGATTTCAACTTCACCATTTCAGATTTTAAATCATCAATTTCCTTATGCAAAGTTTCGATAACTCTTGTTGAAGAAGTAGTACCTGGTCTTCTTGGACTGAAAACACTAGAAGCACTATTCGCTTGAGTTTTCATTTCAGACTGCTTGAATGGAGATATATTATTTGACTGTACCAGCGGTGCTCTTGTTTTCGATGGTGTTGAATCGCAATCTTGTCGTGTGAACTTTTGATCTTCCACCGTTGGGCTGTTATAGTCTTGATCCATTATGGGGTGGTTCTCTTTGTTATCTTCAAATAATGACATTTGATTCTATCACTCTACCAGCAGCACAATGGCGTTGTTCAAAAAAGATCAGATTCCTTATACCTTTCAACTTATTGTTCAGCAGCGACAATATGTACCTAGGCTATAATCGAGATATACGGGCGCTTAAGAAGAAAAACCCAGAAGACAAGACAAAGCTAACAATTTGATGGCGATATTCTCTTTCGCAGTTCTCTCTGTGTTAAGATGCCTTTCACTACCAGTTGTCTATAAGCTAAGCGGCCTAAATGTGGTGATGAAATGTGAAGGATCACTTTTGCTAGCAATTCTCTGACAAATTCTGGACAAGTCGTTAAGATTCTTAAGAGTCGGCATTCTCGTAGTTAAAAAAAAAAAATTAAAAAAAAAAAATTCTGTTTTTGTTTACATTCTCAATTTTGTTGCTGTGGAAACAAAACAGTTATATAAGTCATATGGAGAATGTTAACTATGGGAACAGAGATTCAATCAATGGATGGATCGGTATGTATCCCATTAAAGTCGCTCGCATATTGGGAATGAAGCTTTCCAAAGACACATGAGGTTAAGCTGATTCTGGTTGATAAAAATGTATCCCAAATGAGACTTGACTTCGGTACACTTTTATTCATATCTTGTTATATACGGTTTCAGTAGTTGAAGACAAAGAAAACACACACACACCATGAAATCACCAACAAAGTATGACAATTTGAATATCAAGAGCATAATAGGCCAATTTGACAAATTTGCCTCTCCAAAGAGGAAAGCGATTGGGTTTGTTGAGGATTTTAGTATTCACGAAGAGATACAAGACGTAGGGAAAGGAGATGAATCTCAGCTAAACCATACATTGGAACGAACACCAATATCGCAAAGTACCCCTAACCTTCAGGATAAAAAGTCTCAAAAACTTGAAACGACCGAAAATTTATGTAGATTGGACACAATTACAAGTATCGAGTGTTCAGATGAAAGCGAGGCTGATGATTTAGATTATAGTTATAAAGCTCCACAGAGGGAACCAGCTGAAGAGTACTTGGAAAATTTTGTTCCTAGAATCGTAAACCTTCAAGAGGCGAGTGTGACTGAAGATGTTGATAAAGAGGATTTCAATGAAGAATGGGAAGAGAGTGATTCTTATGGTGATTCTACAACATCCCATAGATCAATTTTTGGTAATACGATAATACAAAATGAAGATTCCACAGTAGCTGAAGAAGTACACGATGCAAGAGCTTTTTTCAAGTCCACAATTTATATCGATGTCTATACGGGGTACATTGGATTGGCGCTGTTAGCTTTAATGATCATCTTAAGATTTCTTTACATGTATCAACAAAGGGAAGAAGTTTCATTCTTACGTTCTGAAGTTAAAGAATTATCAGGTGTTGTAAAAGCACTAGAATTGAAATTTTCAAAACTCGATGTCACAGCATCTAGTATCAATATCCCAATAAACTTCACTCAATAATTGTTTCACTTCAAATTTTTCACTTCTAACGACTGTTTCATAAATACCCCATATAATAAAACGTTTCTAAATGTACTTTACAATTTCAATACATGTTGTAAAATGAAGGAAACTAACCAATGTGTACCTACTTGCATCGTTATCACGGACGTAAAGACATGAGAATTAATTTTATTATACAAAGTGATGATTAGTTTATTTTCTTTTAACTTTTTTTTTTTTGATGTTTCTGAGGTTTTATCTGAGACTAACCCATACCAAATTGTTTCATCATTTGCTGTACTTGAGGGTTATTCATCATTTGACTCATATCTGGCATACCACCACCAGCACCACCCATCATCTTCATCATTTCATTCATATCTGGCATACCACCGCCACCGGCACCTGGCATACCACCACCACCAAACATATTCATCATTTTGTTCATCATACCTGGATTTTGTTGCAAACGTTGTTGAGCTTGTTGAATCTGTTGTGGTGTAGGTTTGAATCCACCAGGACCCATACCTGGTAATCCACCAGCGCTTCCGGCTTTTTGAGCATCCATCATACCTTTTGATCTTTGTGCCATTGTAGCCATCATTCTTTGTTGGAATAAAATCATTTCAACTTCTGTAGCTGAAGTCCCCGAACCACGAGCTACTCTGATAATTCTTGATGGTTCCTCGATGAAAATTTGTCCATCACTATCTAATTCCTTCTTGGTCATTGAGTCCATGACGTAAACCATTCTCTTCATCTTATTTGAAGCTTCATCTTCACCAACTTGGCCCAACATTTGACCCATACCTGGAATCATATTTGCAATTTGTGATAAGGGCCCCATTTTCATAATATTTTGCATTTGCTTTTGGAAATCATTAAGAGTAAATTTACCCTCTTGTATATTTTTCATTGTATCTTTATTATCCAAATCTAATGATTGGACATGTTCCATTAAACCTTGAATATCACCAATACCTAATAATTTTGAGATGAAAGATCTTGGTGCAAAAGTTTCAAAATCTTGAACATGTTCACCTGTACCGATGAAAACAATTGGTGTATTAGTAGCGGCAACTGCTGAAATAGCACCACCACCTTTAGCATGACCATCCATTTTAGTCAATATTATGGAACCAAAATTTGAGGATTCTTTAAAAGCTTTTGATTGAGATTCTGCAGCTTGACCAATTGAAGCATCAAGAACCATAATTGTTTGATTTGGATTAACAGCTTCACCAATTTCAATCATTTCTTGAAATAAATCTTCTTCTTGTCTATGTCTACCTGAAGTATCCACTATAATGATATCAAATTTTTCCTTTTTAAATTTATCTACACCATCTTTTGAGACTTTAACAGGATTTGTTTCTGTATATGAACCATAAAATGGAATTCTTGCCTTTGTCGCATTTTGTTTTAATTGATCAAAAGCACCAGCTCTGAAAGTATCAGCACATACTAAACCAACTTTAAAGCCTCTTCTTTGATAGTAGACAGCTAGCTTAGTACATGAAGTAGTTTTACCAGCACCTTGTAAACCAACAAACATTATAACATTAGTCTTGCCCTTCTTAGGTTTATAAGGTTCAGTCTCTGTATCAACCAAATGACATAATTCATCGAAAACAACTTTTTGAATGAGTTTTTTCTTGTTGATACCTGGTTTTTCACCTTCAGCATTTAGCTTATGTTTAATATCTTTTCTTAATTTAACAACTAGTTTCACATTGACATCTGATTCTAGTAGTGCATTACAAATTTCTTTCAACATTAAATCAATGGCACTTTCGTTGACTTCGTTGGATTTCATAGCACCCGAAACGGCGCTATTGATCCTACGCCCCAAATCTGCCAGCACCATCTTATCCTGAGCTATCTCCTCTTTATAGTGTCAAAAAGTCAGTCAATCTGATTATTGATTCATTGATTCATTGATTCAACTTTGAAGTGGAAGAGAGACGACGTTTTTTTGTTCTCATCGACAAAATTATTCGCGAAAGTATCATCTCCATAAAAGTGTATAAACCGAGATGATTCTGGTGATTATATGATTATATATATATACTTGTGCGCGGAATATAGAAGCTTATAGTAAGTTATGCTTATGCTGTGGTAGAGGATAATAGAGCAATCCTATTTGAAAAGACTGGTTATTATGGATTTTTTCAATGTCAAGACAGACTCAGAGGTAGTGCCGGCGAGTCCCGAGCTTTTCGCAATAGTGGATCCTCGATTAAGTCATGATGAAGATGATTCACAAGATCAGATACTGATGTTTTGGTCTAATTCTGCAATTGATGATAATGAGCGACTTCGAAAGATTGGTATAATCCAGGGGATTAACGAGTTCACTAAAGGGTTTGGAAGTGCTGATGATGGCGAAGAAGAGGAAGAGGAAGTACGGTATGTTGAGCTAGATAATCAATTGATATTATTTGATACTTGGGAAGATCGGTATCAAATGATACTAAGTATAAATTTAACCAAGATCAAAGATGAGGATATAGTTGAGTATACACAAGCTGATATATCACCAGTTATTTTTTTGAAAAAATTGGCATTGCAGGGGTATAAGGATTTTAAATTACACAATGGGTCAATATATCAAAACTATGAAAAGCTTGAAATGGGTAAATTTAAAGAATTTTTGAATAATTGGTGGGTAATATGGCTAAAGAATTTACAGTTAGAAATCATTGAGAATGGAGTTATGAAACTGTATGATGGATATAAAGCATCATCACAAAGACTGTCTATTACGACTGATTTGAACAATTTATTTATTTTCAATACGAACAAGACCAATTTTGAGAATTATGGATTAATTTATAAAAGTGATACGAGTATAACACAAAATTCACAAATATCATTACTCAACTGGATTGAAGAATTGGATAATTATGAGTTGTTAACTACAAAAGGTTTTGCCATGCCACAAGTTTTGAAGACTCCATTTTTACACCCTGAACTTGATTCAAATCAAGAAATTATCTATGATCCTTTTAAACTAGTTTTCAATACCCTTAGTGAAGTTTCTCGAGTGAGTGGAGTCACCGCTGGTGTTAGCGCAAGCTTCAATGGGATAAGCACGGGGATCAACACGATAAATGGATATTTACCACATATCCCCAAGTTATCAGGCTGGATAAATGGTGGTGGAGGTGACTTGACCAGTGTTGAGGAAGATGCGAGAAGACAAGGGTATGAACCTATTGAGAATGATGGATCGGAGCGAGGGTTTTTAATTGGTAAAATTGATGGGGAGATCATTAAGAAGGAGGTATGGCTAGAGGAAGAAAGTGGTGGCGATGGTGATGGATTGAGAAAGTTTAATGTTGTTGTTTATAAAGACAACGATTTACTGTACTTATATGTTGTACAAGAGGGGCGTGTTGAATTAGATGATACCAAGACGTATGATGAATTGAAATTAAAATTTGACAAGATTAGTGAAGATGTTGAAATAAAGATAAGTGCAAAGAAGGAATTTTATTTCTTGATATACAATCAGTTTACTAAAAGCATTGAAACCAATTTACCAAATATACCAATAACTGATAATGAAGAAGTCAATGATTTGAAGTATTTCCATGATTTAACAAGTTCCAAAACACAATCTCAGTATTTACATCGAGAGATCATCAAGATATTAGAGAATATAACGAATGATCAGATTGAGAGGTTGAAAAGGACCAAGAACGGATGGTGGATACTGAGATTATTACACGGCGCCAAAGAGATCTTAATTATCAAGAAATGGTCAAATCATCATTATCATCACCACCACCATCATACAAAGAGTTTGGGTACCGCTAATCAAGTACGTGAGGGGATTTTCAAAAACTCTACAAATCTAGTCGGTAGTATAGGTAAAGATGCCAAACTCTGGTTAGAAGACTACTTGACCAAGGATAAGATATGAATTGTATCAATTATGTATTCCCAATAATGCTTGATTACTCCCCTTATATATATAAATCCTAAACATTAATAATTAAACCGTGAAAAAATCCCCTGTAAATCGACATGCAATGAGCTTTGGAATAAAGCTAAACTATAGGCGCTGGTATATCGAACCGCTGTATACCAAATAACCGCCGCTGGGTGTAGTGCCATCACTTATTTGAATCAATGATGTTGATCAAGTTTGTAATGATTTGATCATTTTGTAGAAATAGTCCGTCTTCGTTATAGATTAAATCTTGTTTAGAAGATTCCTCCAAAGTGAATCTTGATATATCATTAACATAGTAGTCAATTTTTTTACCAGTTTCTAATCTAATGTGGTTGATTATACTTGGATGAACCATTGGTATTTTTTTGGATGCTGTACTAGATCTATGTTGTGGTTGTGCTTGTTGTTGTACTTGTTGTTGTGGTTGTTGTTGTGGTTGTTGTTGTACTTGTGGGTGTTGTTGTGGTTCATGTTGATGACGATGTGATTGTTTATGTTGATGTTGATCTATTGAAAATAGCGACTTGTAAGAATCAGATTTTTGATCTTTACGTAGATACCCGTCTAATCGTTCATTTTGATGTGTATAATTATTCTGATTTGAATCACAACTATTTGCTATATTTACTTTTGTTGTATTTGGACTTTTAAATGATGGACTTGATTGTTTGGACTCGTTGATTAGTTTTTGCCTCTTTGGATGAATATTTATATCTTGTTTGAACAAATTTTCAATCTCTTTTATAGACTTATCAAATATTTCAAATTCATATCGTTGTCTCTTGGAATAAGATGCTTGATTGGGTATAGTATTTATAACTGTTGACATATTTGAATATATATATATATATAATATATATACCGCCGTGTTATAAAAAAAAAATCTAGTTAATCTGGTTTATCTCTATAATAATTAGAAATTCTAATGTCTTTATATTATTCTTTATAAAATAATATTGTGTGTGTGTTAATCCAGATTTACTATGTATCAAATCCATATATGAAAACTCCTCATTAAAATAACTTTATTGGAGAAGCAAGGCCGCAATTGAGATTTTTAAAATTGATAACTGGTGATGCAAAAATACAATTTTTTTTTGTTTTTTTACAAATGTGTGTAGTCTTGGTGTGTGTACTTTTTGATTAATAAGAGAGGAGGAAGAGGAGTCCTAATGTTATAATATATAATTTAGAAATTTCGGGATGTACATGTTTTGTGGTGTTTGTAAATGGCCTCATAATGTAATTTATGTATGTGTGTGTTTTTTTTTATTATGCTTTATCAAATGGGAATTCCTTATTGCCTTTTGCCTGTGTGCTCTGTGTGTGGACTGAGTGCGTGGTGGGCGCGCACCCACACCACTTGTGAATACCCAGTGGAGTTATTTACAACGGGTATATTGAATATACATAGAATACATAATAGTCGCATAGTATTACCCATATTACCCATACTACCCATACTACCCATACCACTCATAGACAATTATATACTACTATAAGATTTTAATATAAATGACATATATTTTAATGCCCTTTACAAATTAGCGCCTCTTTTACAATTCAGTATTACAATGTAAAAAGTTTGTTTTGTATGTGTTTATTTTGATCACGAATTCTTAATAAACAACTGAAAAATGATCCGATGATTGTAAATTGAATTTGTGTCTGAGTGAAAATAAATAAAAAGAACTTTAAACAATTTGCGATTCGGAGCATTTCAATTTCAACTGCAAATTGTTTTTTATGTGTGTGTGCTTTTTTCCATTGGAGTAACCGATAACCATTTGGAGAAGTTGAAATTTAACCCCTCTAAATGGGAGATACAATAAATATTCAACTATATTGGTTATTAAAAAAATTTGGAGATTAAATTTGTTATCTCTCCGCTGTGTAACACTGTGTGTATCACTGTGTATCACTTGTGTATCACTTATTTACCATAGTGTGTGATTGCGTTTACTTTAGGAAAGTTGAGGAAGACTTGAGATTCGCACCTTATCTACTGATTGTGTAAAAGTTATCAAATTTTTTATTGATAGGGCTCATTTACTCACTACACTGTACAGATACTTAATTCGTAGTTTCATAGATAATGAAATAGACCTATCTTTAGCTATTAACTCCCCAGATTTACCATTCCTTGAAACTTAAACTAACTCATTATATCTTCGATGCACATGTCAAATTGAAATTTTAACAAGCTGTCAAATATTATCTACACCCGCGGGCGGTTGAAAATAGAAAAGAAAAAAAAGCTTATCATTTATTTATTATCACAATTACTATCATGATTACCATCATGACTATTACGTGACTGGATTTTTAACTAAGAAATCAATATGTTTATCAATAAATTCACAAATTGATTTTTTATCAACATCTTGGAAATAGTTTAGTTCAATCTTTAAATCACATAACAAGGATTTCATTCTCTTGTATTGAACCAATTCAAAATCAAATGGTTCAGGTAAAAAATTTGATATATCTGAATACATTCTAAAATCTTCACCTTTGGAATTTTTCAATTTATTCTCTTTCCAAAGTAAATATGGATTTAGTTTAGGATAATTTGCATGAACTGTGAAAATTGAAGCACTTTTCGTATTAAATTCACTAAAATCAGCGTTCCCAGATTCAACTATTTTAATATACTGTTCATAGTCTTCAATAGGAGATCTTTGACCCATCGATACACCTTCAAATCTTCCTTCGTCAAACCATCCAAATGATTGAATCTCGGATTTCACCTGGTAAAAAGATTCTTGTGATTTTATAGCAGCAGCTATAAATGTATCTTTATCACCTTCACCACTTTGTCCCTGTGATAGTAATTTATAAAAAAAATTTGGACCATAAAGATTATAAAATAACGATAGTAATATAGTTTTCAAATGATCAGATTTTCTAATCATTAACTGCCCAGATTCTGATGATAAATCTGGCATCGAACCTTCCAAGTCGTGTAAGGGAACTTTATCCAATTCTTCCTTGTTGATAACTTGAGGCGAAGATAGTGGCCATTTCCCCTGGCGAACTCTTACATTTGTTATATTTATACCGGCAATCTCATAAAACAATGGCGACGTTGTTCTCAACCAATAATCAGGCCACAAGACCATCCCATGATTTGTAAATGGCTCACTATGGAATAACTTATCTGGATTACTGACTAGTATATTATCACTATCCATGAATAATACATTATCAAAAGATGATGCGATCAGTGCCAATGATTTATATTGGTACCCTGAAAATTTCATCTTGTTCAATACTTCTTCACCCAAAACATTATAGAGTAGTACACATTTCCCGTTTAGTGAAGGTAGTATGACTTCACATAATTCTGTTTCGTACTCTTCTATTGTGGGGATTATCAACTCTATAGGCAGTCTTGATCCAAATGATCGAAGTGATTTTATAGAAAGTAAGGACAACCATGAAAACTGTGCACCTCCAATAAACACTATACCTTCTCCTTTATATAATCCCTTGGGAAATTTGTATGGTAGCTCGTTGAATACTAATTCATGAATTTTTTGTAAATTTTCAACTTGAACTGGATCTAATTTGAGGAACTCGCTCAGTTTAGATCGACTCCAGATCAATTCAGGATCACGAGAATCCGCAGGTTTGATTAGATCCAATGCTGGTATCTTGAATTTCTGTTCATGCAAAGTTTTAAACATCTTGTTATAGAAAGCTTGAGATTTTTTATTTCTTCTTGAATCTTTAACATGATGTTGTAATTCTTTATTTAGATTTTTATCACCAAGATCTATCTTGGACTCTGTTATGTGTCTCAATAGCGAATTGTTATCGTTTTCATTGAAATATGTCAAAATTGTTTGACGAATACTATTGATGTTTCTACTAGTTGATTGTGGTGATGACACCGATACAAGTGAATATATGAATAGCAATATCAGCGCGGACAGGATCAATAGCCTTCTAAGTCTTGGAGTGATCATTCTTGACAGTATACTTCACACACACCCCAGCAGCAACCTCTTCAAATCATCTAACTATATCCAGCCGCTGTAAAAGAACAATAGTGATCTTATTGTATTGTATTGTATTGTCAAACTACATTGTTCAATTTTTAAATCGACGCGAAACTTTTCCGCACTGGAATTTTCAAAATGTAAACAATTTTATTGCATACGACAAACAAAAATTTCGCGGCGGCAAAGGTACAATACAAACTAGAAATGGATTAGAGACAAACTACAAATATGAACAGTTCAAAGTTTTGAGATTTAGTCATAAATTAAGGAGTGGACATATATAATAATTCTATTTCAAAATGTTGTTAGTTTTTTGACAATAATTACGGGAAAATCCCTCCCAATATATCTATTTGAATATTCATAAATCAGAGTCATTAAATCAGTATTTTTTGTTTGTTAATCAATGATGGGCAGAAACCCCATCTCGTACAGTGTGAATAAAAAAAATCATCACAATATGAATAAATAGAATTGGAGGGGGAGAAATACAGGTTATATAACTTACCCATTGTATTTGAAAAAGTGAAAAAACACACAAGTGACCCTTGTAGATCAATTTTTTCAAAAATAAACAATGTAATTCTAGATTATTTGTTAGTGACAATTTCCTAGATTGTACCAAAATACAAATGGAAAAATCAATAATTTCAAAGTCAGTTAAGCGACCTTTCATCAATTTTAACTCATCAACATCCTAATTTTGTACACAAAGAATGCGACTACCAGTAAACTGGTGATGAATCAAACACATATGTCCGCCCGGTCGATAATATATCCTCATTCAAATAAATGAATTGAAAATTTCCATAAAATTAATTTCCACATACACTAAAATTGTTAGTTTTAATCTCAATACTGTATTAAACATATCAAAATTCATAAAGGCTCATACAAGGCTGAAACTTAACGATAATGCAGTTGTCGACAAATGGGTATTCAGTCGGAACAATTGGTAAAATGCAAATAATCACTGCCGATCAAAATTTTGAATTGTTCTTATGCTTTCACTTTACATACTTATTCCATAATAAACAACTAAAGCTAGTTAAAGCTCTGATTGTGTATATACAAATAGTTATTGTTGTTTCAAAAGGAAAATTTTTTTTTTTCATCGAGATGGGAAATTCGCTTCCAAACTCTGTTGGTGGGTACTACATCCGGGTAACATGATGAAAGTGTGTTTATAGGTAAGGGGCACATACGTGTTAGGGCATCAAATTGTTATATATTCAATTTAAAACAATATTTCATTAGGGATAATGTTTGGTGGCTTCAAGGGTTTATCGTAATCAGTAGTGGGTGGTGTTAATATGAAAAAGTGTCTCGATGTGCTCAATGAGCTCATTGGGTTGGTATATACATGTTCCACTAGATGAATATAATTGATATATGGCAACTCTTGATTAGTACTCGTTTCAATATCTCATCATATGAAATGAATTCAAAGCACTTGGAAACCCTAGACACTGAATCTTGCACTGGAGTCAAATTCCCTCAAAGCACTAAAACTATTCACTAGAATAATGTTGAATCACATTTTCCCAATACAGTACATGGAAAAAAACCTCAAGTGCTAAGCTCACCCAGTAAAACAAATGTAATTACCCCATATTCGCTCTAGCAATAATCTCAACAATAAGCCTAGCCACTTCAATCATCTCCCACCTCGACAATATACCTCATAGCATCAACATCAAGCATTCGCGTATTAACGCCCTTCGTGACACAAATTTTAAATCGCGGAACATTTTTGACACATTTTTATTTTTTGAGCGCTCATCCCCTATAAAGAAGGCGCTATAATGATACCGTATAGTAAAGTTGAGAGGCAAAAGGCCCTCTGGGTAATAAATTATCTCATTAGGAGGTATTTCAGATAATTTTCATGATCGGGCCAGATTATACTGGAGTCATTGCAACTCTAAGTTGATGGTTTGTGACATCTTGGCCAACTTTATATATATAGAGGTGGAGATTAATATGAAGATTTATAACGCTATGATCACAGTGGGTTGTTTCAAGTAATTATGAATTATCTCTCATTGAAAAAAATAAATGTTTGATTTATAATCCACCAGTGTGCGTTGTTCTTTCCTGATACAAGAACTTCTCGCTTCAATATTGATCCAAGACGAGGGAAAAGTGTCCTTCCCCCCTAAGTTTTAAACCTGAATCT
Organism: Hansenula silvicultrix; assembly: GCA_030574755.1. Lineage (NCBI taxonomy): Eukaryota > Fungi > Ascomycota > Saccharomycetes > Phaffomycetales > Wickerhamomycetaceae > Hansenula > Hansenula silvicultrix. The sequence goes on from JAJMFL010000004.1 coordinate 321,368, forward strand.
CCAAGATTGTGGGAGGAGTGTTTTGAAATTTTGAAACGTCTGTCATGAGGCGCTTTTAGCTTCCATATGATGGATTTCATACTAGTTCTGATAAATTCGGTATATTTGAATTAAAACCGCTCATCCCCTATTCCACCCTGGAATGAGTACAACATATTTCGATGCAACCAACTTTATCACCCCCAAAAGCTTTTTGTAGCCTTGTCGTACATTGAAACCAATTGTACACTCATTTGATATTATTTAACTAAAATAAAAAATATCGTTGATCATTCAGTCCATAGTCATCACCAAGTTTCAATGATCTACTAAAACAAGGTCATATATACAGGTGTCAAATTTTTTAAAATTCCATCATCATTCTTAATTCCCACGTATATGCAAGTCATCCATCCATGTTGATAAATGATCAGTATTATTATTTATCCATGTTGACAAATTTCACAAGTTAATTAAAGTTTGTAATCTGTCATATGCATAATTATTGATAATTGATAATGCTAAATTTTTCATATCGAAATCTTTATTGCAGAGGATGTGATAATCTATCTTGTATTAATATTTTCGGTAAGTTTAGTGTTCTCACCGAGAGGGAACTCATCAGCACTGAAATTTGATACTAATATCAGTCATTATATTTAAATCAGAGACACATGTGAATCTCAAACTGTTCCCCTTTAATACCTCACCTTGATGAAATTGTCGAAATTGTCGTAGAATAACCCATCATGAATTAAATAAGTGCAAGCTAATTTTCACTCTCGGTAATTTAAAACACGCACTTGGGTTATCTTGGAAATGAGCTGATCACTTAATCCATCGTGCAGTGTGTGAGAGAAATACAGAAATACATCATAATCAACATGTGGGTTTGATAGATCTAACATCTTGACATCATGTACTGATCCTATGAAAATACTTTACTCTGAACTACTAAGAAAAAAAAGAAAGGCTACAATTACTCCGATCAAAAAGCAATGATAAGAGCAATAGTTACCATTAATTGATTTTTTGAAACTACAACCATAAATGAATGTCTCAAATGTCTCAATTCTTACAATCAGTGTAAACCCAATAGCAATTGACTCAACATTTCCTCATCTCAAGTAAATCAACAGCCTGCCCTCTACCCCCTTCAATTGTCTATATATTTCTGGGGTTGGGAAAAGGCATTCTCCCTATACTACAAGCTCAGTGGTTGTTAACTTTGTTACATATTCCAATTTGAATTGGAAACTTCTTTTATCGCCGATCTATACATTTTGGCTGTAAAGAGACTTTTGTCGATCCCAGGATCTGAAAAAGTTTTTCTTAGTGGAAAGAAAAAAAAAAAAAAAAAATTTGTGAAAATTCTTGCATTCAATCAATCAATGCTGAGAGTTTTGCCTAGTGAAACAACAAGACGAAACGAAAACGAAACGAAAAAAAAAAAAAAATTAGTACTCCTACTCAATCAAACATAAGGTTTTATCACTTGGGAATTTCCATGATAGCAATTAAATTGTAACAACTTTTTGTGTGGACTCCAAATGGTTTGTTTGCTTGAGCAATTTCAAACCACCCCCTCCTCTCCTCCTGGGGTTAACTTAAACATTTTGTCTGTTAAAGATTTCCCCCTATACAATTGATTGAACACCAGAACTGGGTTAACTGATGTTAAACGAGCGTACAACTCTCCCACTGTTTTCTGATTGTTACCGTAGTGGAAATTAAAACGCCCTTCCACTGCGTTTGCCGCACATCTTCGTTATTATTTCCTCTAATAGTGATTGGTTCTTTATACTTATATTATAGAGTGCAAAGGTAATGTATTGTGTCCCGCTGTCTGATTATTCCTGTATGAAACTTTTTATCCGTAGGCAGAGCGCTAAGCAGAGTTACTCAAAGCTCTAGGCAGATCTCCTAGTAGAGCTCCCAGTAGAGGGCTGCCTAACTAGCTTTGTTTAATTGAACGGAAAAGAAAATTTTTGTACCGGGGTACCAGGGTAACCTCTTCCCGTTATGCATAAATCTGTAATTTATGCAGTTTTTAAAGAAAAAAAAATTTTTTTTTTGCCCTTCGTTACCAAAAACAAACAAAAAGAAACTTTGTAGTAAAAAATTTGTACATAAACCTCTATAATTTAAGTAAATCCTATAGTGAAAAATTTAAACCATAAGAATTTATACTCCCTATATATAGATATTTGATTTCCCCTTGAAAAAGCAAACCAGTGTGCTTTAATTTCCAATTCTATCACAAAAAGTGCTATTGAGTGTATCAATTGAATCAATCAATCATAACTTGTTAATTCAATTTCTCTCCCACCCACCCCCCTCCAAATCATATTCTTATAGACAGTTTACTTTAATAGAATATTTTTCTTTTTTCCCATATTTTTTCATTATATATATATATATCTATAAAGATCTAATATTCTCAAGAAAAACTAATTCAAGTGGCAACTACTCTTTAAACATTTACACACTCAACACATATACACAAGCATTGCAAATATAATTACCATGGTTATGCAAACTCGTAAGTCTAATCGTTCTCGCCATTTAAGTTCCAAAGCTAAACAATTACAAGAACAACAACAACAGCAACAAATCATCAAGAAGCCAATTTTAAGATCTATCACCACTATTGATGATGATGAAAGTACTTATAACAATATAAGTTTCAAGAAGAGAAAGACTTGTTCAAGTCCAACTAATTCTACTACTAATATATCAAATTTTGATGTTTCAGATTATAATAACGATATTGATGATGATGATAATGTTGAAAATGAATTGCTGGAAAATTCAGATGAAGAGAATATTTTCAATTCAGAAAATGATGATGATTATTATAGTGCACTTTCTGATTATGAATCAGATTCTAAACCAAAATTCAAGACTAGAAAACCATCAATCACCCTTTCAACAAAAATGAACTCCAATTCACATAATGATTTACATGATCATTTATCTTTACAATCCAAAATGATGGAATTTGAAGAAGCTTTGTTTGATGATGAAGAATCAGAATCTACAGATTCAAGTCCAACTTCAAGACATTTCAATTTTGGTACAAATGATGAACTTAAATCCCTTGAAGAGAATTTTCAAAAAATTATCAATGAAAACATTCAAGCTAACCAAGAGGTTAAACAAGAATTCAAAACACCAATCAAATTGATCAATGAAGATGCTACTCAGGATATAAAATCACAAGTTAAGTTTGATGAATTTGTCAATTATACCGAAGACGAAGAGTCTGATTTAGATTCAAGTGAAGGTGAATCATCAACTGAACAACCACAGCAAGAAGAGCAACAGCAAAAGCAAGCACAATTACAACAAAGAAAACAACCATCAATCTTGCACTATAGACATGATGAAAAACATAATTTGGCCTTCCCAGATGTTTCAACTTTCCCAGTTAGATTTGATCCAATGATGAAGAAGAAGAATCAAAGAGGAATTAGAGCTTTGAACAGAAGAGCCATTTTATCTGGTAAGGCGAGTGAAATGGTTGGTACCGGTATCACAGCTGGTGATTTTGGTTTATTTTAAAGGAGTTTACACATTCGTTAATATTTTATACTATCACTTTATTTCTGCATTATAAGTTGAATGGATTAGTTCAATTGTTCATTTCTAGATATATACATATCAAATTCTGTTTTCATATACCATATACATATTTACCAAGAGGGTTATCATAAATTTTGTCTACTTTTTTTTTTCAAATTCATTTCACTTTGTTTTAGGGATATCATCACAATTTCTGTATATAGACACACATATATTTACCATAGGAGTACTAATTCATACTGTTTACGTTTGATTTTAATCATAAATACATATTATTACATTGAACCAATAGCCAAGGTGCTTTAATCTCCTGTACTCTGATACACTCGTGTACCTTTAAAAACTATCATCCGATATCAAAATTGGCATTAAACAGCTTATAACTCAATTGTGCTTATATACCGACCCACTCACGAGACTTTCACACGACCCTCGTATTTCCCCCTTTGGAATGCCTTATCTCAATTGTTTCTCCAGAAATTGACAAAATTTAATTTGAGTGTGATTTTTTTTAACACATGGAAATGGGAAAAAAACAAAGTCATGTCATCTGCGAAAAAACGCATTTTTCCCACACAACCAATCAACCAACCAAATTTTAGAAAGAGAGTCAACTTTTTATATATTTTTTTCTCTTTTACCTTTCAATATAATAGTTTATCGGCTCTTTGTTGAATAGAAAAAAAATTTTAAAAGAACTAAACTTGAAAGCTTTAACAAGATCTTTCCATTGTTATGTTAGCGAGGTAACTATAACTATATCATCAATTAACAATAACAAGTCCCCATACAATTTCCATCGTTCCTTTGACTATATATAGTACCGCTAAAGTGTTTGCAGGGTTTTCATTTCGCATTTATATTCAACAATTACGTATTTATCATATATAAAAATCGAGAAGTACTATCGATCTGCATCCAATTCTGAAAAAATATCAACTATACAATGACTTCAAAATTTGTACAGGCATTGAAAGATACTTTTGTGCCTATCCCACCTACTAGAGTAAGGTCTTCAGAATTACAGACTGAACAAGATTATGAATTGACAAAATTTGAAGCTGAAAATGATGCATCAAAATTCAACGTTTCTAATGGTGTGCAAGATTTAACGAAAAATGAATTTATCAGTGATAATGCTTCAGTCAGTGATGCATCAACTTTAGTCTCACAAACTCAAAGAAGATTGAAAAATAGACACGTTCAGCTAATTGGTATATCTGGTGTTATCGGTACTGCATTATTTGTCTCTATTGGTAATGGTATATATAAAGCAGGTCCAGCTTTTTTACTATTGGGGTTTGCAGCTTGGTGTGTTCCAATTTTGTGTATCACTGTCTCCACCGCTGAAATGGTTTGTTATTTACCTATAAACTCTCCATTTATTAGAATGGCTGGGAGATGTTGCGATGATGCTTTTGAATTTATGGCAGGTTGGAATTTTTGGTTTTTAGAATGTGTTCAAATCCCTTTTGAAATCGTTAGTGTTAATACTGTTATCCACTATTGGAGAGATGATTACTCTCCAGTGATTACTTTAATAATTCAAGTGTTTTTATATTTCTTGATCTCTATATTCGCTGTTAAAGTTTATGGTGAAACTGAATTTTGGTTAGCCATTGGTAAAGTTATCCTGGCTGTTGGTTTGATGTTTTTCACTTTTATAACAATGGTTGGTGGTAATCCACAAAAAGATGCTTTTGGTTTCCGCTACTGGAGAGACCCAGGCGCTTTCAAACCATATCTGGGTACAGGTCACATTGGTTATTTCCAGGCTTTTGTCTCGATTTTATCACAGGCAAGTTTCACCATTGCAGGCCCAGATTATCTATCAATGGTTGCAGGTGAAACTATCCTTCCAAGATCCAAAACATTACCAAGAGCTTTCAAACAAGTTTTCTATAGATTGACATTCTTATTCTTGGGCGGTTGTCTCTGTGTGGGTATTCTAGTTGCTTATGATGACCCAGCACTATCTTCAGCTATCAACGACAGTAGACCTGGTGCTGCCGCTTCACCATATGTCATTGCAATGAATAATTTAGGTATCAAAGTACTCCCACATATCGTTAATGGTACTTTAGTCGTTGCTGCATTCAGCGCTGGTAACGCATATACTTATTGTTCATCAAGATCGTTATACGGTTTAGCCCTAGACGGGAAAGCGCCAAAAATCTTCACCTATTGTAACAAATCAGGAGTTCCAATTCTTTCAGTTCTTTTCTGTTTATTATGGTCATTATTGTCATTTTTACAACTGAATAACAATTCTGCTGTTGTTTTAAATTGGATCATAAATCTAATTACTGCATCTCAGTTGATCAATTTCTCAGTCATGTGTTTTACTTATTTGTTCTTCTATAGAGCTGTCAAAGCTCAGGGTATTGATCGTAACACTTTCACATTCAAAAGTTGGTATCAACCATGGACTGCTATTTTCGGTTTAGTCTCTGCATTCACAATGATTTGGGTTGGTGGTTATACCGTGTTCTTGAAAGGTAATTGGGATTATGAAAAATTCTTGTTTAGTTATTTAGCATTCTTCATTGATGTTGGATTATACATTTTTTGGAAAATACTGAAAAGACCAAGTTGGAAAAAGGCTAAGGATGTTGATTTAGTAAGTGGATTAAAAGAAATCGAGGATCATGAACGTGAATATGCTGATATGTTGGAAGTTACAGAAAAAAATCAAAGCAATAAGAGTTTCATTTGGAAATTGAAAGATCAATTGATTGGGTTATTCGTTGGTAGAGATTGATTCATATTTAAGTGTAGAGCATATATTTATTTTTAGTTTCAAGCATGCGGTGTTTGATTTTGCAAAAAAATTTGTAGAAGTGTTTGTTTATGTATTGTTTGTTTACAAACTGATTCACAATTCACAATTGTTTATGTGTTTTGAGGCACATGACATGACCCATAATATTAACAAGAAGAAACGGTTTGACAATCAAGCATAGCAAAAACCCTTGTCTTTCATTTATTATTACCGTCAAGGGAAATTATAAAATATCACCTTTCCGTTTATCAATATTATATGCTAATAATCACATAGATGGAGATCCTACGAGTAAAACACTAGATAAATTGACTATTTGTCTATCTTCTGTTCCGATCAATCACTTCTCGTAGTTTTCATTGTTTTTGTTTTTGTTTTCATCTTTAAAACTTATAAACATATAATTTAAATATTGTTACCATAGAGATTAGTTACTATAGAAATTTCCCTTAAACATACATATTTTGTCTCACATTACAAACTTGAAACTGTACTACATCGCGATTACTGAAAGGGATCGCTTTAATCAAAAAAAATAACCCAAAGGAGCCAAATTAAGAAACAAAAGGAAAGGAGCTTAAAAGGTGTGTGTGCCTTTCATGAAAACTTTTTTCCTTTGCCCGTAATCCACATAGACTAGTTAGTCACTATATTTTAAAGTTCCGAAATCACTGACAAATAACAATTTTTAATTTTCTCGTGCCCAAAAAGCGTCAACTTGCAAGAATGTTGCATCATAGTACTACGTAATTGATGCTTTAAATTTTTTTTCCCTCAGTAATGAGATTGTGTAGAAATACATAAAAATTGACAAGCCTACCACAGAGATCTACCGCTTGGTATTTTTTAACGATTCAGGTACCACTTTGTACTTTGAAGCGAGCATTGCAGAATTCACCGGCAACTGTTAAAAGATAGAAAGGGGCATTGTGAGTTATACAGTTGGTTGGTTGGTTCTTCGCTTTTTTAAGGACATTGCCGTTCCATACCATATTACATCTTACTCTATACTTTCAATTGGTTTAAAGTTGATGATGATGGTTGGTGAATTTCCTAATGCGGTAAATCATGATTTGATGAAAAGGGAAATGGCGTGTGTTTTTTAATGAAAAGGTTTGGTTTGAACACAAAACAAGCTTTTTTAATTTTATTATTCGCGAATGCCGCAGTGTTTCCCCAGCAGGCATTGAATCTAGCATTTTGAAAGCATAGAAGTTGCTTGAAAGTCTTAGTATTGGTGAAGTAGTTTTAACAGATGAGTCTTTTGATATCAATAAACTATTTAGCAGTGTGTATTGTTTGATTTTTTAGTATTGATCCGATTTTATATAGATATACATAAGGTCAATGAGTATTCATAAATTTTACATTTTCGCTTAAAAATAGAACACTTTTTTGTTCAGGAAGGAAAGGATCAGAGCAGCCTACACTCAAGTGTGGATATGCAGAAAATTGTTCATAATCACGACTAATAAAGTCAACCTTCCGAATTTGAAAATTAAAATACGCAAGGAGTAACTTAATAGGTGAATTTACACCAAAGTTTATAAGAGATCGTTGCGCAAATCTAATCACATTACTTATTGAAGAAGAAAAAAAATAGGTAGTTCCCACAATAACTTATAGCCTTGATTCAAAATTATAAATATCAGAAAATATCCCCTGAAGTTGAATTCTTTTTCCCTTTTGTTTTAAATTTTTCATATACAATAAGTCTATCACTTCAATCGCTTTATATATACTTAACAATCACAATGCAATTACAATCAGTCGTTTTATTCGCTTTAGCCTCAGTTGCTTTAGGTCAATCGTCAGATGCTCAAGCCATCTCACAAATTGGTGATGGTCAAATCCAAGCTTCAACCAACACTGAAGCTCCAAAATCATCAGCTCAAGCTATCTCTCAAATTGGTGATGGTCAAATTCAAGCTTCAACTGGTGCTTCATCAGCCGCTGCCTCATCTGAAGCTCCAAAATCATCCGCTCAAGCTATCTCCCAAATCGGTGATGGTCAAATCCAAGCTTCAACTGGCGCTTCATCAGCTGCTGCCTCATCAGCTGCTCCAAAATCATCTGCTCAAGCTATCTCTCAAATCTCAGATGGTCAAATCCAAGCTACCGCTTCATCAAACGGTACCAACAGTGCTACCGTTGCTGAACAATCAGAAAACGCCGCTGCTGGTGCTTTAAGTGGTGCTGGTTTCGCTGCTTTAGCTGCTGGTGCTTTATTATTTGTTTAGATTTACTGAATCTCTATAGAAACAAAAAAAAACACACACATTATCATACACAACTTCAAAAAATCTCTTATACAATTTCGTTTGATACGTTCTAATTTATTATAATCTTCTAATAATACAAGCTGGTATATTATATATTCTTTCCCAAGGCTTGTATATTATAGTGTATAGTTAAATCTTAATCGCTAGGATCTTCATTTTGCTTGAATTTTAGCCAATTTCTTGTATTGTCAAATAACAATTTGATCCCTCAATCCCGATTCCACTTTACCCTAAAAAATCTTCGAGAATTTCAAAAGGGGCCCTTGAAAAATTTCAACTTAAATGTTAGACAATTAATGTTCTATTTTCAGAAACTTTCAGAAACTATTGTTAGTTTCGTCAAAGCCACTACTATACTAAAGTCTAGAAGTGAATTTGGCTCAGCATGTTTAAGCGTGTAAAGCGTGGTATGAAGTCAGTATGAAAATTACGATATGACGTGAACAGTAATTTCCTAATTGGGGGTTTATCCCGATCGAGCAATTGAAAAAAACGTAACAATGAAAAATGATAAATTCAATTGAGCACTAAAAGTGGATGAATAGTTGTGTTAGTTGACTCATAAATCTATTGTGGATATAACGAGAGTCATTCTGTCATCTGAGTTAATCTATGAATGTAGGGTTTAAATATATAGATTTTTTTGGAAAAAATTTTGAAAAGAGCTTTAGTTAGAAATTTAAATTTGAGCTTTAAAACATTTAACAGTACCTCTAAAAAAGTAATAATAAAAAATCAATTGGGTTAAACTCTTTCATTTCTCCACCATTCAGCTACTATATTCAAAGAGTAAAACATCTCAGCTACAAGTATATTTAAATTCAATTTTAAGAAAGAGAAATCGTCCTTTCCAGAGTTGTAGTATTGTCTTGTGAAAAGTGTGCCCGAACCAAAATTGAATGGTTGAGTGTACCGAATGAATTTGACACAATCTTAAATTTTGAAAGTGATAGGTTTACCTTTTACATTGCCAGGTCTTGTAGTCTTTGGTTTCAGAAGAACAAGTCATCTATAATTCATAGCAAGAAATTACTCGGACGCAGAGTTACAGAAAAGAGAAGCAATGACTTAGGTCTAAATTGTAGTGAGTCATGTACAAGTTTGAAAAATCAAACTATATAGACATGTGAGCATGAGTATAACTTAAAACATCTTTCCCCAGTCATGTAAGAAATATAAAAGGCTCCTGATCCGTCGATTCTGATGTATATAATCCATTATCTGACTCTCTTAGATATATATTATTTTTCACTTTTGAGCTACTCGAAATATACTCATAATGATACCTCAAATTTTACTAGCATATATAAAGCTGATAGAACATGTTGGCCTCTGAAGTAATTCTGGTACTTTTTAAAGTAGCAAATTGGAATGCAGATCTACTTCGATTTAGTTTTTAGGCCAATTATTTCATCTGCTTCCTCAATTGGGGGCATTAATTCCGCGAATTTGACCACTATCGTGAGGTGTCGATCTAAAATTGATTCACAATTGAAATCTAAATTGACATCTTATATGACAAGTAAGCAAATAGAGCTGTCAAACAGCTGTGAAGATTATACCAGTTACAACTGAGAGACCAACCGGCTTCACAATAGAGAGCTTCATAATAAAGCGCGCTACTCAATTGACTCTCCAAGTTCAGCACCTCAGAAGATCAGGATTATTAAAGGAATTCGGTTGCTGTAAGTAACTGCGCTATAAGTGTGAAGAACTAAAGGTTTCAAAACAGGCCGCCCACAATGTCACTGAAAACCATTTTAATCACTTATCTAATAGGTGGGCTCACTCTCCCCCCATTGCTGGTAGTTATCGCCTTATATCTGCTTTATGTCATTCTACCGCGCTATGTTGATGACGATGAATTGGTTCAAGATAGTAAAGATGACGACTTGTCAGAATTCACAACCACTGAATATGAAAATTTGAAAATGACAGAGCTAGAGGAGAAGCAAACAAGCGGAGTCAAAGCGTACAAAGCAGGATGGGTCACAGTTACAAGGGAATACCATACTTTTGTTAGCAATGCAAATGAAAAACAGTTGGAAAGTAAAGAGACTGAAACGAGATCTGCTTATACAGCTTTATACAGATTGGTGAAGAACAACAAGAAACAGCAGAATGAAGCTAGTGGTAGTACAACTCCAGGCACTCCTTCGAATGCTTCGTCTGGTAATGTCGACAAGAATATCAAAAAAGCGGTCCGTCGTAAAAACAGGTATTTCGGTGTATTAAGACATGGAAATTTATTTCTATACAAAGATGAAAATCAACAGGATGTTCAACATGTCATTGTTTTGTCTAACAATATTGTCACTTTATGGCCAAGAGATCTGGGTGATGCTGAATTGTTCACCAAGAGAAGCGCCATTTGCATTCTCAAAAGGCAATCAAGAAGAGATTCAGATTTACCGCCAAAGGAATCAAGCGCTTCATTGCAAAGCAGTAATCTTGAAGTTGACTCAACTTTAGATATTCTGAAATCTGGTGTGATACCGCCTAAGAATACTGGGTTTTTCATCTATTGCGATACAAACAGTGAAAAGGAAGATTGGTACTTTGAATTGATAAAAGCTACAAAGAGAGACAATTATCAACCTACAAACACCGACATAGATCTTATTGAACCTTCTATTTATGCAAATGCTTTGCATTTCAAGACTTCTGACATCATAAATTTAATACAAACTTTACACTCGTCAGAAGGTCAATTACAGACACGGTGGTTGAACGCATTGATTGGAAGAATTTTCTTGAGCGTTCAATATACAGAATACTTCAAGAATATAGTCCGCGTTAAACTACTTAAAAAGTTGGCAAAGATTAACAAACCTGGATTTTTAGATGAAATCAAAGTTAAAAAAATCGATGTTGGTAATTCAGCTCCATTTATAAGTTTCCCCAAATTAACTGAATTGAATCCAGATGGTACTTTGAAACTATCAATGAACTTTTCCTACACCGGCAAACTTTCCCTTCAAGTTGCTACGAAAGCAAATATCAACCTTGGTTCTCACTTCAAAACTAGAGAAGTTAATATTTTGTTAGCTGTTACGTTAAACAAACTAGAAGGTCCTTTACTCGTCCATGTCAAGCCGCCTCCTTCTACGAGAATTTGGTATACCTTCGAAACAATGCCAACTTTAGATATGACGATCGAACCCGTTGTTTCACAAAGACAGATCACATACGGTATGATTACAAAAGTCATTGAGAATAAATTTAGAGACGGTATCAAAGATTCATTAGTTCAACCTCATTGGGACGATATCACGTTTTTCAATACATCTGAAGAACTTTATAGAGGTGGTATTTGGGATACAACACAGAGACCTGATGATAACGATACAAGTGTTGTCTCTGAAGCAGAAGAGGAGGAGATATTAAACGGTGATGATGATTTAGCTACAAGCTCAGACCTTACAGAAGGTTTGGAGTCAGAGTTGAATGCTGATACCAAACCAGATGCAAAATCACCTACTTTAGAACCTAAAGAAAATGATGACATCGTTTCGTTGAAATCCAGAACTACCACATCAGATACTTTGAGATCGAGGGGCTCTCTCACAAGCTCGTTATCAAGCTCTAAGAAGACACCACCGTCAGTTGTGACATCAAGTGAGCAATTCTTATCAAATGGATCATATGTTTCCAAAGATCAAAGCGCACCATCGTCACCTCTGAAAGAATCAAATGAATTTTCATCAAGTTCAACTGTAAATGAACCAGAGAATATTCTAGCCAACACCGATAAAGAAAGAACATTTTCAAAAAGTAACACAATGCAATTGTTGTCAGAAGAGGCAAATGCTTCCAAAAAGACAATTTCGAATTCTATTAAAAAAATTGGTAAATGGTACGAAAAGAATCGAAATGCTTCATCAGCGACTATCAAAAGCCAGGATATTGACGGTTCATCAACTTCTAAACCATATACACCACCTGAAATGATTCAATCAAGAAGAAGAGCACCAAGTAGCGGAGATTCCAATAAAAGACAGCCAAGAAGAACAATTAGCACGAACACACTGAACTCACAAGACAGCAATGGAAATCTTAAAGCTGCACCACAAGCCCACACTTTCCCAGCTGAGTATCTCTATGGTCTGGAACCATCAGCTCCTGATACAGAATCTGGGATGAAGCATGCACTACCTCCAAAAATACCGGAAATGAAGTCGCCATATGAATCTGCTAAATCTCCTTCAACTGCGTCAGTCTCATCACCAAATAAGACTCAATTTCCTAGAAGAAAGCCCGTTGAGGAAGACCTTGCTGCCAAGGTCCCATCTGAAAATCAAAATGCTCCTCCACCACTACCAGAACGAGATTTACCAGACGATGCTACGCACAATGCGCTTGATGCTTCATCCCCGACCTCTGAAGATGGCGAACCTAATATATCTTTGGACACTTCATCATCGTTGCCGCCTCCATTACCAGCTAGAGATGCACAACCAAAGGAACCGACATTGGACGAATCTACAAATAAGAATGAACCAGATACAGTTACTATAGATGATAGCTATGAGGCTGATCTAAAAAGGGCTATCGAAGAAAGCTTGTATGCTGACAAAAATCAGGATCCATCGAAAATTATATGAACGTAAACGCCGAATTCGATTAAACCTGAATTTGTATATACGAAGTAATGAATAAAATACGTTAACTGATTATAATAAAAGATTTTAAATGTACTTTGGATATATAAGTGATGCAAGTTAGTAAAGTAAAGTCATTAGTTCGTAATTGTGGTATCATCTTTTCGTTTGTTCTCGAGACATTATTACCAAAATGCCATCCAACCTATATACATTTGGCATAAGTTCTCCAACGATGTCGCCTGCTGAATCAGGAATTCTGCTTGCCCTTGAGTACTCATAGGTAAGCCTTCTTTATCCAATATACCTCTAATTTTTCTTCTAATGGTTGATAAAGCTGACTGTGGTGTATGTCTAGTTCTTCTCTTATGCGACCAATCCATGATAGGATCATGTAAAAAGCTTTCTAAAATATTCATTAGCGTAGTTTCATTACTTCTCAACAATGCCAAGGTAACTTCACACGATTTTCTGAAAGTGCCCTCAACTCCTGTTATACCAAAGGCATCAGTCATATTTCTGGTTAATCTAAATGGAACACGTTCAGGAACTGTCAATTCTAGGCCTTTTTCAAAAAGGCAATCAAAATCAACATGTAATATACCACCATCTTTTTCGTTGAATAGCAAATTCTCACCGTGTCGATCACCCAAACCCAACATATATCCGACCATAGACATCACAGCAGTTGTTCTCGTGTAGTTGTTTCTCGCATGATACCAAGATGACGGATCTGGGAAATTTTCGATGAACCAGTGGTATAATACCGGAGGATAATTGTCCAAAATTTCAGACTTAAACAGCGCTGCCTTCTCTGAAACGTCACAGTCTTTATCTAAAACTTTTCTGATCAAAGGAATATCTAGCCCCAAGTTGACATTAGAGTAATGGGTCTTCAAGATATCTCTCATTGTGCGGCTATTTTCAACCCACTCAATAATACCGTGATTCTCATTCAACGGAATGACAGCATAGGTCTTGATATGGAGCTTTCTTTGTTCTGACTCATAATCACGTCTCAATAAATGGTCTACCATGGTAGTGAACTCCATTAGTTTAGCGTCCTTTCTTAAATCATCATTAGGTTTACATAGAATACCATATAAATAACCATTTGAGCCCTTTAAATACAAATGTCTGGGTTGCTGCATAGACGATAAAACATCAACCCTATTATCAAATCTGCTAATTGTTACTCTTGAGGTGCTTGGAAATGGGTTATGATACTTCAATGCTTGCACTGAAGCTGGTAAAGTGATATCAAAGTTTGTTTTAACTGGAACAACTAATGGACAAGGCACGCAGCTATGGTCAAAATCAAAATCGTCTTTCAGCGATAATGAACCTTTGACTTTAGGTAACTGTTTTTTTGAAACCTCGATTAGCTGGTTAAATAGCTTTTTGGAGACTGACAATAACGTGGCGTTGCTCATATTAGGATGAGTTGAATCCGAGTTCTCGAATAACTCCAAAATCCTTTTGGCTTTCCTTGATCTTTCCGGTTGGGTAGACTTATACTGAGCCAAAACTGACCACAATGCATGTGTGGGATATTCTGAGACAACAAGACTTGATATCAAAATAATTATTTGACCTGTTGGTTTATTTGAATGCAGTAATCTGGACAATAATTGGGAAAACACAGTATACCATACATATTTGGGTAACTTATCAGCACATTTCGAAATATCATCATGAATGTGCTGTAAATGTTTCTTTCTTTCGGCAAGAACAGTGACTCTAGCAGAGTCTTGAAGCTCTGCAGGAACTTCTTGTATATTTGCAGAAAAATCTAACCAAACAGTGATTACTTTGGGGAGCGCTTCATAAATATACTTCATACCACATTGGAGTGCTTTGAGATAAAAATTGATTGTACGGCGCTCATACTCACCAGAAATGTCTTTTAGATTGATCTTCTCTGTACTAGGTGACATTTTCAAGTCTAATAGCTTGTTGTAGTATTTTGCCAAAAAATAGTAGTTTTTCTCCCAAGTTGGATCCAATTTAATTGCTAAATTGTACTCTTCAATAATTTTTGTTGAGCTGCTGTTATTTGAATAATCCAGCCATTTTGTGTATTTGAGCTGAATGGCAGCTTTATCCCTGATAGACAATGGTCTATCTTCATTTTTCAAATCTTCGATGAACTTCAAAGCTCTTGACTGATCGCCTTGTGCCCACAGCAGTTTGGCATACTCTAGATCGGTATTTGCGTTATCCAATCTGATGGCGTTCATGATCGACGAAGTAGCAAGGTCTATCCTATTATGCTTTCTTGCCAAGGACGAAGAAAAGACCCAACTATCACTAATGTCAGAAACGTTGAAATCTTTACCAATGATACTATCAGCAACTCTTCTCATTGAAGAGATGTACCAATTGGAGATGAAGTCGTTCCCAATATTCTTCAGCCTTGTATCAATCGAAGCAGCAGCATTAGCGAATGTATGTAAATTTCTTTGCTTCGAGATGGAATGAATGTCACTTAAAGAATGGAGAACCACGAGCATCGAGCGACTTTTGTACAATGTTGCTGGTCGATTCATACTAATATGCCCCCCTATCAGTAGTTGCGCTTTTTCAATGAATTTATTGAACTGATCAAGTGATCCTTCCTTCAAACTCAAAAGAGCCTTTCCAATATGATAATTGACTAGCAACTGGGAATCATTTATAGAGCTAGAGTTCTCAAATTTAAACATCCAACTGTTCAACCTTTCGAGCTTACCTGTCAAAATGGAGGCTTCCAAGGCGATATTCAACCATTCTTTCTTGATATCATGGTGCCCAACATTTAAAAGATTATCCAACTTCTGAAGAGTTTGATCGTAAAGGTTGTGATTGTATAAAGAGTTCAAAAGGCGAGTGTCCGCATCTAGCTCCAGCTCGCCACCACCACCTGTACCCAACGCTTCAAAGCAGTCTTGGGCCATTTTCCAATTATCGCTATACTCGAGCTCTGTGATTCTATCATTCAAGCTTTTTGCTGAAAATTTTTTCAAAACACCATCAAGTGCATCAATATCACCGACGTTAGCATACATGTTTTGAAGAGTAACAAAAAATGAGTCTCCGAAATCCTCATACGATTGACTTCGATAGCACTGTTCCATGTATAGTATTGCTCTGTCAAACGAATTCGACTGTAATGAGCGCTTAGCCATTAATTGTTGCGGAACACTTTCAAGCAGCTTGGTGACTGACTGAATCCCATAGTCGGTGCCTTTCACCATACGTCTTTTGAGTAGTTGTTTTCTGGCAAAAATCCATTTCCTGAAGTAGTCTAATAATCCGAAAATTGACTCATAACAGAGTCTCAATGAGTCTGTCGCTAAGTGATGAACCTCTTCCAAGTTGGTGGACAAAACGCTCAAGATTTCTATTTTTATGGATTCCGAATGCTCATTATTGTTTTGTTGGATTACTAGGTTCAAAGCAGCATAAGGAAGAATGAATGTACAAAATGACAAATCTTGATCTTTCACTAATGACGAGCACACCGAGAAAATAGGTTCTGCAACCTCACCTTTAGCTTTTCTGATACAATCAAGTGTAAACTGCCTTAGCCACTTTGTGTGAGTCTTTTTCGTGTCATATATTGGATAGTTGATAGGTTTATAAGAGCTAAGACTGGCACTATATTTTGACGACACCAATGGCGTTAAAGTTGACTTAGAGATATCACTGAATTGCGACCATAAAAGATATTCATGTGTGTTTGAATCAGGTTGGTTCACATTAAACTTCGATGAATCGAGCCCACAAAGCTTCAACAGTTCTTGCATAGCATAAGCCAGAAATAATTGTTTTCCTGGATCCTCTGATGCCCAAAAAGCAGGCACTAGATGCTGGTCAATAAACTTCAGTAAAAACCTAACGGTTTCTTTTGCATCTTCAAAATTGGAAGCAATGACCATCTGATCTCTTTTCTTTTCAATTTCGTATTTCGCAGGATCCAAAGCTCCTATCAGTCCCAAACACTTTGAGCATTGAATACAAATATCATCAAAAAGTTTAAACTTATGTAAAATCTCCAAAAGTATCCCAAATAACATAGATATGACTGGGGCAAAGTTCGGCCTCAGAAGATGCGTGTTATAGACTTCATTTTGATACTGAACAAAAAATGCATTTAGATCTAATAGAGCTTGCTTCACCACAAATTTATTATCGTTCTTGCACCTTCTTGTTATATCATAGAGTAGTGAATTTGTCTTTTCATTCTTTCTGATAATGTGATGCACCTTGGTATAAATATCTAAGAGTTCATCATTAGCTGACAACGAGAAAAAGCAATGAACATGTTTTGTCTTGAAAGCTTCTGACTTTTCGAGAAATCCAGAAAGTAAACTTTTGGCTTCCATTTTGCATCTATTATCAAAAGTCTCCCATCTTTGCAACACTATAGCTAGCGATAGATCTAAGATGGTGACTAAATGTGTCTCTTCAAGTTGTTGTATCAGAATTTTCCAGCACCTCAAACCAGATTCTCGTAAAAGTGTGATTTCTAAAGCAGCTTGTAAGCATGTAATGATTTGGGGTAGAGCCGAGACAATTGAAGAGCCAGATATTTGAACCAATAACTCAATTGCATTCAGGGCTTTAAGCTTCTCAACATAAGGCTGCAGGCCCTTAGTATCATGAATAGCATCTGAAAATTGTTGAACAACACCTAAAATGTGGCGGTCTAGCAAAGTTTTGAGTGAGTTCTTATCGCTGTTGCTGTTATCTGAAATCTTAAGGGCCAGCTCAAGGGCACGTTTGATTTGGGCTTGGTTTTCTAACTCTTGTGTGTAGCATTTCAGAAGCTCCCAAACTGTCTGAATTAAAGGTAAAAGATCATATAACGCTAATGTTTTTAGCTCTGGACATGCATTTGATAATATACTGTGAACCTTACCTTCAGATACATCATTGACATTAGTCAACAATACAGCGAATATCTTAGCTCTATTGTCTAGCACCAACTCAATTTTCTTTTTACCAGCTGCCTTGGAGATCTCACCTATCAAATCCTCTTTGTAGTGTGTCAAAAGAAATGGCACAGTATGTGATGCCGTCCTTGATAATATAGTTGGAAGAGGGACGCCTACCAGCTCTGAAATTTTTTGACCAAAGACAGGCTTAGAAAAAAGTTTCTTCGCAATTGTCAATGATAAGGTGCCCATTAAAGGTGTTAAAAGTTGCCATGGTGTTTTCTCTTTGGCTGATGCAATCATTTGAATCTCATGGAAAGCAATTGATGATTGAAATGGATTTTGGGAGCTCAATAAATCAATCAATTTAAACAATATGGCATTTAATCTTTCTCCTTCTGATGCAATTGCAAGCTGACCCCATATGATTGTGGTTGACTCAACGAGATACAAATCAGTTTTTGTATTGATGCCTTTCAAAAGTTTGAAAATTGGCTCTGAATTGGCATCAGTGTCATTGAATTTCGAAATAAAATAGATCGGTAAAACTCTGGCAGCCTGAAGTCTTAGATCCCTATTTGTAGTGATAATTTGGGAAGACAAAAACTGAAAAAACTGACAGCTTGGATCAATCTGTGGGGGCTGATAATGCCAAAACATTTTGTAAATAGCCATTGTAGCTGCCATTGATAGCATAGTATCATTTTTGACAGTGTCATCTGAGAAGATAAACCTTGTGAACAAAAGATAAGCCGAGTGAACCTCACTCGCTTGATCGATGTTGGGCCGATATTGATCAATTCCGCTTAAGTTGAGCGATGATTTGGAACACTTTGTGCATAGTTCTGTTTTGAAATCAAATGAGCCTGCAGAAATACAAAAAAAATCACCCAAAGACACAATTATCTTGTGGTAATAAACATTTGGAGCATTAAAAAACTCTTGTGGAGGCTGTTCTAACAATCTCTTGACATAGTTTATCCATTTTGATAGACTATCAGTGTTTTCAGGTACTTGGAGTCTCAAAGATCGGATCATCAACGTTGTTTCATGTGCGCATGGCAACTTAGACAATATGCTGGTTTTCACATTTTCAAGGTTTGAGTCCTTGAAAGACACATCTTGTATAATTGTTTCATGCCCGTTCATTACTGTGATTACTTTTTGAATGAATTTGAAAGTCTCATGTATTGATGATGCTGGAAGTGCCCTCATCACCGTATCGTTTGTGGTTTCGAATGCTATTGATTTGATAAACAGATTGAAGTTTCCAGTTCGTAGACTGTGATCTAATGACTTCAGTAATGCGTATGATAGTGTAAGTTGAGTTGATGGATCTGATGCTATTGTGGATGAATGTATAGTTTCATAACACAATTCCATGAAATGTTTAAATCTTGAGTAAGTCAAGTAGTCGTTATTAATTGTATAATTGAGCATGCTGAGTATTAAGTGTGATCTTATAGTATCTATTGTGTCATCCTCATTCGAGCGGTTTAGTCCTGTAATGATATAGTCTATCTTTCTCGCTGAAGATTCAAGTCTTTGGTCGTATACTGATCCAATCATTAACTTGCTGCGTACTTCACCATCGGTTAACAATGACAGTAAATTTGTTGTCAAAGATAACAGGCTAATAATTTTATCTTCTATGGATGTTTTGAATAGATTTGTGAGGTATGAGTCGAATGTGTCAAGGAAGAGCTGTTTAATATCTCTTTTATAGCTGAACAGTCGAAGCTTAGCAGTTATCAAATGTATCATGGTTATCACGGTCTGCTTCACGCTTTTGACCAAAAGCAAGTCATTGGTAGATAGTAAAGGAATTAATGATTTCAAGATCCAGACATATATCACAGTTCCTGGTTCTTCTGATTCTCCATTGAGCAAAAGAGGTTCTTTTTCACTTATGAGTTCTATAGCGCTTAAGCAATTCCTCACCCAATCTGCCTGTGTGATACCTGTGTATGTTAGTAATTGTTTTCACTTTTCCATTGCTTAAGTTACGTACCTTCTGGTCTTTTATTATCCTGGATGCCGTGTCTAACGATGATTGTCAGCAGTTTCCGTTGTGTATCTGGTGAATTATCTTGAGATTCGCCACTTAAAATGGTATTGACCAGCTCATTCAAAGCATCAACTGCTATAGTGCTTCCATTCGACATTGGCTTTGGTTAAGTGATCGCATATAGAGAATCCTTCGTGACTGAACAAACGGGTCTTATTCCATTGAAGCTGGAGAAGCCGCTAGTGTTTCGATTGATTTGGTATAATTTTCCGATTTGTTTACCTTACGCGAATTGAAAGAGAAATATCATCACCAACTTTACGTGTAAGGCTCAGACAGAGTTCGGGCAGAAAGAAGAGCTACGGGTCAATTTCAATATGTGTTAATAACTAAATTTATTTATGTTACATGTTTTAGAGGTTTTCAATCACCTCGGAGTGGGGTTCAATGCCAGTTCTCTACTCTGTGAACTAAAAACATTTCAGATGGCCATGATGGTGAGAAAAAAACCCAAGTTCAAAATTATGCTAATATTCGTTAAAAGTAAGGAGTAAAATGGGGTTGAAACTGTTGATTTGATTTGATTGTGTGTGTGTAGGTATTTTGAAAGTTTTGAATGATGCAAGTATGTTGTGATATAGCAGGTTTGATGTAATGTTCATGTTTGGATGGTTAAACTTTTGATCCTCATCTTCCAGCATCAAAGTTTACCGAACGTCTTTAAAAAAATCGTGTTAATAATGCATTCCGATAGTGTGGTAATTAGCTGATACTTACTTGAATAACAAGATATGTGGTTCTGGAGCTGTAGTGAGAAGAAAGTTAGTTGAACAAAATCTCAAAAGGGTTTATCAGTATTAGCAATACTCACCATGTGTTTCGTAATGTTCCCAACCCAATGACTGTGTGATACCAAGACCTCTCCATTCATCTTCAGTCAAAATTCTAAGTGTACCAGTTTCTGAATTGAAATAATCTGATGGTATGACTTTCAACATTGCCTTTGGAAGCATAACATGACTAAGATAATCGTTAGTATGAAGGCACTTTCAGCTTTATTGATTAAGCCACCAGAAATTGCTTACCGATATTCATATTCATCGTCTGAGTATCTAAACGTTTGTAATTAGTAAATTGAACATACAATGGATCCAACAGATCGTTGAGTAGCTTTGCGTAAAGTCTGTACAAAACAACCAACACAATGAAATACACAACGCGGGAAACATACCTTGGAGAATAGTGAATAGACTCTTGAAACTCAAAGACTCTCGCACGCTCTGAGTCTGTTAATTGACGGCCCCTGAAACTCATTACTGACTATGGCAACTCTGTCTTTGTAGTATCAAAGATCAGATCTGTTTTTAAGAAACAAAACAAGTCTTCCACAGATGTCTCTTTCTCTCTGTCCACAGAGAGGTACGCGTATTTTTTTTTCACCAAGCGAAAACAAAACACACCGGTTGCTGCATTAACCGAAAAAACCCAAGTTCGAACCCCGAGGGCGGCATTTGTATATTTTAATATTTTTATTTTGTTACTTTTCTGCTTTTGTTTTCTTTTCCATTTGAAACAGGCATGTTTCACTTTCTGACAGCTGATCAACAAGCTTGGAAGGGACGTCGTGAAACTAGTGATTATTTTAATTATTTTTTAAAGACCTAGTGTCTCTACAAGTAACTATTGCAAATAGTGCAAATAACAGCAGATTTAATTAGTTCGAGGACAGTATTGCTATTATTAGGGTTTGTGTTCACAAGGTTTTGATCTAATAGATTCTCATCGGAGACAAAATTGTACCTCAAAAACTTTAAAAAAACACCACCACCACAATAGAATAACTCTACAACTTTGGCAAAAAAAAATCTACTAAATTTCATGGACGCTAATTCACATAGAGGCAATAGAGAAGAAGAAATCAAATCAGGCAACAGATCGAAGTACACTGAGATAACTCTTTAGACTGCATTTTCATATACTGGTCTTTTTTTTTTTCCAGTCAAAAATATGTCAAATGAGTTAGGATCACCGTATATTGGGGTGAAACCAGCATTGTCAACAAAAGCCACTGCAAGCACAAACTCATCTTTGGTTGAGCAATACGCTCAGTCTGGCTATGACCAGGTGTTATTATCCATTACGAATACCCATTATAGAGAGAAGGCAAGAAAAGTTTTCCAAAAGGCTAAAAGACTTAATGAGATCACGATCCCATCACCAAGTATATCTGATGTCAACATATTTGCCGGACCTCATGTGCGTAAAACCATTGGGCTTTTATCTAGTTGGATTGAGCTAGAAAGTGATGACGAATTGATTTCTGAATTTTCGAAGCAAGTTTTAATCAAAGAATTAGAATATGCTAAATTCATTGGTCTAAGTCATTTAATCATGGCACCACCGAAAAATTTGATAAAGTTGGCAAATTACTCCAAGAGTGTTAACGACGCACTGGAATTCACGCAGTCGCATAATATAACGATATCAATTTCACTACCGCTGTGTGAAGAAATAACAGAAGAGTCAGCAAGATCCCAACCAATTGATTCTCTTAGCACTTGGGATATGTGGAATTCTATAAGGACAAGTTGCGATTATAACCAAAGACTCAAAATCTCCTTAGCTATACCCAAAGGCGGTATACCAATCAATGTTATTGAAAGATGGTTCGCCGAGCCAGTCACAATCTTACTCATGTCATCATCAATATTTGTTCTTAATAACAAAGGATACCCTGTCCTTTCCAAGTCGCTCCAAACATTATTGCATCATTTCCATATCAAAAAACCACTCTATTTATTACACGGTTTGGAAAAAGTACCAGAGGAAGTTGATTCATCTTCTTACATGGCATATATCAACTACATTTTAGTACGAAATCAGTCATCTTTAAGCCTGATTGACAAAATTTCTAAACAACATCAAGATGTTCTATTGTCGCCTTTACAACCGCTGGGTACAAACTTGGATGATTTCACTTACAGCACATTTGAGAAAGACGAAGTGAAATATAATCTCTATGGGAAAGCTATCTATTCTGCATTATCTGATTTGTCTCATTTGCAAACTATCAACATTGCTATTGTTGGCGCAGGGAAAGGTGGATTGGTGGAGCAAGTTGTGAAAGCTGTAAATGAGCTACAACTAAACTCTGCTGTATCGATAACCGCTATCGAAAAAAACGCATCTGCTGTGATTTATCTGCAAAGAAGAAACTTTGACGCTTGGGGTCAATCAGTTGATATACTGAATATTGATATGCGAGAATGGTCACCAAAAGAAAGCCATAATATTATAGTTAGTGAACTTTTAGGGAGTATGGGATGTAATGAATTATCACCAGAA
Source organism: Hansenula silvicultrix (assembly GCA_030574755.1). Lineage (NCBI taxonomy): Eukaryota > Fungi > Ascomycota > Saccharomycetes > Phaffomycetales > Wickerhamomycetaceae > Hansenula > Hansenula silvicultrix. The sequence continues at coordinate 344,869 of JAJMFL010000004.1, forward strand.
TGCCTTGAGCCATTAGAAAAGTTCCTAGATAGAGAAAATGGTGTATTCATACCACAATCTTACAGATCGTTTATAGCGCCAATTTTTTCACCAAAGATATACAACACAATCCGTTCCAAAGGACGACAGTTAGAATTTCATAAGCAATATGTTGTTAAGCAATTGGAATCTTCATTATGCTCTACCAAGATCAATGAAATTTGGTCTTACCAGCATCCCTCTTTGAAAGAACGATCAAACAAGAGAAGAACCATTTCCACCTTCAAAATTCGTCATAAAACTGTTATACATGGCATTTCTGGCTATTTCTCTGCGAACTTATACAAAGATATTGAACTTTCAATCAAACCAGATATCCATACAGAAGATTTGATCTCTTGGTTCCCATTATTTTTCCCCTTGGAAGAACCGTTATACGTTCCTGATGACACAGAGTTGGAAGTGTTTATAACAAGAGAAACCCTTAATGGGAAAGTTTGGTACGAATGGAGCGTAGAAAGCTTCATGTATCTTGTGCTCCCAGGTGAAAACTCAAACGAATATCAAATGAGAGTTAGAACAGGTATGTCCAAATTACACAACCTTGGGGGTAAAGGTTTCGCCATGGATTTGAACTTCCATTGAAGATAAATCTGTCGATACTTGCTTTGACATGTCTATATGAAATGTACATATATCATTCTCGCAATGCCATGTTACGTTCGGTGACTTGCTATTGTAGCAAAGTACATAATGATTGTTCCTAGTTTTGTACGCCCAAGACACAAAATTCTTTGTAGAGCCTCGAAGATTTGAAATTTGTTAGGCGTTAAGAACCATAAATTTCGGCGAGATTCTGGAGATTGCCACTACATCCATGAATTTTTTTGTAAATAATAGTCAAACTATGGAATGTTTACTTCTGTAGTCGTACCTTGAGACATTCTATTTCGAGTACTATACTTCTCTTTAATAAATAATGGGTTGATACTGAATATGACACCACGTTACAAAAGCTTTTCGGAGTTTGAGTAAAGAAAATAATAAATCTTGAAGAAGCTACCAAAGCTGCAGCGAAGGCGTAAATACTTATCGCTGTGCGAATTAGTTTTATAACTCGTTAGTAGCCTCATTCTTTTGTTGTTTGATACTATAATAGAATGGGTGAGTACCTCTCAAAAACCTATAATAATAAAAGCTCTTTTGATGCTTTTTTGGCTCCAGACAGATGACTTTTCCAATCAATACTTATTTGGTGTCGTAAATTCGGCAATCAAGTAAAGTTTTTCCGAGCTGCTGCATCACAAATAGCACTCCCTTTTTCCAACGTGGATTTTGTAACTTTCTTTCTATAAAGACTTATGTAGCTTACAGGCCAGTATCTGTGGATACACATGAATAATATGTAGTCCAAGTAGGACACCCTGCAGTGAGACTCCTTGCGAAAGTCAAAGTGCTTTCATAATAGGTCGATGACTTCAGAATGTTATGAAGTTATGACATCTTCTTCAATGGCAGGTGAAGATAACTCAAGCCAAATATAGATTGCCCATGAATTATCGATACAAGGAAATATGCGCTGGAATATTCTAGACATTATAGTTTTCTTTGTTAACATCTTTTTTTCTCAATTTGGTATTGTCTTTTTTGTGAAAAAGAATACACCCAAAGAACACCATAAACATATCCTATACCATTAAACAGCGGGAAAAGTAGCACCATCTTAATGAATTCCCATCGTTATGGCATATCAACGTAGCAGACACTACCCAATTGAGGACATGTTATATTGTCTAACATACTAGAGCACCATTAGTTCACCAAAACTTTCAAAAGACACAAACTCCGAAAAACTCGATTCTCAAATCAACTGGAAGTTAATTAACATGTAGATCTGAGCCAATTATATTTTCAACTATACTTTATGTATACTATGATAGTAAAGGTTGAGTTCCATAATCAGTCTGTATAGTTTTCAATTTGGAAGTGGTTCGATTAAACAATCTTCTTGGTTTTTCCGAGAGTTCCAGCTTAAAATAATAAAGCCCTTTAAAATCAACCGCCTTGAGTTCCAACAATGTAAAAGGACATGACATATAATATTGCTTTAGGCGTCAAGATCTTCTGCTTGTATATGATTCGATTTTCTTTACACACTAAACTCGGAAAAACCTCATATACTGTATGGCTAGTGATCGCGAAAACTGACAATAGCAAAAGGTGATTTTTTATTTTCAATTACTGTTGCATCGAAGAATTTCTCGAAGTCTTTTCTTTTACATTCGAACGGCGAGAAGTTAAATCTTAAAACTTCTAAGAAAATATCTCGCCATCAAGATCAGTTTCCCTCAGTTTCCTTATTCTGTAGGAGATTTGAGTTGTATAAGACCTGTATGTATGGTATATACTCAACACTCGAGACATGTATTGTAGACATTCTCTTTTTTTTTTTTTTGTTTTCTCGCTAACGTTGAACACACTTGTTTGGTGTTTACCTGTTCCTGAATTTAGGTGAGAATATCCTGGGCCTACCAGAAGAAAAAAAGGTTTTTCCGTGACTATTCAAAAATTTTGTCCGTAGTTCTTGGGAAGAGAGTACATACATGAGTCCCATTTTCCAAAATTAAATTTTGTCCTAGATCGATAAAAAGATCTGGTCATTTATTTTTGAGAGATTTTGCATGGTGTGAAATTACGTTTGTGTTTTTTAATAACATGTTGGTGGTACTACTGGTGAAGTTGGTTGTGGAAATAATCATGATGTTTTCTATAAAGTTCCAGACGCGGTCAACTTTTTCAAGTATAGAAACAATACCGTACGAGTTTTAAACCCCCATTTTGAAACATCTGGATACGTACTCCGTAGAGTAACTACTAAGCTTCTATTTCTACGCTCGACACCCTTTTCGTTCCAAGTTCAACATGTAGGAATCTATATACACAACTCTCTCATGGTTAAAAAGGTTAATCATTTATTTATTTTCCCAGACGGGTCGGGTCAAGCTCAATTTTTCTTATCACCAACAAAAAAAAAAAAATTTCTAGGCTATTTCTACTGCTTCAAGTAGAAACCGTTAAAGTTTGTGGTGTTGAAAGAGGAGATCAAGTAGGTCAAATCTGTTTGAGTTGTTGGTTAAAAAGGGTGCGTCAACAAGGGTTTTGCGGTGGGTTTGGGTTATCACCAGCGCTTAGGAGATTTCCGTACTCCGACACCTCTTGAAATTACATACCTTGGGTTCCGCATTGGGAAATACTAAGAGCGATTTGCGTAATTATAGAAACGAATATTTAAAGACGAATGGGAAAAATGTGCTTCACGCCCATGTGGTTAAAACATACAATGAATTGTAATTGTACTTGAGAACTATCAATTAGAAACTAGCGGAGCTTGAAGCGTAAACACTAATCTAAGGTTACGGGAAAAGCTTAGATAGTTCTTCCAGCTCTGTGTGTTGAACAGCTCACAATTGCATCTCGATCACACTATTATTCGCAAAAGAAAGGCCACTTTGGCAGTAAAAACCGCGAAATTCAAAATGTCCCTTTTCAGAATTGAAAATTTTTGAGTGGCAAGTCATTCGTAATTTTTGACCGTTTAAAAATTGGCAGATTTATTTTTTATTGATACGGCTAACAATAGACAATAAAGGATAAACATAAACGCTGACTTCAACGATGAAACGTATGAAACATATGAAACATCTTGAATGAATATTTATATCAAAGTAGAACCACATTACAGGTGAAGTGGTTGCCAATGGAGTGGTAAAGATTAAAAGATCATTGGCATTTTTTTAGCACTTGTAATCTCTAGTTAGCTCGAACTAAATAAGCAGTTCCTTGAGTGACTAATATAAGTGTGAAAAATAGTGTACATCAAAGCATTGTATTTTCTTGGTCAACACCAAAGTTAGTTTCTCCACTTGTGTAGCGTTGAAATTGTTGAACATGTATAGTTCTATAAGTTGACTAATATTTTACGTTTCATACTATATATATACATGAGTAAAATTGAAATTTTCGCTGTGAAATTCTCCGTCCTGCATATCCCAATTTGTGGTGTTGGTGATGTAGTTGAAAGCAGCGATGATTGTGGTGAAGGAGTTTTCTCTCGGTCTACTAGGCTCTTCTCCTCTTTGGAAAAAAATTCCAAAAATTTGGGAAAAAAGGAGGTTCAAGAGTAAAGACAATTAATAAGTCTCAACAACCCAATTGATTTATTATAATAGGGGGATCTATGTACAGTGATATCAAAGACGTGAAAATATTATATATTTTAATTCAACCTTGTAGTGTTTCTTCTTCGCTATGACTGAATTTCCCTTGGGAGGTTAAATTTTTTTTTTTTTCCCAGAGAGATGACTTCTTGCACCAAAAAAAAAGAGATGACTGACAACCCTTATCACAGGAAAAGAAGTTTGCACACAATAGCATACAGCACGGAAATTAGAGCATAAATGTATTTGAATACTAAATAAGATCTGATCCATTGATGTGTATTCAATTGTGTCAATGGTATAAAGAAGTCAACTTCTGTGTTTGTACACCTTTAAAAATGTCTATATTACGTGTGTATACACTTCACCAATATCAACAGCTTCACCTACAACATCAACAACATCAAAGTTCAAAACTACGGAACTTGCCCAGCATAAAATTTTTTCCTCTTTATCCTCTTGCTGTAAAAGCGAAAAAATGTCTCAATTTTTTGCGGAAAAATTTAAAAAAAAATCATATGCCTTTTTTTAAATTAGAAAATCCCAACGGTAAAAAAAGTAATTTCTTTTTTTCGTTGTAAATCTGGACGCATCACCGTGCATGTCCCAAAACCTGACTTACTTGCGGTTTAAAACTTTGTTGTGATTCAGATAACCTTTGAATATGCTTCAAAGATGGATACATTGATCCATGTTTCGGTATAAAATAAGATGAGTTGGCACTTTTGTTAAAATTGTGTGTAGATTGTTTAATTACGAAAAAGTCATTTATTTATTAAACAATCACCAAGCTTTAACAAAGTTCACAATCCTTGAAGGATAACTAACAATTAATTGAACGTATATCAATTTGATACCCAATTCTTTGAGAAAGAGAAAAAAAAACGTATAGGGTACCATAGTTGATTAGTCAAAGCAAGCAACTGCAACAACAACTATAACAAGAACAAATCAAATCAATTACAATTTTAAGGTTTGCCCTTTACTTGATCTGGTTACATATATATAAACCTACTAAAGTTTCCCCCAATGTCAACTATTCAAGATATTAATCAATTTGACTGGAATACAATGTTGAGTGATATTCAACAACAACGTAACAATATGAACCAACCACAAACACAATCAATTCCAAATGCCATGACTGCTACTACACCATCAAAGCAAGATTTCTATTCAATCCAACAAACTCAACAACCTTCACCAGTTAGCTCTGATGATAACGATATTTGGTTTGATAAATTTTTAAATCAAGAAGGCCAATTGAACGAAGATGAACAAAGAAATTCAATGTCTTCAAACGCTTCAACAACAAATGGTACAACTTCACCATTGGAATTCAGCTCATTATTTGACGTTGATAGCAGGGAAGATGAAAGTCTCTTTTCATCAAACGTAACAAGTCTTGATAACTCACCTTTAATCAAAGCTGAAGACTTCAATCAGCAAATACCAAAAATGGATCTTTGCACACAGACCATTCCTGAGCAACCAGCTTCGGAACTAACTGATGAATCTGGCTCAATTGAACAACAAGAAGATCAATCAATCAATGGCTCCTCTGCTTCCACAGCCAATGATACCAAGAAGCCAAAAAAGAAGAGAGCTCCAAGAAAGAGACTTACACCACATCAAAAGCAAGCTCACAATAAGATTGAAAAAAGATACAGAATCAATATCAATGCTAAAATTGCAGGCTTACAACAAATTATTCCATGGGTTGCCAGTGAGAAGACTGCCTTTGAAACTGGCGATGGTGTCAAGATTGAGAATGAATGTGAAGTTCCAAGATTGAACAAGAGTATGATTTTGGAAAAAGCTACAAGTTACATTTTACATTTGCAAGAATCTGATGCCAAATTAAAGCAAGAGAATGAAAAATTGAAGAAGGAGATTGAAAGATTAGGTGGTAGTATTAGTTCGTAAGATATGCAAAATGAAGAGAAGTGATGATGAGTTATATGAAAGTGCGTTTTTTTTGATTTTATTTGAATTTATTTGATTTTAGCAAACAATTGGATTTATATTTTCAGCTTATACAAAAGGCACAGATATAATTGTTATTATAATTTAAATTGGAAAAAAAAAAGACTGATGGAAACAGGGACCGATAGATGTCCCTTCATCACACATATATGAAATGAATTATGGGTTTACGTATTTATAGATAATAGAATGTATTTGTTTTTATTTTACTGATCCTGTAGATTTCGTGCAGACATCATTGAGCCTCCATAGATACCACAAAATTTGGGTGTATAATAATAATCTCTTGAAGATGTTTCTTTGCTTGCCCTATACACTGTACAATTGTACTGGCCCTCGATGAGATGCTGTGCGTACCAAAGTGACACTTTCCGCCGCGAATTTGCCTTTTGCTGTGTATATACACCAGCAACCACTAACACCAATTGAAGGAGACCAAGGGATAAGATCAATGAGGAAATGATGGGGTTTTCTTTTGTAATTTGGGGGTTTAAAAGTCTGAGATGGAATTGTAATGGTTTCTGATTTGACAATTCCTTACAATAGTGAGTGGGTGAATCGGTTGGTTATGTTTCAAATCCTAGTCGCTTCCTTATTCCCTCCATCTCACGTCTCCGCAGTTCCAACTTGATCTTCAACTTCAACTTGAACTTCAAGTGGACACATTGGGTAAGGACCCTAGGGCTGAATAGTTGTAGCGACGATCTAGATTTCACCACGGCCAATTAGGGAAGGGTTTCTGCGGAATGATGAACACAGGGATATATGTTATCATGAATGTTAAATAATCAATTGACCCACGATGGGTGTTCAGTACTGTTTCTTTAGAGTTTGTGTATATTATTATCTGATGAGTTTCAAAATTAAAGTAGCGAAGATCGTAACAATAGAATACCTGTATGAGTTGTGTGGTTGTAAGAACACTATAAGGACTTTTAAAGCCGTAGCCCACACGTAGCTAGATCTCATTGCACATGGTTTTCTTTCGCACGATTCCAATGTTTAATGTCTTTGTTGAGCTGGACAATTTAATTATTAAGAGGGCGTGCCAATTAGCTGTACATGCTCTGTAGATATTCAAGAGTTGTAATGAGAGTTAAAGTTGAATGTTGTTCTCTGCAAGTCAATGAATTATTAACATGCTCACAAATAAAGTCAAATTGTTGATCAAGAAGGTTTCCACTTGGGACAAATCGATAAAGTTTCACTCTTTCACTCGCAAACCAGCTTGGGAAAGCATAAATTTGAAGTATGTTTCTCATTATATCTTGTTGATCCTTCACTTCCCCTTATCTAAATTTACATTCAACAGATGGGCAGGTACTTCCTTATCACCCAGTTCTCCGTACAAGAACTCTGTATTGAAAAGACCCACTACATGGCAAATACAAGCGTAATTCATAACATCAGTAACTCAATTGAATACACAAAATCAGTAGATATAGAGTAGATGTATCTTTAAAGAAATACGATATCAAAGCCCTCAGTGCTATGCTCAGCTGTAGCTTCGGCGATAGAGGGATTGGGTCGTAATTTAATTGTGGCAGCCATTCTCTCATATCCAGGCATCAAATCTATTTTGGAAATTGAATAAAGTTACAAATGTCCTTAATTGTAATTATACAATGATGTTATTAGTTCAATGAATTTACTGATTTACTCATGTTCATATCTAGTACACTTAGTTTTTGTTAATCTCTCTATGAATAAAAATGTTGTGTCAATCGTCAAATTACTGGGAAAATCTCAGGCAATGTTGACGTATACAGGCAATTTTTACTAAAAACTACTGATGAATATGCACAACTACAAGAACAATGAAAAACATCAGCTTCACAACATGCACTTTTACCAGTTACAATTAATATGTCAACATGTCCTCTGAGTTTATCTGAAACAAGATGCTTTACATACATTTTGATAAGTCACCCATATTTGCCGATATATCTTTACACTTCACTTTAACTTTGTTAACGTAACCCCTATTCTTCTTTTGTCTCTATAATTATTTTTGTACAGCCATCTAGCCGTTCTAGCCTTAATAAAATTTCCCCAATTGCTCCCAGGATCAATGCCCACATCAACAGCAGCAACTCTCAACCCAACAATTGCAGACCCACACCCCTGAACTTGGAAAGTACTACACAAGTTCCTTTCATAACAAAGAAAAAAATGTCCAATTTTTCGGAAAAACCTTTATGCATTTTATTCACTTTGTATTTACACGTGTAAAGTAAATGAAACCTTCGACTGGTTACCAGTGTGTACCAATTTACGTACTAGATCCTATTTACAATAGTCTACATTCGCTACTTGCACTACTTACTAGCAAATGTTGTTCTATTAAGATACTTAGCCCGGGAATACTATATAAAAATTGACACATAACCTAGAGTCCGGGTGAAACCGATATAGTATTTAAAGTGTTGCAAACACTCAAGTATCCCAGAAAAATGTCAATTGATCTGGTGCACCATCTCCAATAGCACAGTCACTTGCAAAATCCTTGCCTTGTAATCTATCGCTTATGTATTTTTCGAAATCACTCAAGGAAATACTGAAACCTGGCCCATCGGAGTGTCCTTCGATTGGTAACACTGCATCGTTGTGTACAAATCTAACAAATGGTTCATCGGACCCTTCGCATTCAAGCCTTTCAGTTACTAATCTTGCACCCATTGGGACTATATTAGAAATCTTCCAAAGATGATTAAAACTTTGGTGATCTGTTGGTAAATTCTCAGTCTCAAATAAGCCCAACAACGCAACAATATGGTAAATATCTGTATCGTGAGCGAATGAAAGCGTTAAATTCTTATCATCGTCTTTCAACAATCTGATTAGAGCATCAACATAAGTGGAACCCACTGTAGTGGACAAGTTATTTGCAGTCCCATATTGATAGAAATATTCAACATCATAGGTGTATGAATATGCCAAATATTCATCAGTGGTGAAAATATCACATACTTCAGTTGAACCTTGAACATTCAATTCAAATCCACAGTAATCTAATAACGACTTGACACTTTTAGCAGAAATGTTCAAACCTTCATTTTGTAAATTCAATCTATCAGCTGTTTTATTCAAATATGATGTAGATAACTCGTCAATCGTATCTTGATTAGCATCAATGTCATAATATTTACAGCTGTTGACTGGCGTAAGCGTATTAGCACCTAACGTAGAATCATGTTCATCAAGAGATATAACAAAACTCTCGTTATAAGCCTCCCCTAAGAAACCTTCTGCAAACTTTTTGGCTGAAACTGCAACCCTTTCTTGACTAGCTGTGAAGAATTTGATTTCATCACCATCATGGTATAAATCGTCATAACGTTCCCTAAATATAGCACCATGTCTATATTGGTCCAACAACCCAGAGTAAGGACCTTTACTTGTTTCATGTTCAAATCCATCTTCATCAAGGCCTTTAAACTGATAATTCTTCAAAAAGCTCAAGGGTCCTTTGATGCCCTCAGCGTTGTCTCTCAAATCCTTGATATTTGCAGTGATCTCTTTACCTAAGTTTGTTGTCGGGTATCTTTCACCATGTCTAGATATCAAGTTTGCTTGTGTAACTTTACATTGATATGGTGCATCTCTCTGAATACCATAGCCTGGATTCTGAACATAAGGGGAAGCTGCACCAATGAATCTTAGTACGCTGTACTGATCATAAGCTTCTTGACTGTATGGTTTTAATGAATATTGTTGTTCTCCTATTGGGAGAGCTCCAGTTGAAGCTACGGACAAAGCCAAGGCTGACAGAACAGCTGATGATAACTGCATTCTCTGATATTATTACTTCTTAATGAATAATATCAAATCTCTGGGCATTGTAATTTGATGGACTTCAAGCAGCTTTTAATACAACTTTCAGTGATCGTCGTCTATCCTATTAACTATTGTTCTCTTTTTGTTTTTCACCGGCTTACAGTGGCCGATTATATCAACAAACCCTGACTTGAAAATCAGCTTGATAGACCCAGCAATTCGGGTGGAATAATACTAGCTCTTCTTTGGTTGGTACTCGATTGCGTGTGCTATAGAGGCATCGTGGGTTCATTTAGTATTGAATGCAACCCTTTTCCACGTTTCTGTTTTAATTTTGGTTTCTTCAATTTCCGATTATGCACATGTTTAGCTTCCCAAATCGGACAAATGCCTGAAAGCGTAATAGATGGTTTTGATAATGTACAAGTATTCGTAAATGCTTGATTAACGAGAAGTAAGGGTTCACTATTGGAGTCTATAGATCTAAGCTACAAATTGGGAGCATAATTCTATACGTTTATTTTATTTTTTTGTTTGACGAATTTGTATTGGTCGCCAGTATCTCAGTCCCAAAAGAATGTCAATTCACCTGGAACTCCTTCATCGATACCACAATCACTTTCGTAAGTCTTACCAGCTAATTTATCTTCAATGTATTTTTCAAAATCACTTATAGAGACACTATAACCAGGGCCTTCGGAATAGCCTGGGATTGGTAATACTGCATCGTTGTGGATGATTCTAACAAATGATTCATCTTCACCTTCACATTCCAATCTTTCAATGACTAGACGAGCACCCATTGGCGCAATGTTTGAAATTTTCCATAGATGGTTAAAGCTTTGGTGATCTGTTGGCAATTCACCATCGAATAAACCTAATGTAGATACGACGTAGAAGATATCGGTATCGTGGGCAAATGATAATGTCAAGTTTTTACTGTCATCTTTGATCAATTTAATAATAGCATCAACATAGACTGAACCAATTGTAGTTGACAAGTTGTTACCTGGACCTTTTTCATAGAAATATGAAACGTCTTTTGAGTATGAATAAGCCAAGAATTCATCAGTAGTGAAGATGTCACAAATTTGACTTGAGCCGTCAACGTTTAACTCAAAACCACAGTAGTATAACAATGATTCAACTTGATCTGGTGACAAATCGATACCTGGATTTTGAGCATTCAATCTATCAGCAGTCTTGTTGAAAAAATCTGTTGAAAGTGAATCAATTTTATCTTCATTGGCATCCTTGTCATAGTTTTTACAAGAGGTAACTGGATGTAATGAGTTGGCACCTAGTTTTTCGTCGTCTTCGTCAATTGATTCAACGTAACTTTCATTATAGGCTTCACCTAAGAAACCTTCAGCAAATTTCTTTGCAGATTCAACAACTCTTTTTTCACTAGCAGCGTAAAATTTGATATCACCACCTTCGCTGTACAAATCACTATAACGCTCTCTAAACAGTGAACCATGTCTGTACAAATCTAATAACCCAGCGTATGGGCCTTTACTTGTTTCTTGATCTAGTTCATCTTCTTCAATAGCTGCAAATTCGTAATCTTTCAAAAATTTCAATGGTCCCTGAACATCAGCGTCTTTGAATTTGGAAAAATCTTTTGCCATACTTTTGCCTTGCTTTGCAGTTGGGTATCTCTCACCATGTCTTGATAACAAATTGGCTTGTGTAACTTTACATTGGTATGGGGCGTCTCTTTGAATACCATAACCTGGATGTTGAATATATGGTGAAGCTGTACCCAAAAATCTCAAAATATCGAATTGGTCAAGAGCTTCTTGACTGTATGGTTCTGCTGAATATTGTTGTTGACCAATTGGTAAAGCATCAACAGCGATAATTGATACCGCCAAAGCTGAAAGCACACTTGATGATAATTGCATTTTTGATTTTTGATGATTGACCGATGAAATAACCCAAGCCAAGAAGAATATACGGATTTCTTGACTTCTTTATAAGCTTTTTCCCTTTCTACTAAAACGCTTGTTTATTTACATTTCAATTTTATCAACTATACGTTAGAGCGTGCATCTGATATTTTCACACCCTTACACTGATTGGGCAAATGAAACAGTCACTAAGGTAGTCAGAATAGTATCTGCATGTGAGCTCTTAATGATTTTCCATCCAATGATGTAACAGAATGATACAAAGCTGTTTATGGCTGCTTCTCGAGGCTGACAATGATGATGTTTGATTTGTTAATGAGGTCTCCACGTTTTAGCGGAATTAAAAAAGAAAGTGAATATTTTTTTCTAAGCCCGTGGTGAAGATAACGAAGTCGAATAGTTCCACCAAAGGCTAGCTATTTAACTTTGAGGAACGAGAAGCCAAATGCTTACAGGCATTGAACACCTAAAGATTTTCGTTTGTTCAGGTGTCACAGTGGATCTCACCTTGCTCTAAGCTGAGAAATCTACCTCTTAAATTGACAGAGTACTATGAGCATTTGATCGACAACAGTATTTTACCGACCGGTTAAAATTCTATTGAATGCAGTATCAAATACCCAAAGTCTTGGAATAAACACAATATTATTACTTGGAGTTGCAATAAGCACTGCAACAGGTAATAAATTTCCTTATTCGAAGCTCTGTAGCATAATTTACCAAAATAGTCATATACAGCCATTCATCTTGCATTAGCGTTGCGCGATATCAAAGTACAACACCGGCCTTGAATAAGATAGTACACACTATAAAGATCACAACCAACAAACAAGCATGACCCTTCTTACTTTCAGGCAGTAAAGTTCAGAAGCAAAGCTTCTTGATTCTCAAATCACTGTATCGTAGCTTAAAGGGTACTCAGTAACGCAATAACGGTTTTACCGTTTGGTCAGTGCAACAATATATACCCATTTGGACTTTCAAGTAAGTATCACCTTTAGCTGAGCTTTATAGCTAAAATTGACGTGCAAGTATCTTTGTAAATATAGTTTTGATTGTAGCTTGTAATTCCCATGTTGTTTAAATGCTGAGTGGAAACTTTCAGGAACTTTGGGTGTTTGCAAAAAAATTTTATACCACCAAAGGTTTAAAATTTTAAATTCAATATTCCCATACTCATGAAATATAAAATATTTCATCAAAACTACTTTCATCATCAAAAGCTGTTATTTTAACTTCATTAACAGAAAACTTCAGATCTTAGATCATAGCAATCCATTAAAACACTGTTTTTGTAGACCGTCGAGTATACAAGGTCACCAGAGGCATAACGTACTTAGTCTCGGCCGGAAGTAAAGACATCTACTAATCGAGATGTTTGGCTTGAGGCTCCAACTAATATAGCACTAGCAAGTCGAATATTCATTTACAATAGCTCTCAGGAGCAAATACGGGTTCCAGGAAAAAAAAACATGAATTAACTTTTAACATTATACGTACTAAATTGAAAGACGATCATTTATCTTTCTTACGTCTTATAACTTTATCAGCAACAAAAACAGTTCTATCTACAACAGCACCGACAGTTAAAATACCACCGATCGCACTGATAACATTCAACAAGAATCCACTCCATGATGTACCATATGATTCCTTGTTGATGATTTTCAATGGTGACATTTCGAAATGGAAGAATAAACCTGGAATACCACCTCTAGCATGGAAAGTATTTGGATGATCTTCGTCACGGCCACCCTGTAATGGACGATCGTGGTAAGTTGAACTAAATTGATTAGTTTCAACTTTTGTCCCATTCAAGTATTCGTATCTCGTTGGAACGACTTTCAAGAAATATGAGTATAGATGATGTCTACTACCATGTTCAACTTTGGTACCGTCCAATGGATGACTTGAGAGGTCCAAAGTGTCAGTTGTATATTTGGAATTGACATCAGGACCAAAACTGAAATGATTAATAACATGACGGAAGGCAAAATCTTTGTTCTTTTCATATAATGAGAGATCATGAACATGTCTATTTGGTGCACTATAACTGGCACCTGGGGCAAAATGAATGTTACCGTTGATTCTGTTCAATTTGGCAGTACCTTTAACTCTGCAACCTTCACCAAGACGGTCGTTAATCTTTTTCACATAACCTTCTCTTTCACATTGTTCAACGTTTTTACCATCGAAGAAAGCCCAGCCGACTTGAGCATACGCTTTACGAACACTATCACAGTCATTACAGCAGATTTTTTCCTCCGATGGCTTGTTTTCATTACCATCTTGGTTTTTAGCGCCGTAACATGGACCACAATAGTCAGCTGGAATATCAGCATCAGCATGGCCATGATCATCACCAATCTTCATCTCTTCCTTACCAATTTCTTCACCGGTTTCTGTTAACCTTATCTTTGTGAAACCATAATTGGCAATATCTAATTGTAAATCACCACTGACATCCATTATATCTAATGACATAATATCACATGGTAAGTCAGGGAATGTAACATCCAAATTTATATCCAACTTCAAGTTACGATCCCTATCCACCACCAACTCTGGATCTATTGAAATCTCATTGAACTGTCTCCATTCGCTTATTATCAATGTGAATAAAGTCAAAATACACGTCACTGTAATCAAACCACCAGAAGTAGTTTTAACTCTGGCGTCTTCAACAGTCTTTGAAAAAGCATCAAAGGACAAGAGCCCTCCCTTTTTAGCCATTGTATCTGATCAACAAACTGTGGAAATGAAAAAGACGTGAGCAATGAGAGCGTAGTGTGTCTTATTAGGCGTAGATTTGAACACGAAGTAGTATACTCTCTGATTTTTTCGAGACATCAAACACTTCGGAGTAATTTTTCGGTAAAAATAGATACGGGACACAACGGTATATAGATTACAAAGAAACACAATTACGTTCTAGTTTAAGTATGTATAACAAAGGTATCTTTTGGACAACCTTGTGAATGCTCTATTATTAATTCGTGGGTTCTATATATAAGATGACTTATTGATGTCTTGTTTGGAAGCCAGTCACTAGATCACCCGCAATGTTCAAAATTTCATCAAAGATGGCTTTCTTGTTGATTTTGACTTCATCTTTAGCAACAGGCTCAAAATTATAACCTAACTGAACCTTGAATTTGCAGCTTTGTAGTTTGTTCGGCACGAATAACCCAGTAATGACATTTTCACCAGATTCTGACAAGGTATGCGAATGGTATGAGAAAATTATTGTACCTTCAAATTTAGAATTCAATTCAGTAATTAGCTTTTTGATTGGATTGAATTTTGATGTGATATCTGATGGATACGAGTTACTTGTGTTCAACAAATTTTTAAATGCGGAAGTGTTTGGTAAAATACCAGAAGAGGTACTCAATGGGATAGTTTTCAAATTGATGACAAAATCATAATCACCCAGCGATGGTGTGAATAATAAATCCAATGTATTCTGACTTAAACCATTTGTATTGATCAACTGGATTGCAACTTTTGATAAAGCTGTTAGTCTTGTAGCAATAGGCAATGAGATATTATGAGACCAAGTAATACCTGATGGATCAATCTTAGTACCAACGAAAAATTGTGTCTTTAAACCTTGAGGATCTTCCTTACGAACCTTTTCAAAATTTGCCTTGATTTGCTGATGAGTTTGCACGGTCAAACTATCAGATAATTTTGATAAAATGTTTGCTTCTTCTTCATCTTCAGGTTTCTTACTTAGATCCAAGATTAATGGATCCTCCTTCCAATTCCATTGTGAAATGAAATGTAAAATTCTGAAAAGCCCATTGGCTACAGAAGATGGAACGTCAAATTGACCAGGATCAACAAAAGGTTTCAATGCAATAAGTTCGATAAGCTCTTCACTCAAGTGGGATAATAACAATTGGTCATCTAACCATTTCTTGAAAAGACGCACTGTAGGGGAATAAAATGGAAATTGATGTGATAATGATGAGATGGTTCTGGTATGTGTAACTGAGTCCTGATAATTTTGTTTGAATTTGAAATAGATTGAGTCTAAAAGCTGCTTCTTTTCTTTTGTGGAGTTTCCAACAGCTCTCAGATATAATGTCTCATCTCTTTCTGTTAAAACGCGTAATTTGAAACCAAACCCTTCAGGGGTCAAGATATTCAACGCGGTTATATCAAAATTATATGGGATCAAATTCTCTTCCTTCGTCAAGAAAGATTTATAAGCAGTTTCTTGTGATAAAATTTCATTGATTTTTAGTAAAAATGCAGTTTTAACTTTTTCTAAAGCTGAGATTTCATCTGGCCATTTGGTTGAAGTTTCGAATTGTAATACAAGGTCATTAAAAAAGTCATTATTTGAAACTGCAAATGGGACTGGTTGTAAATAAGAAGTGTATCTCAATGCTGGACTGATTGGTAAGATTGATCTGATTGATAATGGCAAGTCAAGTTTGAATAAAATTTTATACAAAGTATCGTAGCTTCTTAGTAATGAGTTGTATGAATTAGTGGAGATAACGGATTGCTTAGTTGATGATGGTAAATTTGGTAATGGTAGTAGTTTGTTGACATTGGTAATATTGGTTTCTGTTTTCAAGTCTTCTCTAACATGTGTCTTTAAAATGTAATTAATGATGGATAAAATAATTGGTTCTTTGTAATCATTAGACCATATCACAGAGTGTATGATATTACCATCTTTGAATCTTCTTAATGATGATTTAGGACCCCAGAGAGATCTGAATTGAGTGCTATCTTCACTGTCATTTGGTCCCTTAGTGACCAATTTTTCAGCTTCACTAGGATTAACCATGATCCCAATAATAACTTTCAATGAATCTTGGCTGGATGGCTTTCTTTTTGAAGTGTCAAACTCGACGTTTCTTTCGAATCTAACATCAAGACCACGAACACGATCTCCAAGACCGTACCTCAAGAGGGTGGATACTTTATTGGCGATATAATTTTCATATGTTAAAAATGTGATTTTTTCAAATGGGCCAAATGATGCATCACCTAATGGTGACAGTTGGAAACTGACAGAGAAATCATACTTCAGATAATCAATGTTTGAATTTTTCAAAAATAATGAGTCAAATCTGTCAACAACAACATCATTCAGCAATGCCAAAGTCTTTCTAGCATGGTGTACCAAAATTGTGTAGGAGTTTCTAGTAACTTTATGCATGATGTTTAATTTGGTTGATTTGTCAAATAAAGTTGGGGTATTAAACCCACCTTTGATATATTTGGTTGAATCACTTGAATCTGAATAAAATTGTAAATGACCATCACTGAGTAAATCTTGTTCAGCAATGTATTTGATGACACCTTTGAATAATTGATAGCTTGAGAATCCATGTAACAATATCTTGTTACCATTGGAACCACCACCATTCAGCAAAGCAGCTGTTAAAACGGCAAATTCGAAATGTCCAAACCCTCCGGCGTCCATTGTTGAATTCAATCCTCTTTGTGATAACCATAATCTACCTAAAATACAAGCCTCTTTGAATTGATCAGCCGATTTTTTGGTCTTGTAAAGATATTTCAAATATTGGTCATATGAGGTCATTGTTAAGATGGATGCATTGTATAATGATGTTGGTGGCAATTCTAGTTCTTCATTTTTTTGCACTCTAATGCAATTTTTGTTTGGTAGTAACTTTTTGGCATCAAAAACACCAAATGGGAATCCCACAAGAACATTGATAGCAAATTTTGTCTTATAAAAATTGTATTCAGATCCTAGATTTACGTTCAAAGCTTGAATTTTCAATACCGGCGTTAGTATATCATCATTCAAGTAAGTATATGATAATTTCAAGAAATCCAAACCTTCTTTCTTGAAGATTGCCTTCAAGTTTTCGGTTAGATAACCCAAATAAAATGAACGTTTATGAAGTGCTCTATAATTTAAATAATCTTTAGCTTGTAATAAATCTTTTGGCATTGTCACGTTAACATCAATGGACAATCCATGTGGTGATTGTATAGCTGTCTTTAGACCAAAAGAGCCGACAATTGAAGTGTTTTCAGGTTTTGTGTATCCGAACTTGTAGTTGATATTTGTAGGTTTAGGGTCATTATATGGAATTGCAGTTTTTTTGTTTTTGAACCAGGACTCGGCTTCTTCTAATGATTGTTCTTTCAAATCTGGAATCGTTTGAATCAAATCGTACAACTTGTGTAAGAACTTCTCAATCTTGGCGACTTTAGTATCTTTTAGTTTAACCTCTTTGATTAATTCATCGATTTGTAGTTTGAAGATGTTTGATTTGAATAGCTCGGCTGTTTCCCTTGCAATTTGAACTTCTTGTGCTGATAACGCACTCTTGTTTTTCTTACTGGAAGTTTTGACCTGTTGGCCATTTTCAGCTTCTTGTTCTTCTTCATCCTCATCACTTTCATCGTCGTCATTTGAATCTTGGTCTGCCACTTGTTCATCTTCAATCTCATCGTGTTTATCTTCCTCATCGCTGTCTTGATCTATAGATTTCTTGGTGAGTTTATCAATGATTTGGGACTTGGTTAAAGTAGATTTCTTCACAGGTTGGACATCGTCCAAGATCTCTTGCTCTCTTGTTCTTTTAGCCATATTAGTTTCTCAGCGCTTGACCCTTTTAATTATGTCTTGTAATGGCAAGATGTTACTTGAAACCAAACTGAACAAACACACAGTCTAAAGGTAAATGAATACCTCTAATCTTCCCAGATGAGAATTATAGCACAGTGTACTTTGAAAAGAAACTGGAATGTGAACTTCCGATCTCTATTACAAGTTGGAACCCTTAGCGCTTTGTTTAAACTCAGGACCAACCACTCATCTAGCCTTATACCAACTAAACAATTTTTTCAAACTTTTCTGAGAATCGCGTGGAAATATCAGTCCGTGTGTGTAAATATCAGAATAGACACTTTCAAAAAAATGAATAATGTGGTGTTCTGATGTTTCTAAAGCCCATCGAGAGTGTTCAAACCATCTAGTTACAGATCCAATTCGCGAAACAGGTATTCTATTATAAAAAGAAAAATCGCGGCAACGTTTCGCGACCTGTCTCACCGGTCCGGAGAACCTTGTAAAATTTATATATGAGAGATGACTATTTTGATTAGTACTTAGTTTAGCACTATTGATCTTGAAGGTTGTTGAAAAGAGTTATAAGTAGGCTCATTTCCTTGCGTACTGAAATATTGGATCTTTGATTTTGCTGCCTTCAGACTAGATTTCCTTTCGCTGCTGGAGAGACAATTTGATACCCATTCCAATTTTAACTCTTCTCACAGTCAAAACATAACAACATGCTTGTAAGAAGTATATTGGGGTTCCAATCAAGAAGAATAATATCTAGAAGAGCTATATATCCAAACCCACTGGTGTATAGGTCATTGCATGCTTCATATACAAAATTTCAAGAACCTTCGAAATCAAAAGAATCAGCTGTGGCAACAAGCAATACCACTAAAACCGCTCCAAAGAAAACGCTATGGGAAAAAGTCAAACACGAAGCTAATCATTACTGGGATGGTACAAAACTATTAGGTCTTGAAACCAGGATTTCTGTTAAATTGTTATTAAAAAGTGCTGCTGGTTATGAATTGACTAGAAGAGAACATAAACAATTGAAAAGAACTACACAAGATGTTGTTAGATTAGTGCCTTTTGCTATGTTTATCTTAGTTCCATTTGCTGAATTACTATTGCCAGTTGCATTGAAACTGTTCCCAAATATGTTACCGTCGACTTACGAATCGAAATTAGATAAAGAAAAGAAAATGAAGAGATTAAGAAAAACTAGAGAAATCGTTAGTGAAGTTCTAAGAGACACGGTTCGTGTTAGATTACCAAGTTATGTGACCGAGGATCAAAAGGCAGATTTCAAAGAATTTTTCCGTAAAGTTAGATCAGGTACTGAATCCCCATCAAGAAGTCAATTGCTTAGAGTTGCAAGATTATTTAAAGATGATACAGTCTTGGATAATTTACAAAGAGCTCAGTTAGTCGCTGTCTCCAAATACATCAATACTTCCCCAATTGGTACAAATCAAATGCTCAGATTCAGAATTAGATATAAACTATTGAAAATCAAACAAGATGATAAGGCTATTGATTACGAAGGTATAGATTCTTTGTCAACCATTGAACTACAAAGTGCTTGTGCCTCTAGAGGTATTAAAATCAACGGTGTTTCTCCACATGAATTGAAAGACGATCTATCAATATGGTTGCATTTGAGATTAAGAGAGAGAATCCCATCAACTTTGTTGATCTTATCAAATGCGTATACCTATGGTGATATTGAATCAAGGGAGTCATTATACGATGCTCTACAATCTGTGCTAAGTGCCATTCCTGATGAATTGTATCATGAAGCTGAAGCTGAAGTTTCAAAGGACGATGTTACAAACAAACAAAGATTAGAGTTGATTAAGGAACAAGAACAATTGATCAAAACAGAAACTAAGCAAGAAGACGAAAGTGGTACTGTTGTCCAAGTTAAAGATAAAATCAATTTGGATGATGCTGATCGTACTCCTACAACTCCAAGAAAACCATCATCAAAGGCATAGGGCATATACATATATATATATATATAAAGTCTTGTATATAACTCCTACATTGCAAAAAGAAAAGTTTTCACTAGATTTATAGTTCCCAACCTGTAAACATTTATTTAGCCTCTGTCCAATCAAAATCTCTCCATATTTCACTCATGGCACTGATGCGTTCGTCATTTTGAACCCATCTACCTTGCTTTTTGATGATATATGGGTCGACATCGAGAACACCACCAATAACTTCCCTAGCAAATAAATCACCCCTTGGCCAACTATAGACGTCTTCCACAATATGGCCTAGACCACCGTTTAAGTTGAACCAAACATGGAAAAATGGTGCTTCTTTAGCAATAGAATAACGGAATGCATCTCGGCCCATAGTTTCTGCGTTCTTAGCGGTATTGATAATGGATTGATGCTGTTGTTCAAGCTCAGAAGAGTTTTCAATAATTGCCTGCTTGAAAAATCCTTGAATTGTGGATGCTAATGATAGCGGGATTGGCACTGCGACTATAGCTGCATGGTTATGTTTCCTTACTGAGGATTCATAAAAAATAACAGATTTATTTAGTTTGGCATAGTAAAACTTGGACAACGAGATCATATAGCTCCTAATCTCGTCCCATTCATCTTCGTCACAATATATTGTGTTTTGGACATGATTGATTGGGATGATCATGGTGGTGTATGGCGTTATTGATGGATCTGGAGGTAACGTAAGATACACTTTATCACCCATACTCAAGATATCACAGCAATTTTCGTTC
This sequence comes from Hansenula silvicultrix, assembly GCA_030574755.1. Classification (NCBI taxonomy): domain Eukaryota; kingdom Fungi; phylum Ascomycota; class Saccharomycetes; order Phaffomycetales; family Wickerhamomycetaceae; genus Hansenula; species Hansenula silvicultrix. Next base: position 366,061 of record JAJMFL010000004.1, read on the forward strand.
TCGATGCATAATTGACAACGATCAAGAATTTTGGCTAAATTTTTAGCTTGTGAGGTTTCGATATTTTTCAAATCAATTGATCCCTTTTGAATATGTTGAGCCAATGAAGTAGATTTATCGTCTTGATAATCTAAATCTGTTGAAAATTTTTTATCCCTTATGATGTTTTGTACATCTGATTTTTGTAATCCACTGGTTGTTTTCTCTTCACGAACCATATCCTCTATAGACATATCTTGTGGGTTTTGTGATATCGAACCATAAGTGCTTTTGAGCTTGAGTGCATCGTTTTGTTGTTTGACAGCTTCCCCTTGTTTCTGCTGCGCGTAAAACCTTGACTTTAGTTCTTCGTATTCAGTTTCAAGCCTTGACAATTCTGCTGACTTTCTAAGCCTGGCTTTGATAATTTTGGCACTCATTTCGTTTAGCTGCGATTGAGATACTGGTCCCGTTAAAGCAGAATCATCATTAGACTCTATAACTTCTTTTGATATATCATCTCTTTCTCTATAATCATCCTTTTTTCGCTCCGTAACAGGATGTAAGTCCCTTTTCCTATCTCTTTCGTCTCTTGATCTATGATCTGATCCATGATCTGATCTATGTGAATGCGAGCCTGAATGATGATGGCTTCTATGACTTCCATGGCGATGAGATGAGGATGAGGATCTATGACGATGCCCGTCATCTCTATGCCTCGACGAATGCTCTCTATTTTTGGAATCACGGTGATGAGATCGTGAAGAGTGGCTCTTGTGATGATCTTCTGACATGTCTGGTCTATTTATTGGTTCAGGGGTTGGTCAGATGTTAACTTAACACAATATCGTACGTAAGTTGTAACTTTTATTGAAGGAAAAAAAAAGGTAAATAATTCGGACTTCCAGTTTGTACCGGTGATATACTAACATAGACAACGCAACAACGCAACACTTTGAACCTGTTGAGGATGACAAGATATTGGTGTAAACAGTGTGAGATAGTAAGTTTGTTCATACGTGATCTGGCAAATTTAGAGACTAACCTTGGTAATAAGTTTGTTGATGACAACAAGATCTCGAGAAAACATCATGAAGACTCTGCCAAACACAAAAATTCAGTGATACGGTCAATTTCCAAGTTACACCAAAAGAATAGAGATATACACAGGCAAAAAATAGAGACTGAAAAGGAGCAGAGGAAGATAGATAAAGAACTAGGTATCAAGCGTGATTTTAAACCCACATTCAAGAAAAAAGTAGCAAAAGATGAGCATATACAGGGCGATGAGGAAGGGTCAAGGCAGGATACAGAAGCACCAAATATTGGTGAATGGTCAGTTGTTGGAACAAAGGAAGCAGATACAGGTACAGGGAGTGAAGGTCAACTCGTGAAGCCAAAGCCGCAATTTAATCAACTAAAGAAACAGCTTCCCGCAGCAGATGTTGAGAGTAAAAACTGGAATATAACACAGAGTAAGAAAATTGAAGTAAGTGATTCAGATGATGACTCAAGTAGTAAGCCAACACTTTTCAAAAAACGCAAAGTAAAGAAATAGTCACTACGGGTATGAATTGAGTTAAAATTGAGAAAACAAAAAATCTTTCATTTTAATGCAATGACATTGGGTTCTTTTTGTTATATACATGGATTTTCGTAGATATACATACTATTATTTCATAGTCTCATTAGTAATCTTTGTGTGAATGGAGGGAAAACAAAAAACAGCAAAGATGGAGAGATCAGTGGAAAGGTCTTGAACCACCTCTAACGAATTCCATAACTTTCCAACCTTCTGTTTCTTTATCATCAACGTTTTCGGCAATTCTTGTTAGAACCATAGCATAGGAACTCATAACGATATTTGATTCGGTACCTGCTGCGATTTCACCAGTTTTAGCCTTACGGTATAGATGGATTTCTTGAGCTCTGCAGCCAACCACCAATACTGGGATATTTGAAGGTAATAATTTGGCGCTAACGATTTCCACACCTCTGATATCCAAAATTTTACCATCGGCGAATAAGCCTTGTTCTCTAAAGATTTTTTGTTGAGCGTTATAAACGTTGAATGGTGCTTCGCTGAACCAAGTTTTCAAAATTTCTTCTTCACCTTTAACGTAGGCGTCCAAGACTTCTGGGATGATATATTCACGTAATTGCTTTGTAAAATCCTCGGTATTGAAAGCAGGATCAATTTGCTTGAATAATCTAATAACTTGAGCTGATTCAGTTTCTGCAAATAATCCACCAATTTTTTCAGTGATAGATCTTAAAGTGGAGATCAATGGATTTTCAGATTCGTCCCAGTATTTTAATTTAAAATCAGAGATTTGACGACCAAGTGTAGTTTTAGTTTGGAAATCTTCAATTTTTTTACCAAGACCTTCACCTTCAGGTTTGATATCTGTAGCGACTAGGGAATTACCAGCTTCTTCATTTGATCTAACAGCTTTTGGTCTTTTACCCGATGCGAGTTCTTTAGCTCTTCTTTCTCTTCTTTTTTCTTTTGTTTCGAATCCACCATATCTTGAAGAAGAACCGTCATCTAAAACTTCCTTGACATCCTTGTAAACTTTTGTCTGTCTAACAGGATCAATAGCAGCGTCCACTGCACCAACGGTTCTTTCCACTGTTTTTCTAGTATATTTACCAGCTTCTGAATCCCAGGCGGTTATTGCAACTTTTTCTACAACTTCACCAGTCTTCTTAACAGTTTTACCTATAACGGTAGTTTGTGACTGTGCTCTCTTATAAGCCTCACGAGCTTTCTTGTAAGCATCAGACTCACCAATTTTACCTGTTTCATCTTGTAGCGCTTTTATACCATCTTGCAATTCTTTAGATTTTTTCCACTCTTGTCTAAAAGTCTCTGTGAAAATTTGTAATGGCGATTTTGGTGGGGCGTTCTTAGCGGTAAAAGATTGATGGAAAGATCTTTTTATCACAGCTCTTTGTGATCTAGCAATTTGATTCCTCAACATCTTGAGCAGTTTAAACACAACTAGGTGATTTGTATAGGTACAGTGTTAATCTGTATATAGTCATCAAAAAGTCGCCATTCATCGAATCGAGTTTTTTTTTTTTTTTTTTCACCAACACATTTTTTTTCGGATTATCAAAGCATCCGGAGAAAGGATCCTTTTGGTATTGAGAGTCATCGCTGATTAGGAAAGTAACTATTGATGACAGTGCCAGTGATTGGGTGTAGGTATATATGGACTGTTGAAGTAAGGTTAGATTGGACTCAGCTAGAAAGGACACTTTGTACTCCTGGAAGGATGAAGGATTATGTTGCATGACTAAGATGTTACATAAGCAATATTCATTAATATATATAATCATTAGTATCATATATACGGCGTCCAAGGTGTAGATTTGTGTGACTTCAATGAGCTCAGTGTACTATCTGAATACTCTAGGCTCTCACTCCCTGGGCTTCCACTTCCTGGGCTTCTACTCCCTGGGCTACAGTGCCAATTAACTTCCCAAAGTGTAGTCATCTCAGTCTTCACGTGACTAGTGTGTAATGTGTCGCTAACCCACTCTTTTCCTTACAACCATAGAGATTCAATGAGGTTCAATGAGGTTCATAGAGAGATTTAATCATAGTTTACGGGGTAGTATTGATAAAATGCAAATGTGATTTATTAATCTATAGCTTGAAAGCTAAAATGTATGTATATAACCGGGAATAGAAGAAATGAAACGTAACGAAATGGAAATGTTTAAAACAGGGAAAAAAGGATCATGAATTGAATTGGAATGAACTGAACTGAACTGTTGATGGTATGTGTTCATAAATAAAGTGGTTTAACGTAAATAATGATGAAGCTTTATCGCTCCAGGTCTTGTTATATACGGTTCAATTTAACCGAGTGGGCTAAATGAGGGTAGTCATCTTCATCTTTATAAACCACATTATTTGGATCAAATTGTGTTTCTTGAGACGCAGTTTCATCTCTTGTGACTTTAATATTTTGTAAACCTTCTGCAAAGTCTTTCATTTGATCTTGTAGTTTTGTATAGACATCTTGGATATCATTAGACTCACGGACATTAGTTGGTAGGGAGTCCAAGTATTCAAAATCGCTTGTAGACGATGTAATGACTGATGGGTCTAGTGAATCTTGGTGACAGTGGAAAAATAATCTTGTTTGAATCAAGTCCAAGGATAGATAGATGAATAGTAGGAATGATAACCCAATAGTGATATGCAATAGTTTTGTTTTCAGTTTTTCTAAATTTGATGATTTTGGTTCTTCACTGATTTCAATAGTGTCAACGACTAATCCAATAGTCTTTTCATCATCAATATGGGTCATGTTATAGAATCTGAGTTGTATAAATTTCTATAGAGCACAGGGAAACAAGAGGGCAGACGAGCTACATTATAATAATATATATATATATATGCTCATTCTTTATAATAGGCCCCGTGCTTCGCATAATTCCCCTTTTGAAACAATCAAATCAACTGCTAAAAATCTGAACATGTGGTTTATCAGTTTCAATTTAAAACTCACTGCGCACGTTTTCTGCATATTATTATTATTATTAAAAATTCGCGCACAATTCGCGTAACAGTTCGCGAACTGGTATACACTCTGTCAAAACACAAAGGTCAATCAAGGAAATCCCATGACAAGAGAATTTGTATCAAGTTGAGAACTATGGCGGTTAGCTGATACAGCAGGGATCTATCAAGTGGCAAAACTAGTTGTTGAGTTGATACAATAACACACTGGTAAGTACGCACCCATCACCATACCCACTAATCCAGCATCTGTTTTCTCTCAAACATATCCACATCAAACAAAACCCGCATCACGAACGGTCTATTTTTGGCACCATTTAAAGTATTTTAGCGCCTATTGGAATTTTACTAAAACAAATCCTTGTCACTTTGTGCTCCCGGTTAAGACCAACCAATTTGCAAGCAAAATTCTCCGTTCAATGAAGAGAACTGATACACATCATACATCACACACTGCACACTATAGGGGGGAGTATAAAAATTTTTAATGGCCTTTCCAGTATGCAAAATGCCTTATTTCCCACTTTTGTTGTTGCATGCGGGCTAAAACTTGCAAAAAGAAAAAGAAAGTCAAACTAACAAATTTCCAGTTTCAAAAGCCATATATACCATATACCAGCTATGGTTTTCCTGTGCCTTTTGCATAACCATAAAATAATTTATGCGTTTATTGGCTCATTATGGACTTGTCCACGCAATGTAATCTAAGATTTGCATGAGTTAAATTATGTATTTTCGACCGTAATTCTTAAATTATTGGTGAAGGATCTCTTGGCTTGATAAAATACGTTTATACACTTATACACGAGATACTTATATGCCGTTTAGACGATAACCTAAATTTTATGTTCAGTGCTAGAAGTGATCAAACATCACACTGGCAAACTAGCTCTACAAAGTCATCTTCAGATTTCATCAAGTCGTTCATCGGTCATGTCTATACAATCTAGTCTTCTTCACCATGGTGATTTCACTCCACCTTGTTCTTCATCTAATCCAGCTTCGATTCGGCTCCAATCAGAATAATCCTCCTCCTCGATACTGCTTCGTAATTCCTGTGCTCTTTCTAAATCTGCTAAATCCAAGTCTTCATCTTCCACAATGACTTTTCTTATACCTGATACACCAACTTCAACGTCTTCAATTAAATTCTCTTCACGGATATTAGTCGCAATGAAATCAAGGTTTTGTTCAATAAACAGCTCTTCAACGTCAACAACTTCATTAGAGTAAAGATTTGCACTGGACATATACTTCTCAAGATTGTAAACAGTTCCCGAGAGTTCCAGTATCAGACATATGAAAGATATCATCAGGATACCAAGCACAAGGTTGAACAGTTTTTCCTTTACCCGTTCATGTTTCAGCTTTCTTGCCTCTATCTCATCACGAACATCCTGGAGAGTCAACGATACAAGTTTTTCCTCATCAAAAGTATCTGGGAATGTCATCGGTACGATTTCCCACTGTGGTTCTAGTTGTATTCGGAGCCACTATACGAATGCCTTGGGGGGAAATCGTCAGTATATATATATAAATATGTATAAATTGTTAATGTGACAGAAATATGTGACAGGCATGAACCAAAATTGTCTCAAAGCGGTACTACTAAATCATTTTATAAATTTCCTGATTACAACATAATGTAGATCAATCACTATGGAAATGATTTTTTTTTGCCTTGAACCACCAATCTTGAATTCGTCTCTTATCAATGAGATCCATTGGGGAAACGCGTGCGATGAACATCTTACAATAACCTTTCAAACAAATATACCAGACTCATCATCGCAAAGTGTTATTGAAATCCCATATTAAAATCCCACAAATAATCTTGCAACTACCACCAATACCCCCTTTCATGAGTTAAATTTAGATCAACTGAAGTTATCATTCAACCCAAACAGGGAACCCACCAAAGTAATTCTCAGAACTACCATCAACACTATTAAGGCAAAAAGAAAATTTTATAAAGGGACCTTTGGGGGGCTTAGCTTACTCTCGCTAAACTTGACATCCACCAACATTTAAATAATAATTATTCAACTTGATTTCTATTTTTATTCCAGAACCCTTGAACCCCTTGTGCACATTTACTATCATCTTACTCTATGAAGTCCTTATAATGCCACCATGATTTTCTTTAAATTAGATGTCTTGTTGATACCTGTAATTGGTTCAACTCGGTCTTTGAATATCCATGATTTGTTTTGGGAGATTCCCGAGAATTTGTGCGGGAAGATCAAATTGCATGTCGTGTGAGAGAAACCGTTTGGCCTTTTCAAATGTATGCATGTACGTTTATCAAACTTGATTGAGGGAATGGCAAGAGAAGTGGAATCGATAGGGAAGTCAATTGTGCCGCAGGGACACTGAAAACAGAATTGCAAAACTATTGGGGGGATACGTATATACATTTTATTCACAATAGTCTAGCTGTTTACAACGAGTGCATAAACACCTACAAGCTACCATATAATAGAATTTTTCAAAATCAAACTTTTACTGAGCAAAATCAAAACTGGTCTATCAATGGTGTTAAAGCTTAGTGTAAGCTATCGAGTCCTGAGTACTCGTTATGATCCTTGTATTCAACATTTGGATATGGTTCAGCCTTTATACCCAACTTTTCCATTATTTTCAGTTCCTCTTCACGAAACCGACTGTTGGGGAAGCCTTTCAGTGCTTGGGCAAGTGCTTCATTGTGCCCGCTCTCTATCAGCCTGTCATCTTCAACTCTGATATTGTATTCCTCGTGGATGTTTAAAGGTAGATTTTCGGACTTTTCTGAGCTATGATCAAGAAACGTACTCTTGAGAGAGCCCAACCTTTCAGTAGCTCCCATAAATATAGAAAATAACATTAAAAAGCTCAACAGTATAATCATTATGGAAAAACGTCTTTTCCATCTTTCTAAATTTGATAAATGTCTTTGGCAAATGCTTCTCAATTTCCTTTCCTTCTCATTATAATCCGCTTCTAAATCCTTGTTGTATTCAATACCATGCGCCAATTTCTCTTCATCATCCCACCTGATACTAGTCATCTTGAAGCAAACTCTAGTTACAACCTCTGAATAGCACTACCTTGAATTGTAATTTCGAACTCCGGAGCATCACTCGCTTATATATAGTTCAAACAAAGTCTACGAAACACAAGTGTCATGGGGAATCCACACTCTAAGGCTTCACAACCTTAATATTTGCGCATAATTAGTAGCTGTTTATTGTTCCAAATATAAGCGTAAAATTTTTGAAGCAATAAACCATTACCCAATATTAATTTTCTATCATTTCCCAAAATGCATAAACATGTATGAAATATGAGGTACAAATTTTATAACGAGAATAGTCACTTTGTCACTTTGTTCAAAACCCTTGAAACATTATTACAGTTGTTGGTAATATTTTTAACTCAATTTTGCATAAACCCAGTCAAAAAATCGAAAGTTTTTCTTTTCTTCCTTCTTCGTTATAGTGCACAACAACATCGGATGGATTGAACATACAGTGTGTATCTAAACTGTGTATTCCTTTTTATTTTTATAATTATTATCATACGGCACCTTGAATTGTTCTGCGCTTTTATCGAAAAATAATGTTCCGTACATATGTCACATTTATGCAATGATCAACTTTAGGATGACTGGTTATGTATATATGGTTTAGTGAAGTTCTGTTTATTCACTCTTTCGATATAAGTTTCCTGAGCAAGACTCTCTCACTTTGATATCTTTACATATATCGTAAGTGATTTGACTGAAAAATCATGAGCATTTGAGACACTTTTTCTGATTTTGAGCTAGTATAAAAATTCTGAGCTACGACAACTGTACAATAAGGGTCTTGAAAATTTGATCCCTTTGATCGCTAATTCGAAAATTCAAGCTGATCCTGAAGCACCCTCATTCCTTCAGCGTTGATGAATTTTATTGACCCTGAGATGAGCAGTGGTTCATGTTTCAATAAATAGGTGAACGGTTTGAGGTGACTCGAAGTTTTAGCTGCTGATAAACAAACACTTCAAGAATTGTCTTTGTGACTGGTATAAAAGTAAAAGACCGTTACCCAAGTTTAAAGCTCATTGTCAGATGGGTTATGTATTATTCGTCGATTTTGCATGGTATCTTGCCTGTGGCTTGATAATGACTTACAATTTTACTTGCTTTGGTACCAGATGTCTGAGATTGTTTGAGAAAATTGGAGAAGAATAAAGAGATAGACATCCACTCTGTGTCTTTCTGGAAGGTATACAATTGTGTGTATCTACGTGCAAAAAGACAATTCAAGTATGTACATGTTCAGCTATACACTTGTCAATTAAGTATGGAGCTGGCCTGGTGATTTACTCGTACTTATCCAAGAAGTGGCTTCTAAAGACCTTGAATAGTTGGTCATTTCATACGTATTGAGCCCATGACTCAACTATGTGAAGCTGGTGCTGTCTCATCAGCAATTTCAGAATTCTCCAAAGTTTTTCCTGTGGTGTAATACTCTTCCTTGATTTGCTGATTGATCCTCTTGAACAAATCATAACCTTTAAACATGAGTCTAACAGCAACATTAACACCAATGACTATACTCCACAGATAAATCATTGTATCTTTGTAAATGGCTTGTTGAACCAAAACGTAGTAAAAGGCAGCTTTCAAACTAGTATATTGAAATGAATGTTCAAAATATTCGTTTAGCGTAACTCCAACTTTGAAAAGAATAATGATTAATTCAACACTAACCAATCTAGATATCACTGGTAAAGCATAGCGTCTAAATACACTCTTGAACGTCAAGACCTCATCAGTGCCATCTCTTAAGATTTTGGCAACATCTGGTCTGAAACGCATCAAGAATGGAATGAAAGTGAATGATAACAAAATCAAATGCAGTGGAACAGTGACAAAATTTAGATGAAATGAGACACTAGTGTAATCAACTTGACCTTGCCCATAATAATGCAAGTATGGAGATTCAATAGCATTTATGTGTGCAACAATGCATAATGCAATATTGATACAAACTGAAATGAAGAAAAATGAAGTAACGGCACAGATTCTACCAGTGGCTTTCAAAAATTGCCAAACATCACGGACAATTGAATCATATCCATTCCCAACATTAGCTTGTTGTTGTCTTCTTTCTTCCAGTTCATTGGCTAAATCTTCTTCAAGAACGTTTGCAATATCTTCATTAGCAGCTTGATTGGCCGCTGCTTCTTCTTGTCCATTATCGTTTGCTAATCCATCATCATGACCTTCCATGACTTCAATGTGACGTTTTTGAATGGAATGGTCATAGAAAGCTAGTAGATGAATAATAATTTGTGAACCAATCAGTAAAGATGTTGTATCCAATTGATAAAGACTGATAACGGATTCACCAAGGTTTGTGTATAATTGACTCCACTTGAAAGTTTCCTCTTTAGCAGCGTCAAAAAACAGCTGTATCAAATAAGTGAAAGGTTTACCAAGAACATTAGCCACTAAAATCGCACTAACAATCAGCAATGAGGCAAAAATCCACAACATTGTCAAGAATAGAACAATTCTGGCACCGAAGAATGGAGGTCTGTAAACAATTTCGTATTGATTGGTGGTCGTCAATTCATCTTCAGAATCATCAAATTCATCCAATGGGTATTTTTCATCAACTTTATCTAACCCAGAATCTTGAACACTCTTTAACGGTTTATCATCTTTTGAAACTGGAATAAATAACTTTCTAACAAATTTCCTGGAGACTGTATCATGCTTTGGTGCTCTGATCAAATTACCATCAGGGACAAAGACAGCCCTCACATCTGTTGTCTTGAATAATTCCTTTGCTTGTGAGCGACTCTTTGGTTCTGTGTAGTCTGGCACAGCACCTTCTAATTGAGCTTTCAAATTACGATACAAAATGTACCCTCTTTCACGAGGGTCATGTTTACCCAATATGAATGATGATAGTTTTAGTTTCTTACTTGTAATTCTGAAAGCACGAATCCAATATTGTCTAACGTATCTCTTGATCAAGTCCATTTGTTCACGAACAGTGTAAACAATAAAGTTGACAAAAAACGCACCGGACAGTGACTTGATGTCTAATGGTAATACTGGTGAGCCTGTTAACTTGAACAATTGAGCAATAGCACCAAATCCAATCAAAATGAATAATGTGTAGACAAATCCAGACAGCGCAATTCTTGAAATTTGTAGACCAAATGGACGGACCAAAGCATCATGAATCAAACGAGCATTTGGATCCTCTGGAGAGCGAATGAAAAATAAAACACCTGGTCTCAAAATGTATTTTCTGGTCATACCAACGAACAGGGCGAATAGACACATATACAAAGTCCCAGTGGCCCAGTAAACAAATAGGGCCAATGGAGTATAATCTTTGATCAAGAAAACTTTTGATAATATCAGTGCAGTATCATATGAAAACACAGGTGTCAATGATACTTCCAACAAAAATCCACAGTATATTGGGAAGAACACCAATTCAATTGCAAAAATTAAAAAAACTTTTAACGTGCAAACCAAATCTAGCAACAACACAAATAGCTTACGCTCAAATCCTAACAATGGCTTGTTTCTTGAGTGTTGTTTTGTCTTCAAAGATAAGTAGTAAAGAATACCTGAATAAATTGCACCATAAAAGATAGCTAGAGGAATGATTCTCTCAAATGTTGATTGAGGTAACTTATGTCTATAGACATTATCAACTGTGGTCAATACAGGCGTGATTAAATGATAGTCGACAAAAGCTGACAAGGTTGGGAATTTTTCTTTGGTTTCAATTGCCAAGTCTGCCAATCTATTCAGTCCATCTTTACCGCCTGTAATAATCAAAAATTTGTCGAAGGCGCTAAGTAAAGCACCACCTAACAATGTAGTGGCATAGAATATTAGATTACCAACACCAGAAGGAACAAAATATGCGATGAACAAATAAACAGCTAAAAAGGCATCACCACCAACAATTATCATGTAAATAGGCAGAGAAAGTAAAACGTCATCTTCTTCTTCAGGAGGAACAGCATTAACAGCAGCACGGGCAGCTTGAGCAGCAGCTTGTTGTTCGGCTCCGCCATTCAAAAAGGCACCAGCACCAGCACCAGCAGCGTTGGCACCAGCTGGAACACCTTCACGAGCATCTTCAGGAATATTAGGCTGCTCCAAAGGACGAGGTGGTTCATTAAAGGCGTCCCATATTCTGTCAGGGATAGGTTCTTGTATTTCACGGCGAGCATTCACGCCGTTAGGAGGACCCGCAGCAACATTAGGGAAAGGCAACATTGGTCTTTGATCTAAATCTTCGTTCTCCAACTGGTTGTCAAATCTTCTCATCTGTTCTCGAAGACGTTCCAATCTTTCAGGTCTAATTGCGTTAGCTTCATCATCATCATCTCTTTGAGCATCAGATTCGTTATCAGAGCTTTCGCCACTTTGAGGCTCAAAATCAGGATCTAGGTCTTCATCTTCTTCATCTATCAAATCATCCTCGTTATTTCTTCTTCGTAGTTCGTTACGACGATCTCTCTGTAAAAGACGTTGTCTTTCTTCAATTACTCTCAGCGCATCTTGGATTGCTGCGTTTTGTGGATGATTTCTGTGTTCTAACATTCTTTGCAAATTTTGAACATCTCTCAGCATTCTTTGGTTGAATTCCGGATCGTTACCATTAGCTCTTAAATTAGTAGGACGAGCAACATTCACTATAGTTTCAGCTGGTCCAATTTTTTTCAATGTCAAGGTCTTGAAACCTGGATCTCTTGAGACCCATTCATGTTCCAAGAATAAAATCAGATGGATTGGGATCCATGTCAATAAAAATGCTAAAGCATCAAAATAAGTTGAAGCCAAAGCACTAGCCATCTTGGAGAATTCATAAGGATCACCTTCAACTTGTAATTCACCGTAAATCAATGATATTAGGAAATCTTCATGAGGCATGGCCCCATCTATAATCCAAGTGAAAAACCTACTAGCAGCTTTCCAAAATAATGGTATCTGAATCAGAACACCAAATAATAATCCTGATATTGTTAGACCGTATCTGAACAAATGTACAAAAGTATCTCTAAATTTGATGAAGATTAGTTTCAAAGGCACAGTATCTGGTGTGTCTTCTTTGAACTGTGTGGTAAATTTGTATTTAACATGACAAATATCACAGCTTGGATCCCTTCCTGAATGTTTTAACCATTCTTCTAGACAACCTTGATGAATATATTTGATAGAACCTCTGCATTTACACGGGTAGAATAATGGGTCATCTGGAGTGGCTTCACCACGGCAGATACGACACGATTGTTCTTCCATGATATGATATTAGATGCGGGTTATATGGAAACAGTTGATACCGAATAAGCCAGTCTTCACAAAGACCTCTGTGTACCAGTGATGAGACCCCGTTCTTCAATAAAAGCTTGAGATATTCTTTGAAATCAACCGATTATCGATTAGGACAACAACAAATATAGCAGATTTCACCTTTTTTGGCAAACCAACGAATAAACCAAATGATAAAACACAGCGGTAGATTAGTCCGATATTGCTGAAGTGATAAATCAATCAATAAACTATTATCTGTAAATGCAACTCTTGAAAATTGATGTTTCAAATTATCAAGAGGAAATTAGTTGTGTCACTTCTTTTTCCATTAGGGCAAGTAAAAAAAAAAATAGCCATCAATCAATGATTCAGCGCCAAACATAAAAAAAAATCAAGTGAAGTGTAAAACTTCGCGAAGGTTCTTTGAAATGCTTAGGTAATCAGCAACGTTATATTATCGATAACGGTGGTAGGTAAATATATGGCAAACCTTGTCAAAAAAGAATAAGAAATGTAAGCTCAATACTACAGCTTTATTGTAGTGGATATCGATGAGTATATTAGTTACATAGGACACTCCTCGTTTAAAAGTAGTACCAAAAAGTATTTCGAAAATCAAGAATTTGTTCTGAAGGCTCCCTGCTTCTTTCAACTTGAAAGCGCTTATTGTTTTCACATCAATGCTAATCCTACACAATTACCTTGATTAGCCAGATATAATCCGAGTCCATATAGCAAGGGCAAACACAAGACATGTACGCTATAAAGAACTAAACAATCCTCTTGCGTATCATAACGATACGATATTCTGCCATTTACAAAGTTCACTGGAATTCTGGCCCTCCCGATATTTATTACTGGTATTTGATTTTCTTTGTGATTACGTCAATCACAGAATTAGGATATTTTTAAGATTCGCGAATTATTGCCAAACAGTTTGTACTTTGAACGCTGAACTGGTCCGGGTAAATTTGTGCAGAGTCCAATTCATGGTAAAGTCGCGTTTGTTTATAGAAAGCTATTACAAAGATTGAACTCGAACTCAATATTGTAAGCTAACTAGCCACAGAGAGTACACCATGATAAGAAGACAGCCAACTACAATCACATTATCACCAGAAGATGTCATCAGCTATGATGAAGAAAAGGCGAAACAGCAACAACAACAGTCACTGAATCAAAACCAAAGGTCATTCAATCAAAATGGTGCTTCTCAGGATTCTGTTTTGCAAAGGCTACAAAGTCTGAAATCTAAAGATGAAAGGATTGGTTTGAGAAGTAGCAGTAGAAACTAGCTATAAGGAATTTATTTGCTATCGAACTAGAAGACAAAGTCAGAGAAATTCAAACATCCATCTGAGCTTATCACAATTCCCATTATGTGTATTAGGGCCTTAACACTGGCGGCTATCAGAGACTACACTATGATCAAACATAAAATGTGTTGGTATTAAGTAAAACGAAATGAACGAGCAACGAGCAGTATATTATCCCAGTTAACAAAAGCAAAGCTGTCAAGATTATCAAAGCAAGATTAAAATAAATAGGAAACAGATTAAACGCCTTCAACCTTACACTAAAACATGAAGACAAAATAAGTAACAAGCACACAACAAATGAAAAAAAAAGGGAGATAATCGCACAATGCTTCCAAGAAGCTGGTAGTCTTTTGGATTCAGTCTCCTCTGAGAAATAAAACATAGGGCAAAACCTAGGGTCTGTGTTTACAGCATAACTTTTGCTGTTTTCATACAAATAACTTGAATAGATTCATTTGAAATATTTTTTGAATTTTTCCAAAACAGACATGCTAGTGTAATATCTGACTTGACGGCCACCATTTGTGTTTTGTAGGTTAACCAAATTTTTCTGTTGGTTTATTGAATTTGAAAGAGAGCCGTTTCTTGGTGTATCATTGCCCATCAATGTACCTTGGGTACTTGAAAACAGTTCATCATCACTATCGATTGACTTAAAACTTTCGTCATTTTCGTCATTTTTGTCTTGATCATCAATAGAGTTTTGGTGCTCGATAATATCTGATGATCCAAATGGACTTATATCCCCCACTGAAATATTCGTGAAAGCACTAGTATCAGTATCAGACTTGTAATTTATATTGTTGGCGTTAGGACCATCTTCACTGATTTGATTCTGTTCACTTGTACTGTGGAAACTCTTATTTGTTGCGCAAGTGTCAAATATTGTACTATTTTCATTGATGGTTGCCTTCAAATTTTCGCTGTAGAGGTTTAAATCTTCTGGATATAGCACATTGTTTTCAATTCCTGTTGAATCTTTTTCAACTTTGAATTTTGAAGTTGTAAGCCAATTCCCATCAACCACAAACTAGCACTCAGTCAGTAATAGAATTTTAATGGTGCCAATCTTTAGATACACTTACCTTGAATATGACTTTCTTTTTTGGAAGTTCAATCGTAGCAGCGTACAATCCATCTTGATTCTGAAGTAGCTCTATTGATCTGGACCAATTGTCAAAACTTCCAGTAACATAAACGGATTCAGTAACCTTGAAAGGCCTTTTTGTCATTAGTATCGAATACCGCCGTACCTAATTCACAATTGACACTCACCACTCAAACGTGAACAATGATGTTGACATATTTTTCTATTATATTATTGTACTCTTTCCTGTATTTAACCCCCTTCTACTCTATATTTACCGCCAAAACAAACAAAAAAAACAAAAAGCCAAAACACTGTTAAACCCACAAAGAAGTTGTTTGTTTTAAAGAGTAAACAATTACTAGCTTCTTTCTCTCAACAATCTACTTGATCCCTTTTGATCACAGTAGAAAAATAAGGGTGGCTCAATAATAAAATATAAAAATATTTGCCAACAATTATTTCAGTTTTTCATCATTCCTACAATTTGCAGCCTTTCCCGTTAACTTTCTTGTTCTTCATAGGCAAAAATCCCTAATCGATATTAACAATATAATAAACTTTATTTGTAGATAACAGCGGGTAGTCACCTGAAAATCACGTGATTCTGATTACATATATATATATATTGAAACTACCGTTGAGTTCAGGATTAAAAATGTGAGAGGGCGGGGATCCCTAAGGCATCGTTACTGTGAGGTAGTAATACTTGAAGAGAAGATGTTTTGAAATTATGTTTCAAGGGTGATATAAGTATGAATGTATTGTATGTGAAACGAAAACATGTGTACAGTGTACCCACCTACGCACTCAAAATGAATTTAAAAGTAGGAATCGATTGCATTTACCGAATTAGGAAACATGCCCGATTTAAAATTTTAAAAAAATGAAAAACTAGATCTTTTCCGCGAATTTCTGATGGATCATATGAGGAAGCTAAATATGGTATACATTTATGAAACAAGAATTCGATATAGACACAATCCAGTTAAAAAGGGCTTCACTTGATGAAACACAGATGCACTTGAAGCGCTTCTCAGTCTTGAAAGATCACATATTATCCTAGGACTTTTTGAGCTAATATCAGTTTCATTTTCAGTTCCTATGTACCTATGTACTCCTACAAGTTCCGCACATCAACAGCACCCTGAACTGTTTCAAGGGGATCACAATTGCCCCAAAATCACCCTAATACTCGATTAAAAGTGAAATTTGGCTAGATGAAAGATATCGGTCTGTCGCTTTATTGGCTTTAAAGCTTTGGATAGTATTGGATTTTGGTCTACCTTCAACCGTTTAGATCATAACTAGAGTTCTAATCGTATTCACTTTTTAGACAACTGCGACACACAGTAGTGAGCTTGCTACGTTAATGACAAAATTTAAGTCTGAATGTTTTGTCATTGAAAATTCGTACATATTACAGCATGTTCTATACTTGATCATCATCATCGCTATCCACCATCGAGTTGTTTTCACAAGGTTACAAATGATCAGGGGTCAATGCACTTACATGTACCACAATTCGAACGGAAACTCTTTCTTGATTCATATAAACATATCAGTGGATCTGTTTACGATATTCTAGCCTATAACCGATGTTAATTTTAATGAAAAAGTCTAGCTCAGTTCTTTTTCGTAAAAAATTCAAGTCTTCCCTCATATGTTTGGTAGATCGAAGAAAATTACCGTATCTAGAAAGTGAATGAAACGCGTATTTTTTTTTTCACTCGCGTTAAAAAAAAATTACTGATTTTGTATATCAATTTAGAAGCCTAGAAAGACTATACGTCAAAATGGCCTGTTAAAACCAACTTACTTTTTCATTCTGCCGCCAAATTAATCATGTGGTATTAATTTAAAAAAATTAGGTGAACTAAATGAGACTTAATTGTATAAAGCTGCATGCCGCAAATGATTACAGATACTTATAAATATACCCAAAAACTGGTACCGGGTTTTGTAAAGTGTACCTCTACTTTGTTTACGTCCATGTCTTTAAAGTTTTCAGCTTGTAATGAGAGATCGTATCTCTCTTGATAATCGGGTGATTTTAATGGTACAACTACTACGCCTAGGATGATAAAGGTCTAGTAAGGGCATCTATCGAAAATTCATAACTGCTGCTTATAGCTGAAAACATTGTTTGTACGTTTATTAACGTTTGTGTGTAAATTCCACATGACTTTAATGAAGGAAAAACGTTTTTTGTCAACCTCTTCTTCACCTAGTATGTGCATTAAAAGCCAGGTCAAATGAGAAGCAACTTCTGTGAGACCACGTCTTCAATACGCAAAGCATGGAGCTTCAGTTTCAGCTACTTGTCTTCAACTGGACCATCTTATGAAAACTCACTGTGTAACGTTCTCGAATAACCTTATAGGTGCGCCTTTGTCAAAGTAATTTTTTAAAGGAAGATTCATCAATACCGGCGTAAATCGTCTTAATCATCAGTAACAGTACACAACTAAGAATGGGCCTCGTAAACAACAACACCAATTGATTATGGATGGCCAAATCACTAAAATATCAAAACATCTTTATGACCAATCATTTTGATGTCAATTAAAGTCCGGTAAATCTAATAGTATACTAAATGTGTTGCGATGCAATACACATAGGGTTTTCACGCTTTTGATTCTCTGATGGAAATTATGCTTCAAGGGGCGAAGCGGTTACTTCATGAGGGATTTGAAACATATAAATAGCTTCATGTATATTATTAGCGCTGTCCCAAGGGCTAGCCATTTGGAAACAATCTCAGCTCCTGCTTGTGCTTCATGAAATCAAAGATTGACATAATCTGAAGCACGAAAGACTAATTCAAGTGTGTGTGTAAAATAGCTGTTCAAACACTGCTTTAATGAGGTGATGTTTCTCTCCCTTCCTTAGCTGTTGATCGTTTCAAATGTATTGTATAGCAACGCGAAAAGAGGAAAAAAAAACTTTATCACCTTCACGAGCCCACACACACACACTTTGCTCAATTAGGAAACTTAATGGAAAGGTCTAAAATTTGACGCGCGGCTTTTTCCTACCCCATTACTGAAGATGATTAACAAGTCCAGAACAAGAGTTCCTATAAGTTCAATTACTAAAGCGCAAGGGGAAGAAGAGGAAAACCTAGGTAGAAAGTAATTGAACAACCCATTGTTTGAAGCTTCAACTGATTGTTCTTCGGCACAAGTTGTGTATACCTAGCTTCCTTAAGTAGCCTTAATGTACACTAAAAACTATAAGGAATGTCTGTACAGTGATTTCTAGGTGCATATACTGGAATCCTTGAGATCGTATGTGAAGGAACATTAGACTACATTGCATTTCCTCAGAGTGAGCTCTTTCTAGACCGGCAATTGTTTTCGAGCAAGACCTTCAACTCTTTGTAGGCCGACTAACTATTTTTTAAAAGTCTATCTAAAGCTGAAAATCAATTTAGTCCCTAAAAGAAAAAAGAAGGCGCACAACGCTACTCCCTGCTTAATTTTACATAAACTAGTGCACTCTGGAGTACGCTATAAGTAAAATTGGCCAATGAGTTCTTTTTTTTTTTATTATTGATTGATAAATGCCAGTTGCTTATCAGATGAACTTTCATATCATAGATTCTAATTATTGAAGTGGGAAATTACAACCTACGATATGTGACACTGTACAGTTTGAACTTGAAACAGCTAAACTTAGTGAGTTGAGCGTGAATAATTCAGCGAGATATATTTCTAGCTAGTACTTCGTAAATACTGAGCTTTGAAGTTCAGTCAAAAGGAAAACAGGACCGCTGCGTCAAACATATCGCATATTCGGAATTCATTTACATGGCCATTAAAATTCAGCTATTGATTGAGGAATGGTATACAAAGTTTGATGCTTGAAAATGACTTGCAAAAGGATTCCCAGTTATTCCTTGAACCCAGAGACAAGCTTCCTTGACTGATGCCCGGTACGATTAAATTGAAAATTCTAGAGATATAATTACGTCTTAAATGGGAAACAATTGACTTCGACTTTTACCAACGGGCCTTGTACTGAAAACTACAATTTTCAAAAGTAATTTGGGAGATCCTGTTATCGTTGAAACCCTGTTGACTTCAACCGACGGTGTGCTTTGAATCAATGGCATTTTCGTCTCCTATGTCTGACTTTTTTGTAACAACGTTTGCCCATAAAGACCATTAAACCAAGCCGCTTTCCCATATATACTTCAAATCCTGTATCATTACAAGTGTTCATCATTTAGATTATGTTGCTCTTTAGCATTTTCACAAGGGAGAGCACTCCTATAATCTGCCTACTTACTTTTCTTCACTACCAATATGAGCACACCAAAACTCATTCGGGGGCGCTTTTCCAGTATCCTGGCTTAAGCTTGTTTTAAGCTCTTGTCTATAGCCATTACAGTCTGAGATTTCCCAACTAGGAAACCATGGTACGAAAGAGGTATGAGAAGATATAACTGGTTAAGAAGATCAACTATTCATTCTTGGGCTATACCCAGCTTCTTCATGTCTTTTCAATGGCCAATCTATATGCCTGTGAAGCTTTTGCTACATTGAAAATATTCGAGGTAGGTATCTTCAGCTTTTGCTTTCAACAAACCATTTAACAAAATTTCAATTTACAGATCTACTAAATTAAAGTAGATGCATTTAAAGGAGACTATTGTAGATCAGTGTAAAAATCCGAGACCTGCATATTCTCGGTGAACTTCTTACGAAAAATGTGCAGTACGTTCAACCTGTTAACAAACACCGTCCAGGTTCATACGTAAAGATTTGAGATATAAGAACGCTAATTCCAGCATCTTTGCTTCACAATGCCTTTGGTGAAAAGTCTGTTGAAGGAGTGTAATCAAGCACTCGAAAGGCTGTTCCAGATGAGTTTTAGTTCATGCTACAAAAAGATCTGCAAATCTTGACGATTTGCAGATAAGAAGTACTAAAGCTGTTGTGACTATTCACAATTTAAAAAACCATAGTACTTTATTCAACTGTGTCGATACTTCAATAGACAACTCAAGTGTCAAACACATGAATACAGACCGTGCTATTCTTGGAGAGGCAAATGATGGCTCAGCTTCCTTAAAGAAATTGCCCTCCCAGTGTTCGGTGTGGCTTTACTTTGAATTTTGAGCCCGAAAGCTAAGCTGCAGCGTTTTAGTGAGCCATACGTTTCAAGCTCACGAAGGTGCAAAATAAAGAAAGCAAGCTATGTCAAATTCACTAAACTGATCAGACCTTCTGACATTAACGTAGCGACTACTTTTCAATATGGTGAACCAAAATACACCATATGTGATTGCCTCATAAAATTTTAGTATAAAACTATAAAACTTCCTGAGAAGAAATCTCAAACCAGAACGGGTCACAATAGTTTCATTATACTTCTATTGGCTTTTCAAACAGTTGAAGCATAACGTGATAAAGTCGTCTGAATCGATGAACTCTATTCACA
Source organism: Hansenula silvicultrix (assembly GCA_030574755.1). NCBI lineage: Eukaryota > Fungi > Ascomycota > Saccharomycetes > Phaffomycetales > Wickerhamomycetaceae > Hansenula > Hansenula silvicultrix. The sequence continues at coordinate 386,748 of JAJMFL010000004.1, forward strand.
TAATGCTCTGGAATTGAGTTTCGTTCGGGCTACTATGTAGACAGTGGTAAATTAACAATTAGGCGTAATACTTCGCAGAGTACTTAATAATGCCAATCCGGGTTTAGCTTGCGCCAATTCGAGACTTCAAGAGCACAAAGTGCTAATTATTTTAGTTATTTATACACCGAAGGATGAACTTCTCAAAGTCAATATAAAGAAGGTCCATATTAAAATATATTATTTATTCCGAAGAGAGAACAGGTAAGTGAATTGAAAGCGAATGAGTTGATTCATACTACTGAAAGTTTACAGCGGTCTGGCGAAGTAATTTCCAAAAGTGTGATACAACTCCAGTCAGCGTAGTTTAAATAGAGGACGACTAAGGAATTCAATTATATCTTTCCAATGCCCTGTAGAAAAGAGTCTGAAATTGAGACCTTTCAAAAAGTGTTCTGCTGGTTTAATATATGGTGCTTCATTATAGTTGTTTAAGATCCGCCTTATGTTGGTTTGCAATACCTAAAATTATCATAAGCACCTAAGTTCAAACTCAAAGCTGGAACCACAAAGACTGTATTTGTGCTTCATAGACGAAAGCCAGTTGCAATAAGGCGGAAAATATGTCTGAATCAGTGCTTTCTCCAATTCACTGGACACACAAGAATATAGGTAACAAGAAATCGTACATTCGTCTAAATCACCGTCTCTGGCTTCCAAGCTTCGTTAATTCCATGGCGTGATATGCTAAAATTATCACAAGCCTTCAGTTCGTAAGCTACACGAAGTCACGAGATATATTGGTTCTTGTCCTTCAAAGGTTTTGATTAGGTTGTTGTACGACTCTTGTAATTCTAAATTGTATTTCAGACAAGATATACGCTAGGGAGACATCTGCTAAAATAAAATAGAGTGCTTTTTTTTCTTTGAGTCAGACAATGTATTTACATGGTACATTTTGCTAAACTTTAGCTGTACATTTGGATAATAGGTGTTACTACGTTAAGAATATGAGGTGCTTACAGTATATTGTACCCACGGAACATTGTACTCTTCCCCGTCAAAGGTATTCAAATTTTTCATGAGAGCATTAAGTTACAGATTTATTGGACACTAAACTTTCTAGAGTACTAAACCTTTTGAGATAAATTGATACAAGTTATTTTTATAAAGTTAGCAATTATGCTTGAGAATACTTATTCTGTTGAAGATCTCAGCACAAGCTTACTCGAATTTGAAACGGCCTGGTAAGGTCAGTTTTCAGGTCTGAGTCTCAGTGGGTAAGAATGCTTTCGGGACTAGTAAAGAAATGAAAACCTAGAGAAGTGTCGATATTTTTACTCGATTTGGGGCGCTCAATTTTCAAACTGAAAGGCATAAAAAAACAGATCCAGATAATGTACAGTATGCAGTGCCCTAATATATCTCTTGGACTCAAACTTATGAAACATATTGACATGAGGACGTTTTTGCACAATGAAGGCATGCTACAGGATCGAAAATAGCAAGGGAGAGAGTTTCACGGGGTTTCAAAATTTAAATTTCTAGTAAACTGTGTTATATGGGGCAATCGTAGAAACGCTTTAGTACGATTGTAAAGGAAAAAATTGTTGAATTGAGTTTCAGTTTTACTGGTACTATTGTTTAAAGTACATCCTTGTATAGTAATCGTTCATGCCACGCAATGAAGAAAATCATAAAGGTTAAACTTTTGAATCGTTCATAGTACTACTCTTTAAGTATTGAAAAAAATATCTACCCCTGTGTAAATGAGACCGATTTAAATGGGAAACGTAATTGAGAGTCAGCTTAACCATCTTTCAAAACTCACCCTCTCATGAGATATGCTTCATGCAATATGCACATCTTGCTACTATTTGTTTCATAGTCTGCGTAATTAAGATAGGGAGGTACTTCATACTTCGGTGTATAGAAACTGTTACATAAATTATCCCTGGACTCAGTTTACCCCCTTTTAGCTGGACTCGAGTGGGTTTTTTTTTCAATCTCCAGCTATCGCTTTTTTCACATAGAGATCCAAAAAGTAATTAAAATCATGCCAATATTGAGGTTGGAAACTATGCCTTGGATTCTAAGGATGAACAATATACCCTTAGCTTTTATATTACTCAATTTCAATTTAGATCGTCCATTTAAACCTGTGCTGTTGTTTCAAGGCATTGTTTATTCGTTCGATTCAATTGCTTGAGCTTTAAAGACTTGAAAAGCCGTAGTCTCAAAGCATGAATCTGAAAAAAGAAAGCCCAGACACCAAAACTTTTTTTTTTTATCATCTCCATAGTTACCAATATATGTACAGTGAAATATTTTAAATTGAAGCACGCAGCAAAAAGGAAAAAGGTAGATAGAGTCGATGGATATAAATAATACTTTTGTAGTTAAGTGCTAGTTACAGATATGACCTTGGGACACATTACTTTGAAACAAAGTCAAGATCAGTACATACTATGGGATATCCTTTTCTTGGCTATTGAAACCAATCATAAAAGTTATTGGTGTTACGGTGTATATTTCCAGCTCTAAACCAAAATGGCTAGGTCAAGGTGATTTATTAGGCGGTTAGTTTACCCTTGATGTAGGTAGGGCGAGTTTAACGACCGCTCCAGTGAAAAAGTATTAAAGATCACATGAAGCTATAAAGATTCGGATTCAAATTGTTTTATATGAATTTGATGATCATTTTAATCAATCATACTATATAGACTTTCTCAAATTGAAAGAGCCCCATGTTGATCATTGACTTTCTTATGAGTGTAGATGTTGACTAAGTACTTAATAGAACAACGAGTGGTTTTTCAAACACAATACGAACGAACAACCGATCCCTATCAATTTGAGCAAAGGTGAAAATTTTAAAAATGTAGCCCAAGCTATTTGCAGAGTTTGTGTTACTATAGTTATTTACTGCGATGTATTTTATAAGTAGTACATGGGCCGGATCAGGTTTGAAAGTTTTTAATGCAGTCTATAAATTGATTTTTTGCCAACTTGTGTGTATACATTTTATGTTCTAAGCCGTGTGTTCAAATTTGATCGGAGGATGGACTCGAACAAGAATTCAAGTCTCTGTTACATTTTTTTTTTTTTTTTTTTTTTTAAAATTCAACATGAGAAAATTGAGATGCACGCCTTTCGATGCACGCCTTTCTTTTACAAAGTGCTCATGCTCTTAATTAAAAAGATTGGTGCACACTGATAACCATAGTGATGGGGATCTTATTAAACTTGCAGATGAAAGAAAGAAAACTGTATGTAAGAAGAAAAGGAGGTTTTGCACTGCGTATTTGAACTTTATGTCAGACCAGTTTTGGATTTTCTAGACCCAAATATTTCCCACAGTTCTTTTTCGCCCAACCCTGGACGTTCAAACAGAGATTCAATTTATATAAAAAGTTATAGAAATCCTTCATTCTTTTAAAACAATTGATACGAAGCTTAACTATTGTGAATCTTTCAAGTTCATTTATCTTATATAATTGACCTTGTCATTCTTCATTAGCACTTCTAACTTCATTAAAAGTCCCATCTTATACCATCTCCATCCTTTTCTTTGCTAGCTATTTTAGTCTACTTGATCTTTTCTCCCATTTGGTTACTATTAATTTATTAGCCAAAAAAAAGTCAACAACCATAAGATCATCATTTTTGCTAAAGATTTAACTACATTCATTGCTCATTAAACATTTCATAGTCATCGTCATTTCATTGAGCTTCATCTTCCATATAAAAAATTCATCATTACACATTCATTCTGCACTGCACAATAGAATTTTTTTTTTCTCATACGTCAATAAAGTTTTAGGGTTTCACATTGAAAAAGAAATATTTATATATTTATATATATCTTGATATTTTCACATCACCTTCTTTCTCATTCAAGATCAAAACAGAAGTATACACACAAGGTCAATCTTTAAGCTCCAAAATATCACAATTAAGTCAGTCTATGCTTTAAATTCATTGATCATTGTATATAATTGTTGCCGCTCCATTTTACTGTCAACCGCCCTAATTTTTTCATTGAATTAACCATAGAATCCTCAACGGCGCTTCATAAGTATTAGTTCATCATGTCAATGTATTCAAACACACCAATGGCGCTCAAAAGAAGAATCACATCAAGATTAGCTGCTTCTCATCCAAAAGTGAAAGCTATGGAGCAAAAAGCTCATACCAATGCTGTTCAAACGTATATCCCGGATATTCTCAAACATCTAACAGAACTTGAAGCTACAACAAAAATGAATCCTCAATTGATTCAATCTCAACCTCAGATCACTGTTGCTATGAGACCAATCTTGTTTGATTTCTTGATGGATGTTCATAACAGATTGAAATTATCAAGTCAAACATTTTTCCTTGCCATTAACATTATTGATAGATATTGCTCTTCAAGAATTGTTAGAAAAGATCATTATCAATTGTTAGGATTAACCGCCTTATGGTTAGCTTCAAAATATTGTGATTCCAAAAACAAGATCCCTTCAATTGATTTTCTCAGAGCAACTTGTTGCCATTGCTATTCCAAGAACTTATTTGTTGAAATGGAATCACATATCTTGAAATCATTGAAGTGGAACGTTGGTGCTCCAAGCCATGATTCATTCATTGACTTACTATTGAAAGAAAATGCACTTGATTTCAAGCCTGAAAGGGTTCATGATATCAAAGCTGGTGCTAACTACTTGTGTCAATTGAGTCAATTTTTTACAAGAATCACTTTCAATTATTCTATTTCAATGATTTCAATTGCATCCGTTTTAATCACGACAAATTCATTATCACTGTTGCATGATAATCAATTTGTTCATTTCAATACTCAAACAAGCAACAGTTTGAAGTTGAACAAATTGTGTGCCTTGATGTTGAGTGTTCTTCGAGAAAATACTTTACCCCCATCGATTGATAACAAATTTTTCAAATCTAATAATGATACTACTTGTTTGAATTCGATCTTCTCATATGCCACTGAATTTAAAAACCATTCCCAGACCTATTCACCATCAACACCTTTATATAACACACCAATGGCCTCGAGAACATCATCAACGTCATCACAGTCATCGAACGCTTCCAGTGTTTTATCCAAAACATCAGCTGCTACAAGCTTAATGACCCCACCAACATCGTGCACTGCATCACCAATTGAATTCAATGCTGGACAGAATAATTCAATTGATCATCAAAGACCAGTTGCCTTTTCTTTGCAAGATTTGAAGATTCACTGTCTTACAAATTTTTCTTCAAACTACACCACCACTCCACAACAGATACAGCTACAAGATATAGAGAGAAAAAGAACAAACTCATGGGGTCCAGAAGATCAAGTCAAAAGGTTTTTATCCCAGGAGAACTTAACATCTGATTAAAGTGCTTTCGTTCAACAATTCTTTTTTCATCTATCTTACGTCTACAAACAATGTCAATAATACTTATAATTACGCTAATAAAGTCTAACCAATAGAAAAATAAAAGAAGATAGAGGACAAGTTATTTGTTCATTATAATCCCAACCCCTGTTATCATTATATTCTTCAACAGTTGATCATAATAAAAGAAAAAAAAAAAGAGAAGATATTGGTTATCCAATTATAGATTACATGGATTGTACAACCATATAGTACAGTTGATTACGTTGTTTACGCCTGTGAATGTCTTGAATTTTTTCATTATAATACTTCCATTTTTTTAAACACATTTTTGAGTCTACATCCTTTTTTTTTTTTTGATTTTTTATCCACTGTTGTTTTCGTCTGCTTGATTTCACTTTAAGTATCAAAGCTGGTCTTTATACATTCCCTTTTGTATAGTCATTTTGCTATACGTTATATATGTGTTCTTTGCTAAATGCTACCTTGTATATTAAAAGCACCTTCGTACTTGATCATTACAACTCGTAACACATAACACTTGCTCAACATTTACATATTCGAGTTGTTCACTGGCATAACTTTTGCTTTACGTGGCTGAATGTATCTACCTACATGTAAAATGTCATATTACGAGTTATGTTGTCAAGAAAAAATTGCATCAAAAAAACACTTATGCTTACAAATCGCAACTTCAATCGTAAATTAACAGTTTTAGGCTCCAATATGTGCACCTTAATTCTTTTATTACTCCCCCATTTTGAATAATTCGATAGAGTAAATTTCACCAAAAATAGGACCTCCTCGAGCTAGATTATCAATCGACGGCCTGATCCGTCAACATGAGAATGGACAGTTTTTCAAAGTCTGTATAACCCTTTGAAGCTAAACAACTCGCTTGTCCATTTAATCCCTAGAAAACCTTTTCAATTTTACTGTCTATAGCTCGATAAGTTATCGTTTGTTAGGCGTATCAAACAAACCTACTCTGAACTAGTGTCTATACCTAAGCTGAAGATCCACTTTCATACATGAATGAAAAATGGTTGCAAAGTGAGAAAAAAAGGAGAGTTACATCACCACTTGCCATCGAGGCACATTGCTCCACGATTATTGGACTGATGGATGATTGAAATCTCATGTCTAGACTTTCCAGATTGATCTTAACTGAAAGCTTTTTCAATTGCCCATATTTTATAAAACATTTGAGAGCATTTTGTCAACTTTTGATTAACTACTGCATATAATTTTCAAGGCAGAATTTAGTATGGAGGCATACAGGTTCACAACTCATGGCGAGCCAAATTGAATAGACCAAACCTCAAACTAAAAAAACTAAAAAATATTGGAATTTATTAAGAGCTTATTTATTTTGGAGCCTACTCCAAACCCTTGTAGTTCGAACAAGTTTCCGCTAATAACCAGGTATCAATCAGCAAAATTTTACAGCGTTTATACAAGAGACCTCGGTACGCCCTTTGTCCTCCACTAATATAATTATTTTACAATTCAGTTAACTACAATTGGGGAAGAATAATCAAGCTTTTGATGTAAAGTTGCCTATGATCCCTTTTCTCTACAATAAGCTTAAACAATACTAGGGGGCCAATTATCACAGAGCAGTCAAGGTGTTTGATGGTTAAGCTTTGTTGGAGTTGCTGCGAGCTCTGTAGAAATAGTGAAGAGGTCCGGTCAAATTGACTTCCATTGTAAAATAAGTGCTGAAATATCCATCACGCAATAATTTAGCTCAACTTGGATCAGGATCCCGCTTGAATCAGTGAGCCCATGCAACTTTATTGGGTTCCAGCGAGAAAAATGGCTCGACTCTTTATTGGCGTTGGTACATATGTGAATTTGACTCTTTGTTGTATCTTATGTTGCGATAAGCGAAAACACTTTTAGTGCCTTTGGAATACCACCGCTTCAATAGTTGAACATAATTCGACAATTTGCAAAATTCTTACAGTTTTAATTTATGGTGAAATTAATATTAAGATCTACATTTACACGCTGCTGCTACTTGTAGTTTAATTTTCCACATCTACCTAAGGACTACAACTTGGAATAGTGTGCCCTCTCTGGAAAACATTGAAGTGCTTCGGTGATTCTAATTTAACTCTGGCTGAAGGATTTGCAAGAAGGCTGTAACCGTTCTAGAGTAATTTGAGTCATAATAGGGCACAATGGGCACCAAATTGGTATTGCTAGGTTTGTCTTTCATACGAATGGTATGGTTGATCAGTGACGAAATTGAAAAAGCGTGTGAGGGATGGCCTTTGTTAATATATTACGAAGATTTCATCACAGTAACTTTAATGTGAAATGTTAAATCACCACTGGCTTCGAATTTCTACAAAAGGGGGTATGTTCTTTTTTCGCTGGCCAATGGTTGTTTGATTGCTAGTATGACTTTCAGTGAATCAAACATTAATTAAAATAACGGATCTCAATGCTAATAGTGTTGAATTAGAGTTCCACAAAGCCAATCAAAGGTTTTGATCGTCTAATAGTGTAAAATTTTCATTTATGTGAGCTAGATCTTATACATTTTGTTTAAAGTTCAAACTTAATTGTCCACCTGGCGTGTAAGTGGTCGATTACCAACTCTGGACGACAGATTTTGTATAAAGTATGGGCTCCGGGTCATACATAGCTTGTCTTGTGGAATAATTTGAGCTTTACCAAAAATGGTGGTAGTAGATCTCTTTTGATCCAAGAAATGTTGAAAATATTAAAATGCTTCAATTACCAGATTTCTCGCAGCGTATATACACTTTTGGCTTATGCAAATAGACTGACAGTAACAATACAAAATTATTGTTGAATTCAAGCCACAACCGAAATAGCGAGTATGTGATCATTGTGGAATTGACTTTTAGAGTTATAAAGTGAAAGTTACCCCAAAAAAGCCAGCTTGATATACCGAATGATACTAATACAATCAGTTCATTTCTGGGTATTGAAGTCAGATTGTCGTAATATCATCATATTGAGTGCATTTGGTAAGACATTTCTTGTGCACTTAAAGTTGACTTTTCCCAAAAAAAAATTGGATACGTCTAATCTATCAGTACTGTCAAAAGTTAACTCAATTCAGTTAGGATCGGTTCAAGCCTATTTTACTCAAACTCACAATGGTTTTTAAAGTTTTTTAAAATTGTTCCCTTCTTTATTCAGTTTTACTTTAAACTACCTTCCATAAGCAGTTGTACAGTACAAAACCGTTGCCCGAGAGATCCAAAGGGTTTTCAATTAAAATTCTTGGAACTTTTTGTTAAGTGCAACAGAACTTATATACAATAATATACAATAGGGGAAAGGGTGGAGTTGAATTAATTTATGAACAGTTCACTTCAATGAAGTATTGTAGAACTTGGGGGATCTCCTAAGTTTGTACCTGACTCTTGGATTTTTACAGAAGCCATTTCCCGTGTCGCTTTGTGTGATTAAATGAGAAACCACTTGAACTAAACTGGCTCTAAGGTGTGTGGATCAGACTTGTTCATATGTACACACCATGATATATACCTTTTTGCAAAAGGGAGATCAGGATTATTTTCCCCTTACAACGCACAAGCTTCAATAACTTTAAACAAGGAACCTCCAGATTGATTTAAATCTTTACAAAAGTTTATCAAAACGTTTCATAATTTTTGAAACGACAAAGCTAATTTAGATTTATTAACTTTATGAAATTAGTCTACTGTTGAAATCTTTAGGGTCGCATTAAAACTTCCTGGGGGTGTTTGGATGTAGGACTGGATCTGAATCTGGAGACTAGTGCAGATATCAGATAAACGAGGCCAAATGGCAGAATTTCGTGTAATTAATGGATGACACGATTTGCTTGTCTACAAGATTTGAAAACAATCCTTGTTAGCGGCTGGGGTATGATAGCATATCTTTGACAGGTAGTAGAATGCAATATACTGTTTCAGATAACTATAATACCAACTGAGAAAGAAAGAACAGTTATTTGTAGCAGCTTGTCAAAGACAGGGATCAGAAAGGTTTAAAACTACTTTAGCATATAACAAAAAAAATAATAGGCCCTTTAGTGTGCTGACCGGCTCTTTTCGAAAAAAAAAAATACTACTAGTTATTATTATATATGTTTATATATGTATACGCTTGATCAGCAGAAGGTTGGCGAAGTGAATTGAATTGAATATTTATTTACAGTAGTTTGAATAGCAACGGTTCTGTTATTTATTCAGTAAATTGGGGGGTTTTTTAAGGCGGCACCTGTATTTTTGAAATCATAAGGAAAATTATGGCAAAAAAGAGATGTAATGATTCCAATGGTCAAGATATATCAACAAAATTGAGTAAGAAGGAACTAATCAATGCATATGATGGATACAAACCAAATTCCACTAGTGAGAAGCTAGATCGTTTCAAGCTTGACCAAGTAGATTGCACTGATATACGGAAATACATCAATCAAAGAAAACCATTGATTGTTGATTATGATGGTCAGCTACAAAATTTGAACATTGAAAATTTCCAACCGGATAACATTATAAACACATTACACGATGATGAATTACTGTTGGTTGAGAGGAAATATAAAGGCGGATTCGGTAGTGGGACTCAAAGAATCCAAATGAAGTTTGAAGAGTTCATGGATAAAGTTAAGCAAGGAGATGAATACTACTTGACTACGCAATATGTTGATAACGAACCTGTGAATGAAGATGAAGATGATGTGAATGGTGAAGACCCATCAAACATAATTGATGAAGAAGAAGACGAGGAGGAGGAGGAGGATGATGATGAAGAGACGGGGCTCAATGGGATCCCAGATATACCCAATGATCAATTTTCCGATACAGATTCTATTGATATGAATGATATACATGATGATTTTGATGAGATTGAAGATGGTGAACCCCAAGAGGAAGGTGAGCCAGTCTCTTCGAAATTTCCTAATGATCCGTTATATGAATCCGAGGCTATAAGAAGAATCAAAGAATTCATACAAAAACCTTTAACCAATGTTGTTAAAGATGACAACTTACCTTTAGAAATTGACATTTTAAAGCATCTAACCCCACAACAAGTTAATCTTTGGATAGGCTCGTCATCGTCCAAAACATCAAATGGTGCAGAAAAGAAGATTGAGCTCAGACCTGAAGCTGGTGATTTAGGATTGGGGAGAGGATTGATCGATGGCGGTGTATCATCTGGATTACATCATGATCATTCTGACAATCTATATGTATTGGTTAAAGGTAGTAAAAGGTTTACAATTTTCCCACCAAGTGATGCAGAAAATTTATATCTTGTTGGTGACGTTAAGCAAATTTATTCATCTGGTGTTATTGATTATCAAAATAATTTAAGAGCACCAGGTTGGAGGAAAGTCAGGGATGATGGTGCCTTGGAAACAGAAGTTGCTAAATGGAGATTGAACAACGAAACCAAATTAACCAGCCAAGAACGTGAAGAACTGATCCAACTGATTGAAGAGGAAGAAGAAATGTTGGATAACGAGTTGAATAATAAAATTGATAAAGGTGGTATAAAACAGGATCCACCTTCGTTTTCAACAATCCCGCCAATAATTTTACATTTAGATCAAATTCAAGATGAAGATTTACGTTCAAAGATTACAAAACTTGCAAAGGCCAAATGGCCAAATTTTTTCAAATGTACAAAATTAGAAGTTTTAATAAAACCTGGAACTTTGTTATATTTACCAGCTGGTTGGTTTCATGAAGTTACATCATATGGATCAGATAACGAAACAGATGACAATATACACATTGCGATTAATTATTGGTTTGCTCCACCAAACGATGAGGATAAAATGTACAAAGATGGATATTGGGAACAAGATTTTAAAAGAACAAAAGAATCATGTAATTTATTTAAAAAAGGTATTATAGATATCGTATAAATAAATGGTGCTTTATATTAATCTGACTAGGGTTATGCCCTAATTTTTCATCATTTGCTTACTCGGATCTTACATCATCCGATTTCCCGATTCTGTGAAAAAAAACCTGTCACAAAAAATCCAAATTTGTCGAAAAACTATTGTGAGAGCGTGTGTGTGCTCTTACCACCTCATCCTGTATGTGTATAGAAAAAAACATAACACTTGTATGGAAAGAGACAATTTTTTTTTCACCTAGACAACATACTTCGCTGTGTAATTCACGGCACTGTGCCGTGTGTAATTACCATCACTGGAGAACAGTTGGTCCGAGCACGTGATTATGCAATTTGTATACTTTAAGAGTGTTTTTTTTTTTTTTTTTTTTTCTTGCAAATAGAATTACTGTCAATTATCACCGTGACTCGATTTATGCATCATAAGCATTGTTTTAATTATAATTAGAATTTTCATTTAAGGCAATTGAATTGTTAGTTATTGCATTGAGTGAGATATTTGGTATTGGCAAAATTCGGGAATGCTAATCGGAAGGATAGTATAATGTAAGTAGAGAAAATAAGAATTGAAATTGTAAGTTGTAGATGACTAAAAGTAGTCGATCAACAATAGACCATTTGTTTTTAGTGGTTCCATTACGTGTTCATATTGAAACTGATTCTCAACTGATTTGTTGATCTCTGTATACACTACACTCTATTTAATATTTTTCTGCCAGAATTCAATTTAATCTTCCGACCGACACAAAAAATTCCTGCCTGGGGATGGAGATAACAGGCAAGTCCTTAGCTGGGAGAAAGAGTCATCTCCGGAATTAAATTATCAGTAAATTGTGAAAACTCCTATTGGGAAAACTCCTGAACAGGGGGGCTGCGGGTGGACCACCACTAGAGTTTACTATTTCCTTTATTGCTATTTTATTATTATAATTAATACTGAAAATAAAATATATATGAAAAAGCAGCCAACTTTATATTTCTTTTATATCTACTGTATATATGATTACAGAGAGAGCAGATGAATGATTTCTTTTACACAAGATGGCTTTCTGTCCGTGCACCTACCAGTTCGTAAAACCCTTTAATCATAGAACAAGAGAACAACAATCACATATATTGAGAATACTAGAAAGTATCACTAGATGCTGGATACTGTATACGCACTTCAACTCTTTACAACAATATATCTTCAATATAGTCCCTAGATCCACTTTAAACTTGTAACACTACTCATTTCCCAGTATCAATTCTCTGTGCGTGGCCCTAAGAATCCCACAAATCTGTGCTGCTCGCACCGCAAACAAACAAAACAAACATTTTTTTTTTTTTTCACTCAGAAGCTTTTTTTTTTTTTTTTTTTTAATTTTTAATTTTTCACGTATATACACACACACACACAGAGAGAGATATCAGAAGGGAAAAAAAAAGGTATCTGTAATTAGAGAATACTTTTTCCTATTTCCTTAGAAAAACATACAAAACAAAAACTCATACAAAGGTTATAAAGATTCCTTAGTTTGGAAAAGCAAAAGAGTAGATCAAAATTTTAATGTAAGCTACTTAGAGGATTTGTTCTTTGTGGGATTGTTTTATTTTCCATGATTTAGAGAGAGATATATATGTATCTAGAGATCTTTTCATTTTTCTGGGTTTTCTTTGATTATTCATATACGTGAAGTATGATTCATTATGGTGGATGTTGTTGTTGTCAGGATTGAAAAGTCAAAACTTCAAGAAACTGTATTTACTTGGACATGATAACTTTTCATAGCAGCTAACTAACTAGCCATATTACATCAAAAGCTTGAGTTTTTTTTTTCTATTCCACCTTATCTTGGGTTTGATTATTAGTTGGTTGGTTGGGTTATGATTGGATTATCATTGTCTTTGTGGGTTCTGTTTTAGATCTCTTGAAATACTGTTTTGTACTTGAAATTCATGACACTGGCACACACATGTATATATAACAATATGCATACATCCCATCCCGATGACAAGGAAAAACTCTGAAAGGACTAGAGAAGACATTTCTTTATCAGGGAAAAATTTAACAGGATATTTCTTTTAACATACCAGTGTTCAGAATAACTAATTTTAATGACTTTTTTCTAGTGAGAAGAAGATTTAATTATCATTTTTTCTTGATATATAATTTTACAACTCCTATTAAAGAAAAACTTTTCCAAAGGATCTTACTATTTAAAATTTCTTAATATTATAATTTACTTATAATATATCAAAGAAATATCAAGTTGTTCTTTTTTTCTTTTTTCATTAGCTTATCAAGTTTAAATATATATATATATATATATATTCCGTTGAAGTTTATCAAAGCGGTTAACTATCAACATTGGATCAATAAGAGTTATTCTATTTTGGAAAGAGGTTTTAGCTAATTTATTCCCATACAAACAGATTACTCTCTTTATTATTCCAATTATTAAACTTGAACAAACTACTTTTGAAAGTATAAAAAAAGAGAAACTTTGAAATATAAGTGGGAATATATACATCTTTCTGTTTGACTAGATCATTTGGAAGGTTGAATTTAAATAATCAGACATTTTGACTAAAGATTTTAATTAATTTATTTAGTTTGTTGTCTTGAATTATTTAAGCACTTATATTTTACAAACTAATTATGGCATTGGCAAATAGAAGACCAGTTGGATTCCCAATGGCGGATTCCACTGTTACAACATCAACAACATCACCAGCTTTCAAGCCACGTCGGTTAAGTTTGAATGCTTCGGATCCAAAGTCAAAAATTAGTACAAATGTTGAATCTGTTAGCTCTTCATCATCAAACTTATCTGATGATATGGAAGATGCTCGTGATGTTGAAATTGAAGAACATGGTGATGGTTTGAATGCCGCGGCGGTTAAAATTGAACATGGCGCTGATCAAGATCAAGATCAAGATCAAGAGATGAAGGAAATGACACCTGAAAAATCATCAAGTCCTGAAGATTTTAAAGATGTTTCGCCAACTAGTACCGTTGCTACTTCAATTAGTTCAGTTTCAAGCTCAAATTTACAAACTGACAAACCAGTAAACTCTGTGGATCCTACATCAAAACCAAAAGAGGCAAAAGCTAAAAAGCCCAAAAGTGATAAACCGGAAAAGGAAAAAAAACATAACAAACCATCAACAAGAGCTCCAATAGCTACAGGTATCTCTACAACTATTCCAGTAACAGGAGAACGTCCTAAACCAACCCAACACTCCTCACTAGATGATGGTGTCTTGTTTGCAATTTTTGAAATTTTATTCGATAAAGATGAAGAAGGTAAAGGTATGACTGTTAAACAAATTTGTGATATCTTAGTTGAAAGACATCCAGAGATGGCAAATTTATCAACAAAGACATCAAATTTGGTGTCTGCTAAATTAAATGCTTATGTTAAAAGAGTGGAAAAGGGTGAAAAATCTTTAATATATTCCCTTTCAAGAGAATGGGCTGATGCGTCTCCAAAAAGAATGGTTTATGTGTATCGTGGTCTTTTAGCACCTTATTATTATGTTCATGCCTTGGCCGCTATCGATGCACAAAAATCTCAAGAACCAACAAAATCTTCAACTCCAATGGATGGTGAATCAGAGGCAAAATTTGGTGAAAGATTTACACCTTTTGAATCTTTAAACGATAACAATTTAGGTAATCATGAAATGAAAAGACGTGCTACGGCTTTTGATTTGGGTGTTACAAAGCATACTTTTGCTGATTTACAATTGGATTATTCCTTACCTCAATTATCTATCCCATATTCAGCAGCACCTGTTACTGCTTCATTAGGCATTGGTTCAACTTTGAAATCTCCTACATCTATCTCTAAACAATATCAATCACCAATCATTTCAGATGATTTGGATTTAGATGATCTTGATAATTTCAATAATGACTTGGATGACGATGATAATGATGATTTATTGGATGATGATTTACATATGAAAATCACTTATCATAGAAATAATAAAAGATCAAAATCAATGTCATATTTATCTTCCAAAAAAGTTCGAACTTTAACAGTCGCTGCTGCTGCTCCAAGATTCTCAAAAGTGGCGGTTTCTCCCTCACCTTCTGCTGCTGCCGCTGCTGCGGCTTTACATGCTGCTGCTCTAGAAGGTTTATCACCAGCTGGTTCTGTTGCTACAGGGGTCAATTCAAATTCAAATTCACCAAACTCTTTAAGTTCCAAAAGACAATCGATGAGTTGTGAACCACCAATCGCTGCTAAATGGTTAAAAGCTGTTAAAGAAGGGTTTTTAACTCAAGATATCGAAACACCAGAAGATATCTCATTAGCTGAGTTGGATTCATTATTAACTTGAATGGAAAGAAAAAAAACAAATCACGAGCTCGTTCACAAAAACCATCCTTGGAACTATTCACCTCCCACATCACAATCCTATACATTCAATCACCATACATTTTACATGTAAATATACCCACAAAGTTATTATTATGTTTTATTACCATAATTTTCATTTCTGAATTTTTTTTTTATTTTGAACAAACCCATTTATTGTTTTATCATCATCACTTATTATTATTTTTTTTCCCTTTTGCCTTAGTTTTCCAGTTATTGTTTGATTTATTTTTTCAAAACAATTGTGCCACATATTAGTTATGTGATTCAACCAAATTTGATAAAGTGGTTTGATATTGAAACAGAATCAGTTGTTTATTTGCTGCTGGTGCTATTGTTTTTGTGAAACCTACCTACTTGATGATTATTGAGGGTCGCTGATAAAGTATTCCACAATTGTTTTACCCTTTTTTTTTACAAAAAAAAACCTCTACTTTTGATTTGCATCTAGAAAAAAACTGTATCATAAGGGATCATTTTTGATTTGAGTACTTGAATTCCTTTTTCATGTCGTGAAAATCAAAGATTATTTCATCAACTGTTGCTTTCAAAAAATTTCCGTTAATGTTATGAGTCATGAGATTATACGATTTTCCTCCAATTTTGTTATATTTTCAATTTTATAAATTTTCAACTTTATACTGTTGTACCATTTTTGATCTTACTTTCTCATAGTTCTATTACATTTGTTGTTTTAATTTATTATATTGTTTGTTAATGATATTTTACAACTTCGTCAAGAATATTTCATAATGCTTTTAAGTCTTTTGAAGAGATTATCATTTTGGAATACATATATATTATAAAGATGATGAAGATTTATTATTTCATTTTTCAATTAGCTTTGGATTCATCAACTGAATTCAAAGCGTTCTTTTAAAGTTTTTTTTAGATTTTTTAGACTTTTCTTTCAAATAACGAATCAAGAATTGAATGAAATGTTCCATCTAATTACCATTGTATTGAACTAGTTAGATTATATCATCAGATTCACATGACTACTTTGTATCTGCTATCGAGAGTTTTGTACAGAGGTGAGAACACTTCATTGAATTGGTTCCTTGGATCTCCACTATATCTCCATTATCTCACTAGTTTCCCTACGGTTCCTGGTTATACGTATATGCTCCGGCTGTATGCTTCCGAGAGCGAGTCAAGGTCCCTTGTTAAATCGACATATTCAGATTTGTATCGGAAGCATGTTTCCTGAAAAGAAAAAATGACGTGCAAATTTTTAAAAAGTGCATCTTTGGAGGGAAAATTTTGGGTTTAGTGAGCATTCATTTCGTTTTTTAACTGTTATTACATATACCATTGGACCCTCAGTAGTATGAGAATTGAGTTCCCATCACATTCCCTCGTAGACCCTGGCTTTTCCCTGTATTATAATATCAAATGCTTTACTGGAATCTTCGCGTTAATAATTTGCAAATTCTGATTGGCTATGGTTGGTAAGCGCAACATCTGAAGAAAGACCGTTGTTGCATGGAAACTTATATATCAGTGACATGAATATTTATATTTCAGTATATATATATATTTGAGGTTTGACTCAGAAGGGCTGAAAGAATACTGTTGTGAGACCTTTCTTTCTGCATCACATATATTGTACCCAAAGATGAGTCTAAGAAGATGCCTAGTTAATGACTCGAGACTGCTAACGAGATGTTTGAAATCGAGAAGCTCAAGTATACGATGTCTCTCAACTCAGGCCCTGATCAATAGAAGAACGAAAATCTCAACAGCTCCAAGAGCGCAAGTGTCGTTCAAGAGATTTGCATCAACAGAAGTACCGTTTGAAGAGATGGATGAGGAAATCAAAGAAATCTTAACAGAAGAAAGAGCCGTTGATAAAGTTGATGTTTGCATAGTGGGAGGTGGTCCAGCAGGTCTTGCTACTGCGATAAAATTGAAACAGTTGGAACTTGAAAACGAAAGTCGAGAAATAAGAGTTGTTGTCTTGGAAAAAGCTCCAGATATGGGTTCACATATAGTTTCGGGTGCTGTACTGGAACCAAGGGCTCTTAGAGAACTATTCCCAGATAGTGAATATTATGATGAAAATGGGGAAGGTATCCCATTACCTCCAGATATCGTTACACCTGTCACCAAAGAACACATGAGATATTTGTATAACGACTGGGCTATCCCAATTCCTGAGCCTCCACAAATGGTTAATCTTGGTAAGAACTATATCGCATCACTGAGTGAAGTTGTGAAGCACTTGGCAGAACAAGCCGAAGAACTGGGAGTTGAAGTGTATCCATCAACTGCCGTGTCAGATATTATCTACGACGAGGAAACTGGCGCAGTGAAAGGTGTTGCCACTAAAGATATGGGTATTTCAAAAGACGGTACACCAAAAGATTCATTTGAGAGAGGTATGGAATTCCATGCTAGACTTACTGTCTTGTCTGAAGGTTGCCATGGTTCTTTATCCAAGCAAGTGATCAACAAATTCAAATTGAGAGAGGGAAGAGATAATCAAACTTATGGTCTTGGTATCAAAGAAGTTTGGGAAGTTGATCCAGCGAAATTTCAAAAAGGTTACGTTGCACACACTATGGGTTATCCATTATCTTATGATCTATACGGTGGTGGGTTTATGTATCATTTCGGTGATGGATTGGTATCTGTTGGTTTAGTCATTGGTTTAGATTACGAAAACCCATGGATCTCACCATACCAAGAATTCCAAAAGATGAAACATCATCCTTTTTATTCCGAAGTTTTGGAAGGTGGTAAATGTATTTCATATGCTGCAAGGGCTTTGAATGAAGGTGGTTGGCAATCGGTTCCTAAATTGAACTTCCCAGGTGGTGTTCTTGTAGGTGCTTCTGCTGGGTTTATGAACGTTCCAAAAATTAAAGGTACACACACCGCAATGAAGTCAGGAATGCTAGCAGCAGAAGAAGCTTTCAAGATCTTGGAAAGCTTGGAAAAATTGAAAACTGAAGAAGATGAAGATTATGACCCAGAATTGCACGATGAATTGAACGAACCTGCTATTAATCTTGAGACTTACGAGGAAGCTTACAAAAGATCATGGGTTAATGATGAATTGTATGAAGTCCGTAATGTTCGTCCGTCATTTGGCTCTGGTCTGAAAGCATGGGGTGGTATGGCATACTCCGGTCTTGATACAATGTTTTTAAAAGGTCAAGTCGCATGGACACTTCACCATCATCATTCAGACTCCGGTTTAACCAAACCTGCTTCAGAATTTGAAAAAATCGATTATCCAAAACCAGATGGTAAAATTTCATTTGATATCTTAACATCAGTATCAAGAACTGGTACTTACCACGATGAAGATGAAAGAAATCATTTAAGAGTTCCAGATCAAGATATGGAAAAACATACCAAAATCGCATATCCAAAGTTCAAAGGTGTTGAAAATAGATTTTGTCCAGCTGGTGTTTATGAATATGTTGAAGATGAATCGAGTGAATTGGGTGTCAAGTTTCAGATCAATTCACAAAATTGTATTCATTGTAAAACCTGTGATATCAAAGTCCCAACTCAAGATATTAATTGGACTGTTCCAGAAGGTGGTGGTGGTCCAAAATACGTCATGACTTGATCACACATCCAATTGATAAACATATATATCCTTTTCAATATTCGTATTTATTCCATAGTGTATTTTTATCAAAATAATTCAATGCATATACTGTTTATAGACTACAGTTCATATTGTAGATATAATTTAACTTCAAAAAACACATTCATTCAATCGTGATATATAGTCCATTGTTTTCCCAACAGGAAAACGAAAAAAATTGTCAAGCAAAGACCAACAAAGCAAACAATAAAAAAGGTAAAATCAGCAACAACAAACAACAAAAAAAAAGAGAAAACATACAAGTAAAACATAAGCTTTCTTTATAATCTTTAAAGCATGGAAAAATTCAAGCAACCCAAATGTTCAAAACTTTATCACCAACCTCTCTCATCATTTCTTTAACTAAAGACCAATCTTCATCACTTTGTATAACGATGAAATCACCATCTTCATCTTGATATTTGATCTTACCTTTCATTACACCACCACATTGTTTTATTTTTTTTTCAATTCTTGAGACAAATTCATCAATTTCAATATTTAGTGGTATCATTAAAGTGAACAAATCCTTTTCATATTGTAATTTAACAATAACGTTATTATTTGGTAGTTGATTTTTATATGATTCTGAAATGGATCTTTTTTGACTTTGAATTGAATCTTGAGTTGATCTTCTTGTATTACTCAATTGAGAAACTTGAGCTTCGGATTTTTGTCTTTGATGAAATTGAGGTAGTGTTGAATTTAAAGTTGATGCAGTTTCAGAATTTGATCTTGATACGTATGAAGATCTATTACTATTTGTCATTGAGATACCATTTGATCTTCTTTCATTATTTATTGAAAAATTGTTCAAAGTACTGGTATTCATATTTTGTGTATCGTCTTGTAAATCTGCAACTAGTTTTCTAATACAGGATTCCCAATTTGTTCTGGTTTCTTCATTTTTGAATTTCATCAGGAAACTTCCAGTGTCTTTTATACCAGACCATGAAATGTTTAACAGGTATGGATTTACTGTACCAATGTTATAAATATTTGCAATTGAGATTCTACCTTTCAATTCAAGTCCTAAAACTTCTTGTTGTGCAGTGTTGAGTAAATTAGTTTGAGATTTTTTCTTGAGTGATGTTATTGATGATTTTTTCTGCTGTGGTAATATTTCTTTGAAAAAAATTATAATATTTTCAAAAAGGTAAACTTGAAATTCACGTTCTTCTGAAGTTTTTGAATTATCTTTCACTATAACTTTATCGAAAAATAACAATTCACCAAACGAATTAACATTATAACCTTTCCAATCAACAACTTTATCGTATAATTTTTTCAAAACTTCAACATTTTCCACTCTTCTTTGATTTTCATTTATATCATTTGCAATTTTTTTAGAAATTTCCAAAGCCAAGTTCAATTCTGCAAAATTTGAACTTTGGTTTGAAAGTGCTGCTGAATCTGTATGTTTTATTAATTCTTTTAATAATAATGGATATTTACAAAGTCTTTGTACTGGTTTTATTAAAAAACTTTGTAATTCTAAATCATTTTCAATTATGAGTGATGAATTTTTCAACTTCATTGAACTTGTATTGATGAAATCGATTGCGGCCTTTTGACCTATGGACCAAGGTTCATAATATTTGAAGAAAGATTGTGCATGAATGAAAACTGATCCAACTCTTTGATATTTTGGATCCACCAAGTTATTAATTTCCAAAGCGACAAGAAATCTTCTTTGGAAATCTAAAATGTCATTTAAATTAGGGAATAACATGTATAAATCATCTGAGGATATTATATTTTGATTCAACAGTTGTTCTTTATAAACCAATAAAGTTTCTAAGTCATTAACATATTTTCTTTCAGTTTCTACTAATTCTTTTAGTACTTTTGATCTTGAATCTGTAACTTTAACCAAATCATCATTGTTCAGTTCAACTGGTTTGAAAACGTTTGGAGCTTGGTCAATGACTTGATTTATAACTTTTATCACTTTTATGAAATCTTCTGTATCGTTTGAAAAAGCATTTGAAATTGTAAATAATTCTGAATTTTCAAAATTTAAATAATTTTTACAAGCCAATATGAAATCATATATAGATTTTTTACAAGTTTTCAAATCATCTGATGATATTACTGGTAATGAATATGCAGGTTTTATCAAATTGAAGATAACACATAATGGTGAACCTTGTTGAAATAAAGCCCATAGTTGAGTAACAGGATCACAATTTACCGTTGCGGGTAAAACTCCAGCACAAAAAGTTGTTATTGACGATTGAGGGACTGGTGAGTTTGGACCAGAATTTGACATTGTTGAAGTTTCATCACTTGTACTACTTAGATTTGATAAAGCGCTAACTCTAAAATTTGATGAATTACCATTTGAAGAGTTAAAGCTATGATGGTTATTTGAATTTGAAGATGAGTTTGAAGATTTTTGTGATAATAACAATGCTTGATTTTCACTCAATACCTCAGCGCTTGAATAAGCCAAGTTTAAGTATGGTTTCAATTGAGCTACACTTTCCAATCTTTTTTTCAACCTTAGACAGATATAATATAATGAATCATTCGAGGTGACTTGTTTATTCATCAGCATCAATGTATTGTTATTACCCGCTACTGGCATTGCAAGATTTGGATTTGAGATTGAACCATTTGTTGGAGTTGCAGATGAAGAACTGGGTATATTCACAATACTTGTATTGATATTGTTTAAATTCTTTATTGATACATTTGAAGATGAAGTACCCGTATGCTGAATAGGAGGAAACACCGCCATGCTTGTGATACAGCTTCTTTGCCTTCCAATATATCACACTCAGTCGGTATGGTGTGTGTATACTTTTATAGTGATGTGTTGCGTTGGTGTGTGTGTTTTTTTTAGCCGCTCAAGGGACACAGTATGTAGAGAAAATGACAACCGCTATAAATTTTGATACTTCAATGAATGTAAAACCTGCTGTGATTCTCTATACTGTTCGATTTGATCTTCTATCAACCAGCCGCCCTGAAGAATATTGCTCTGTTTACCTGTGTTCCAGTGGGTGTGTCTGTTTAATCAATCCCACTTGCAATTCTCAACGTATTTGAAATTGTTGATGGTGCTTCTCAACTAAACCCACTTCTCACTCTGTTTAATAAAATCACGTCCTTTTTTTGGAAGAAACGAAAAAAATATTTGGTAAGAGATGTGGCGCATACTGGTGTTGCCCACATAAGCAGGTTACCCGACTGTGATGTTTTATTATGTATAAGTAGGCAATTTGAACCTTTAAGCGAATGTAGTGAAGGAAATTGAAATTTTAAAAGTGTTAGCCAATATGAAATTTCATATTTAGGAAAGGGTCGCGTAGGTTATTGTTTATATCGTATCATATATATATTTATTTAACGTGTGATTATTATTCTTTATTTCTCGCTTTACGTGTATTGTTATGAATTAAACCAAAATGAATTCTCAAATGTAAATTAAGGCTTCAGTAAGAATGAACACATTATACTATAAACATTCCAATACAAAAAATCAATCGGTACAAATTAAAGTATAACCAAAATGGACACTAGGGGGACAGAAAACTGTGCATCACAACGTTTAAGCCTATAAATTGTAGTTGATCTATTCTTACTCTCTATCCCTTGATCTACAATAATCTATTTTTAAAACAATTCAACTGTTCCTTTCAATTCACTTAATCACTTAATCAGTTAATCAGTTAGTTAATCAACTAATCAATTCCATAATTGTCGAAATGTCCACTCACAAAATGAAAAAAAATAAAAATTCTCAGATCTTAAAATGATTATGTAATGTCTTATGTCATATTTTCATTATATAATATCTTAGATAATCGGCTGGACTTGGGATTTGTACTTGTGTAATATTGTGGGCAATAATGAGTGCACTGTTAGGTTACTGAACATTTTGACACATAATTTATTCTCAAAGCAGTAAGATTTCACTGGATTGTTGATTTGGGAATAAGAATAATGGTTTATATACCTATAGATGACAAGAATCAGTCACAAAATACTTTAAAAGTTCTGAAGTTGAGGAAAAATGAATTTAAGAATAATTTAACTAAATCATTGGAAGTTACAGGTTTTGTATTTATAATACTGTTATATTTGAAAAAGTGAGTACCGATTTTGTCGATAGCCTTAGAAACATTTCACTAACTTTCTCATAGTCTATCGTTCATACGGTTTGGTCTAAGATTAGGTATTCATTCATTATTATCAAACCCTTTCCCCAAAGATGCTCAATTTCAATTAACTGATAATTCCAAAAAGCACATAACAAAGACTTTATTCCACACTGCATTATTCATAAATGTCTTATTCACTATACTAGATCTCATAATTGGTGTTCCTACATCATCGTCTTCATCACCAGATGATAATCCATTGAATTTAACATATGGAAGTTTAACACTACAGATCATTGGAGATTCAAGACCAAGTACAAGATTAATTTATCTCTATTTCAATTTATTAATATCAATCATACAGATCTGTCTATTATATCTAACTCTAATAATCAACGTTAACGAAGAAATTAATCAACAAAATCAATATGACCCGGAAACAATGACTTATTCCCTTTTACAAATTGAAGGTGATGGTTATACCGGGTTATCAAATGTTGCAAAGATAAGTCCCATTGCAATATTTAATGAAATCAAGAGTTATTCAATCGATTCAAACGACATTACAAATGATTACATGGGGAATAGGTTGAATATGTTTTATGGAGAGTAACAAATCCTCTACAAATGAAAAAATTATCCACTATATATATTACATGCATTTTAAACCTTGGTTTTGTTTTTTTGCGCTTTGTTTTTGTCTAAATTTATATTGTATGACTGATTTACTTATAGTTTAACGACCTATTGGACAATTACGTAAATATTCAGCTTTATTTTTCAAAATTCTAACACTTTTGAAAAAAATTTCCTCTGGTGACATTGCACCTGTACTTTCAACATTAAATATAAAATGATCTCTTTTTCTACCCAGCTTAACTTTCCCATTGAATTCTTCGTGTCTTAAAACTTCTCTTGATACTGTATCTCTTCTTGCATCTTTAACATAAGCTTCACCAGATTCGTTTATACCAATAACTCCATTTGAAAAGCATTTTTGAAATTTTTTGGCAGATTCATTCTTGATAGGTTCTTTAATATCAATAACTGGTAATAATCTATATGACGCTGTGGACACAGGTGAAAATTTGGCATGATCTGATCCAATACCTAGAATACAATGAACCCTAAGTGAAATTTCTTGTCCTGGTCTCAATTTTGCCAATAGAATATCTGGATCTGCTGGTTCCACTGGTGTTTTGAACTGTTCCAATTGATTTCCCTGAGGTTCGAATTTCAAATCACGAGCATATATAGAACTATTTCTATATAATTCTTTTGGATCTGTAGAATTTTTTGGTGCATGAGGATTCTTAGTACATGAAACATCTAAAGTCATAACAACAGTGTTTGCGTCTGTGAATTTATCAGCTTCATCAACTGAATTATCAACCCATGTTAATAAATCAGGATCGATCTTTAATGGAATTAACCCAATACGATGTGCTAAAACTTCATCTTGTATAACTGAAGTATTGTTGAAAATATAAACTTGTTCAGCTGCAACCGAAGGTACTTCAGCAATCATTATACGACGAAATGCATTGGCAATACTGGTATCTATATTTATAAGATCAAAATTTGCAACTCTTTCACTAATATATGAAATATTAATTTGAAAATTTTCTTGAAATTTTTTTATATCCCATGCAAAATCCTCATTTGTATTATGATACCCTGGATAATCATTTGATACTGTGTTTGTAACACGATCATGTTCAATATGTACAATGTTATCGACCATCTTCCTTTTGATATATCTTGAACTCTTTCTTGTGTGAAGTTGATCTGTATCTCTACTCATACTAGGTATATAGATTAAAAGTATTTAAATTTTTTTTTCCTCTAATTATGTATATATTATGTAAGCAAACGAACTAATAGCTGAGGGTAAAATTCGCGAGTAGTTAAGAATGACACTTGATATGTTCTGTATATTGTTGAGAATCTAGTGATATTGATTATTGTCAAAGATAGTCTGGTGGCTCCATCTCAGAGATACTACATATTTTACTATGATTAATATTCCTTAGAGTTCTTGAATATGCTGAAAGTGTATTCAAATTCTTATT
The DNA here is from genome assembly GCA_030574755.1 of Hansenula silvicultrix. Taxonomy (NCBI): domain Eukaryota; kingdom Fungi; phylum Ascomycota; class Saccharomycetes; order Phaffomycetales; family Wickerhamomycetaceae; genus Hansenula; species Hansenula silvicultrix. The sequence continues at coordinate 412,174 of JAJMFL010000004.1, forward strand.
GACATATAGCGATGAGCTGATCAGGGACACATGAAGATAAAGCTGTTGAATAATAAATGAAGCGTATCATACATATTATATATGCCAATATATACTATATTTGAGTGTCAGCATAGTTTAGAGTCTGATTTATATTAGAGCTAAATTATGGGCTCTATCTTTTCTCTTTGCTTTCGCTTTTAAATTTCATAACTTATTTCATTTTCGAAACAAATAATTTAAATCTCATACAGTAAAAATTAAATAAAAGTAACTATGTTAAAACTTTTTCATCTCTCAAAAGCACACTATTGAGCTACTTAGAGGCTTCATATTCAGGCAAGAAACTTTAACCCGTTTAAAACAGTTTATAACGTCCATAGAAATATGAGAAAAAACTTGCAGTTTATGTGACAAGTTTCGGCCGAGAGATTGTTAAAGACTTTCTACTGCACAAAATCCATAGAGCTAAATGCCTTCATAACGTGAGCTGAAATTTTACTCTAATGAGTTGTTTTCGTGTATTGTGAATCACTAGAGGATTCTTTTGCAATTCAGAGTACAGCTTTACATTAACGTTGAGGTAGCCCAAGCTGATTTTGTTCTTTCAGCTTTCTAGGATTTCCATTACGCTAGTTCGCTTGACATATATTGTCAAATTCTCACTACGATCCAAATATTCATTATACAATAGTTCTATTGTTTTCGAACAGTAGTCAGTTACTCAAGCCATTTGGTTATATAGGTGTTGTCTGAGCCTTTATTTGAGCCCTAAGTCAAGCATGGGCAAAGAGTGTTCTCTACCTAAAGACTAATAATAAGGTATGTTTGAAAACAGTAAAATAATGAATTAGGTCAAACAAAAAACTGAGAGTTTTAAAGTTATAGGATGGTTTTGTTCTTTTGGTTCTTATTGGCTGTGACTGCTCTTTAGTAAGCTATTATCCATTCCCATATACTTTAATACATGTTTCCGAAATCAAAAGACAAGAGAAACTTTATAATAGGTTTGCAATCTTCACAATTTATCTTTGTTTCGAAATCAGAATCAAATAAAGCCCCAAATGTACTGTTGAATGCCTTTAAACTGGACATCAATCAACTTCCTTACTTTGTTCATAAGCTCTTATCGTTATCACGCTTTGATGTGATTATGTATCTACTAAATAGGAAGTTAGCCTCAGAGGGGGTTGGGGGTACCTTAGATTAATAATACCCGGCTAATATTCACCGGAGATTGAGGTACAAAATAATTCAACTTATAAAAACTACGTCATTTGTCCTGGTTTGTTAATCGCCCGACAATAGAATTTTTTCTGGGAAGTTAAGCACAAGTTGCAGTAATGAATTAAAGTTTTCACTTTTAATGCCCAATTTAAGAAATTCCTTGGAAGCAATCAAGAACTTCTTTGCATAGTATACAAATATTGCATTGGCAATACCCCCAAGCCATGGAATTGCTTGGAAAAGGTCTTGAATTGGCTTGTTAATAATTCTTATGGTGCCGTGTAAATGTTGGCTTATGTTTTTGCTACTTCATGTCTTTTGACACATTGTTGTGAGTGTAATTGTTTGTTTGTTTGGTTTTTTTGTTTTTTTACCCCAGATTTAGTACGCTACGGCCCAAACCACAATAGCCGAAGGTGCCAGCCATAATCGTATAAAGTTCAAAAGTATAACTTCTAATCTAATTTTTAATCTGGTATCAAATAACTTTTCGAAAATCTTCACGACACAATAGTAATAATACGAGTGAGATGTTACGCAATGATCATCCATTTTTCTTAAAGTTTTCTATCACTAGTCTAAAAATAAATCATCTCTACATAATCCATAATCAGTTAGCGAAATCAAAATGTATTATTATATAGGTTAGCTCAAAAAAGGAAAAGATATAATCATTTGATTGAAAATTAAATATTAAAAAATAGTACATAGAATCACAAACCAGTTTGTAAATCAAATGTAAAGTGTAAAAAGTTAAACAACGTTAATCATCATAAGCTCTAAAAGAAGTAAATTTGATACATCAGTTCTTGTGTTCAACTTCAGGTTTATCATTCCATGCGTTGTTTGTAACAGCCAATCTATGATGTTTGTGTAATGGTTCTTGTCTAACGACATTTTTACTTCTGAAAACATGAACTTTAATTTGGTGCCACAACTCAACAGTTTGCCATCTGGCATGGACTAATAATGGTTGATCGAAAACTTCATCCAACTCCTCCAATGTTAATGATTTAGTTTCTGGCAAGAACCACAAAACTAAAAAGAATCCAACAATATTCCAACCTGCATACCAACCAAAAGCACCTTGTGCCTTAAAAGCATCCAATAATGATGGCCATGTAATGGCCAAGACAAAATTCCAAAACCACAAGTTACCAATCATGATTGAAGTACCTAAAGTTCTAATATACAATGGGAAACATTCAGCTGTATATGGGAATGTAACAACACCTGAACCAAATGAATAGAAAATTGTAAACAAATAAATACCTAAAGTAATTGCACCAACACGTCCATCTGGATGAGTCTCTTTATCAATCCAGAATGAAAACCCAGTTAGGAATAAAAAGGCAGACATAAATGGGAAAGTCAACAATAACAAGAAACGTCTACCATAATGATCAATTGTGAAAAAAGCTGGTAGGGCGAAAATTGTATTAATTGCACCAAATCCAACTGAAGCACCCAATGCTGAAATTTCAGTAAAATTGGCATCAACGAAAATTGATGAAGAATAGTAAGCAATGACATTAATACCACAAAATTGTTGCATAAATGTAACAATAAATGCAGCAATTGATGCATTTCTATTTCTTCTAACTGTAAACAATTCTTTAACTCTTTTACTGAAAGGAGCATCAAATGATTCCTCTTCTTGCAACAAGACAAATTGATAAAACAAATCTCTAGCTGCACTAATTTCATGAATACGAATTGAACGTAATGACTTATAAGCATCTGAATAACGGCCTTTACCCATCAACCAACGTGGTGATTCTGGGATAAATGGAATTTGAAACAATGCAATTGTAGCAGGAATCATTGCAGACCCCAACATAATTCTCCAGTTCAATCCACCACCGATATTATGTTCTGGAATATAGTAGAAAGCCAAACAGAAAACGTAACCCAATGCGATACCAAAAGCTGTAAAAAATTGCCACAACATAGTTAAAGCACCTCTAATTGGAGCTGGAGCAGCTTCAGAAGAGTAAACAGGAACTGTTGCTGATTTTGGACCAATACCAAAAGCACCCAAGGCAGCTCTGGCAATGAACAAATGGTACCAATTATTGGTAAAACCTTGCCAAAAAACAGTAATTGACGAGGCAAAACATGACCAAAAGATAACCTTTTTACGACCCCATCTCTTGTTTGCAGGATCAGTGATAAACGTCCCGACAAATGCACAAAATAAATAAGGAGAACCATTGACTAAACCTTCCAACCATCTTGAACGTTGATCATCATCACCAATACCCATATATTTTGGATAAAACAACAAGGCACCGTTAATAACGGATTCATCTGCACCTTGAGTAGCAGCACAAAGAGAGATTGAAATGATAACTTGAATCAATTTCCAAGGAATTCTCCAAGGATGGTGAATTTCATTATAAACAGCCTCTTTTTCTGAATCTGACAAAAATGGCATACGATTATAATCTTTTGGATTACGAGCCAATGCTGCACCTCTTGCAAATAATTCTGGATCCTGAAGATCGTGCTTCAGCGCAAAATTTCTACCCATTTGCATAACTTGTTCAATATCGTATTGAGTCAAAATGTTATTCTCCTCTGTTGGTGATGCACCTGATTCCGAGGATGTAGACCCAGCATCTGGTTTTAATAAACCATTGTTATTTTGATGCGTTGATGCCTTTGTGAGAGAATCGTCACGTTCAACGTGTTCAACGTCTTGAAACTTTTTTTCCTCAGTATCACTCATTCTGGAAACTTTGAATATCTGATATAAGAGGAATTGAATCTTTACAATGTGTGTGAAATGAATTATTAGATGGGGGAATCATATATTTATATACTTTCGGTCTCTAATTTTATCCTAAGTACATCCTGCCCAAAGACAAAAAAAACTCTCACGAGAAAAAAAATTGAGACATTGAGATAAGTGGTAAGGCATTTCTGTTCATTCCCCAAAGTTGGAATATTGCAAATTGGTGGTTTCTTGTATGAGAATAATGATGAAGTTTATGGTTTTATGTTGTAGATCTGAGAGAATTGGATGACTTTTGTTTCCCGAACCGTGTTTTGGCAATTCTGGGGAGAGAGACAAATTGGACAATGGGACATGGTAACAAACGAGACAAAAGTGGGAATCTATAGGGAGACTAGAACTGAAACATTACAATCAAACAGATTGGAGGAGATTGAATATTATAACGATTTGTAAGATGTAGGTATTGTTATGGGGTTGTACTACTTACACTAGTTGCCTCTGCTACGATTAGTTTGACTAGTCGTGCTCACGAAAGAGGAATTTGTCGAGCCTAAAACATAAAACCTAGTAGTAACCACGAAACCCAAAAGCAGCAGCACAAAGATACTAGAAGTGATCATAACTAGCAAGTATAAGTACTTTACGGCCAAAATGGGTTGGGAAAAACATTCAAGATATTAATCAATATAATCGTAAATCAACTAAAAATTTGTCGAATCTCCTCATTGTCTTTCCCACAGTTTATAACAAGTCTGGACAGAAAGGCTACAACATTAACCCGTATAGCATAAACACGGGCCATAAGAATTTAAGTCATCTATTGATGGAGATGTAGAAAAAAATGGAGGTCATCGCTACTTGTAAATTTGACAAACCACATAAATTTCCTAATTAAGCTTTATAAAACTTATCAACATAAAATTTCTTGACGTTTCTCTCAATATTGCTTTTTCGGATCTGCATAATCCCATGGATGTATTAAGCACACAAAGTTCAAAATCAACTTGTGTTTTGATAATTTTACCCCAGAAAACAATAAATGTTTATAGGCTATGGGAAGTGTGTTACATGCAAGGCATTAAACTGTTAAACAATTATTATCACGGATCATTCTTATCCACTTGTATTTGTAGTAATTTTGTTTTATTCCAAAGTTCTTTTTCACTTTGAGCTTATCTTTGACTCCTTGACTTGCAGGTGATCTTTTTTTTTTTCGCCCTTTGACTCTTTGGACCTGGGGGATTGGCGCACCGCACCGTATATACATTGTACAACCAAAAACAAAAGCTGTCCCGGACATGCGTTGCATTAATATTAATGGCATTAAAAGTCTGTATAGAATCTTATGGATTTATTGAGTTTACTTTGAGATATGTGTATATGTGTGTGTTTGGAATGTTTTTTCTGAATTCACAACGATTGACAACGTCTATATGAAATTTTAGTACTTACTGTTCGTTAAGGGAAACTATAGCCTTTATTTGATAAAGTTAAATATTTATACAGTTTTACAATATTGTAGAAATACTTGGAATACTTGGTGCCTTGGGCTCTTTTTTGTTTTTATTTTTGGAAAGTGAAAGCCAACTCATGAAGCCTTGGAGAAACTACTAGGGATTTAGTATAGTACCCCATCAGTTTCTATAGTTATGTCCTCTAAATTACAGTTTTCCACAAGGTATAGCAAGTCTGAGAGTTTTTGGCTAACTAGCTACATTGTAAGATATATCAGTAAATATCAGTATCGTAACATTCATTCAATCATCAATCATAAGCACTTAAAACACATATACATGTGTGATTCACTCTTTTCTCCTTAAACTCGCAATTGGAATATCCAACAATCCACTTCCACCTCTTTTAACACCATTGACTGCACTATTTGAACGATTTCTAAATTCAAGTGAAACGTTTTCTAGTTTATTGTTCAATTTATTTCTAATTGCTTCATTATCGAAAAATCCAGATAACGCACTACCACTCCCATTACTTGTATTAGTGTTAACATGATTCAAGTTGTTAATGGTACTGTTGAAAGAACCTTGGGATTCTTTACGTTCTAAATGAGACATTGGATCCGGTGTTATATCTTGGTTTGTATCTGACGTTGATGTGGTTCTTGATAAATTCCCTGATGAACTCGGTGGGGAAATTTTACCTGGTTCTTTATTCTTGGGCTTAGTAGATGATGAACTATATGAGTTTGACCTTGATTTCAAAGACGGATTTGAAATATTTGATTGATTTGTTGATGATCTAGTTCTTGAGCCACCACTACTAGTAAATTTGATATCTGAAGTGTTTGCAATTGATTGATGTTCAGGTGTGTTTTTACCCGAGTTCAAACTTGTCATTGACGGGAATGAACTGAGAGAGTGTGAATTGACCAAACCTGATGTATGTCCTTCCTCCACGATTGTACCAGTGACTCGATCTTGATTTTGTGCTGAGCCAGAGCCAGAAGCAGACCCGGACCCATTTGCATTAGTATTGAAAAACCCTAATCCAGAAATTGGTGATATCAAAACTGGTGAATTTGAACCAGAAGTGGAATGAATTTGGTAATTGGACAAGTTTGGTTGTGGCGGCTTAATATTGAATGAAGTTTGTGTTGGTGAAAATGCAGATGAATTTGAATTCAATCCATTGAATCCTAAAGATATGGCACTTCTCGGTACCGGTGATCTTGTGTTTGTTGATGATGCATTTGATGAACGACGTGCCGTTGTGACTGAAGGTAAAGGCGGCAATGAGTTAGAATGAGTTCTGTTCCCCAATACTGACCCTATGGATGATGATCTTGCAGTAGCTGCCTGTGCTGAAGGTAATGATGATGAAGCGGCTGTCTGTTGAGATCCTGAGCTTATTGTTGATGTTTCATCGAAATATTGTAATTGAGATAATTCCTCTTTCGGTATAGAATGGATTTTATTATAGAATTTTTCCACTTGAAATGAATTAGCAACGTCTATTGGTTTTAAACCATGTTTATTTTTCAAGTTTTGATCAATCCCAGCTATGATCAATAACTTTATACTTTGCAAGCTACCAAATTTCATAGCTAAATGTAAGGAATTATTACCATCGTCATCAGTACTTTGTAAGTCAGCGCCTATGGCTAATAACATCTCGACACATTTAAAATGATCTTTTGAGCATGAGATATGTAATGGGTTTAAACCTCCTTCGCCTTTCATATTTAACAATTGTGGGAAGTGTTGTAAAAGCAGATGTGTAGTTTGTTCATGGCCATTCATCAAACTTAGATGAACGCTTGTATTATTCTTAAAAGTTTTCAACACTTCATTTTTATCGTGTCCTAAACTTATCAGATGAACACATATCAAATATCTACCATTATAAGCAGCATAGTGTAATGAAGACCAGCCATTTGAAGGGTCAATGTTTTCTAGTAAATCGGGGAACCGCTTCAACAATCTTTTGACAACGAGTAAATTTCCTTCCTTTATAGCTTGACGGAGCCGTATTTGAGGCTCAAGCATGCTTTGGTGTGTATCAAAATTTGATAATTTATCACTCTATCAATAAAATTTTCTTCACTATCTTTTTTACCTCTGTATCCTTGGGAATCCTTTGTTGAAGCACAGTGTATTAATCTCCCGTGTTCCACGGTCAAAATAATAAAAAAAAATTGCTTCTAGAAACCCTTAAAACAATAGGGATGTTTCTTTCTAGTGAGTCTGGTGTGCGTGTGTGCAAGACACTTGGTATGAGTAAATGGAATATATATATGGAAAGACTAAGGTCCCAGTGTGTATGTGGAAATCGATAAAATTATAGGAATGCGTTGATATAAATATATAATAAAGATACCACAATTGGTTAAAATGACTTTCTGAATTTGATTATTTCATTTAACCCAAATTGGCGTGTCGTGCTGATTCTAAACTGAAATTAGGCTTATGTAAGAATTCCAAATTTATATGCACCAAGCATCAACAAATTTCAATTGTTGTATAACCGAGAGTCCCAATAAGGTGAAGAGGAAAGTGGTAGTTTGAGTTTATATATGTCTTTTATTGTTTTAAACTAGTTCCAGTCTATTGAGCACAGGTAGGTTGCCATGTGGGAATTTGCTGTTTACTTCTCTTTGTCTCTAAAAGCCATCTGCCGATGTGATTGCCAATTATCGAAAATGTCGTTTCAAAACCGATGAGATCTACATATGAACCAAATTAGCAAAAGCATGATGTCAATATATTTATATATATATATATATGTATTCTAAAAACGTTAGGTGCAAACACACTCTCTATTTCCTTTTATACCCAATCGAAAAACTTATACACCGATGCTTTGAAATCCACAGGGTTATCTAAATAGATATGATGGCCTGCATCTTTAACAACTTGATATTCACTATGTGCAGAACCTTGGTGATTTATTTCTTGTGAGAGTGTAAATCCTGCCTCTTTACTCATCCAATCTTTATCACCATACATAAATAATGAATCCATTTGCAGATTCCCAGGTAATCTACTGAGTAGTGGATATCTGGCAAGTGCACCAGGTGCTAATATTCTGGTCAATGCATGTTCACCACTACCTTTTGCCACAAATGTGTTATAACTATAGACGTGCAATTTTAAAATCTCTGAATTCCCACCCAATGCGCCAAATCTTCTGAAAGACCACGAAGCACTCATCGATGGACCCCAAGGACCAGCAAGTCTTAGCACAGTGAAAGGAGATACGTGTCGCTCCCATAAAAATGTAAACCATTTGGACATGTTTGGTAATCTATTAACATAACCTTTGGAATCAGCTTTCAAAAATGAAAAAGATGGTGGCATATTTACAGGTTTATCTGTTGGTTCATTATGCAGTCCTAATTCTTGCTCAATTTCTGGACCTTCAACAAGACTTGTTGAATCTATGTTTTGTTGTTGATCAGCTGGTAGTGGTGTCTCGGAAAGATCATAGATACTTCTCTCCACACCAACGGGACTAATCAGGATCAATTTGGAAACATGTTCAGGGTATTTCAAGGCATAAACAGCACTGAGATATCCACCAAATGAGTGTCCCATTAATTTGAACTTGTCAATTTTTTTAGCTTTCCTCCATGCTTCAATTGAATTAATGAAAAAATTCTCCACTGTTTCCACATCTTGTAATGAGATTTCATTGAATTTGGGCAATTTAGGTCTTGATGATAACCCATACCCTAATAGATCCAAAGCGTGTAAATTCATACCGTGTTTCTCAGTTAAACTATCAAAATTTTTATAAAAAAACCCCAGAGCAGCACCATAACCATGTACCAGCACAACATGATCATCTTTCAACTGCTGATCTTCAATGTTCTTGATATTAAACTCGTGGATATGCTGGTTGTTACCTATATCAACGTTTTCAATTTTGGCTATTCTTTTACCATCGGATTCTGGATAAAATGGTAATAACGATAACACATCAGATTCAGCTTTGGCAAGATTTGATTTCTTCCACCAATGACGGAACGAGTCTTTATAACTATAGTCTATTTCTGCCCTTTCTTGAATGTTTGAAACATTAGCAGTTGACGCTGAAGCTGACATCTTTAGGTATATATGATTTCAAATCAACGCCTTCATCTACTCAAGATGGCGATTAATCTTCTTTTTATTGAGTTTCGGAATTAGGAATTAATGAGACCAAAAGAAAAATAGCAAAAAGCAAAAAGGAAAATGTCGGAATTCGGAATCAACTTATTGTATGGAGAATGATCCCGAGAACCCGGTACACATTCTTATATACTGGTTAAACTACATTCCAAAACTACAAAACTTTTTGACACAAAATTGATTTACAATGAGCTTGTACATTCATAATAAATAGGTTAAATGTTTAGATGAATTCATAAATAAGTGGGTTTTTTGCTTTTTTTTGGTAATTGGTGATTATCTTAATTGAATAGTATTCCAAAGACCATACCAGAAGAAAGCAGCACCTGCAATATCGAAAATACTACTAACGGTATGAACTTTCAATCCAAAACGAATATCATTTCTTGGGTTGGAACCGTCATTTTCAATATTTTCATTATATTCACTGATTTTTCTAGCTTTATACTTGAAATATGGAACAAATAACAAGTAAGCAACACTTGAAATACTACCCAGGATATAGTAAAATCTAGCAAAACTTTCAAATGGTAAATTCACAGCAGAACTAATACCAAATCCAATTGATAACAAGATTGCACCAATTATTGAACGACCTGATATGGATGAGTATTTGGAAACCCAATAACTTATTGATGTATTGTCAATACCTTTTTCTAACAATGCTGGTAGCGTTGCCCAGGTGTTAAATCCATGCGTAAGAATAACAGTACTTAGAGCTGGAGCTGCTAAATGAGAAATACCGATGATTGGGAAATGCGACATGATTGATTATAATGATTTGTTGATATATAAGTTTTAAAACACTTTAACTACTTTTAAAATCCATTTCATTGACAATGTTGGGGATTTGGTGGATTTATATAGTATTGAGATTGCTTATAGCAAACTTTATGTAATGAGTTGAGTCCCTACTCAGTAGTGACATAAATTCCCATGGTGAGCTAGCAGCAAAAAAATAAACCAAAACCGTACCCATCTTCACTAGAATTAAACAACGCTATCATAGTTACTACATTACAGAACATGATTACGATACAAAAGTCTCTGATACCGTATAAATCACCAAAAACTGATTATTATACTGTCATTTTGTTAAGTGATTGTTAGATCATCGTTTCCACAGCAACAAACAATCGGTTCGGCCAGCACCTAACCAAAAGCTTTTCGCATCAAAACATTAAAAAGTGTTTGTTTACTTTTCGAAACGAACTCAAAAGACTTGAGTTGAAGTATTTGACTAGGTATATAGATGGCTTCGGATAGGTAAAGGGCTGTTTTGGTATTAAGTAAAGGCAACTATCACATTTCCATTCTCCGCTTGTTTCGCTTTTAGGTTAGAGAGCACCACGCTAGACTGAAGATTTAGATCTTAAAAGCTCACTAGAGCGAGAAGAAGTCACAAATAAAAAACTACGGCAACCACTGATATCCCTAGGGTATAGCATCCAGTGGGCACATTGAGCCATGGAGTCCAACAATGGCGGTTATATCAATAGCCAGGAAGACTTTGAAAAATGGATTCGAATGGCTACTGATAACGTGAGTAATAAAAAAAATGATTGGGGTTCTAGTCGTGTTTTTTTCTTTTTAAGTTATTAACAAATTGTTATAGAAAATTAATACGGCAAATAGTTGGGATCTAGCATTAATTGATTACTTCTATGACTTGTCATTACTAAGAGATGGTGATGGTATCAATTTCCAAAAAGCCAGTGCTACTTTAGATGGTTGTGTCAAAATTTATTCTTCGAGAGTTGATTCTGCAGTTACAGAAACTGGTCGTTTGATCAATGGGTTAGCAACGAGTAAAAAAAACCAATCACAAGAGATTGATGAAGAGGAAAATGATGAGGATGATGAACTAGATCCAAACGCGCCAGTTAAGGAAAGAAAAACTAGATCCAACATATCTAATAAAAACACACTAGTGGATTTTGGTGTGATAAAATTTAAAAAAAATGATTTAGAATTATATGTGGATCCCTTATTCAAAAAGGCATTAACAGACTTCGATGAAGGAGGCTCCAAAAGTTTGTTGTTGAACATGTTGAATGTTAGCGATGAAGGAAGAATTATGTTCGATACGACCGATTCAGCTCAAGGTAAAGCTATTAAAGATGATCCAGACGACAAAACATTACCAGAAGCCGCGGATCAACCGCAAAAGGATACCCAGCAAGATGATATACTAGATGAGCTTGAAGATGAAGAGAACGCTGGTGATCATAGTATGATGGATATAGATAAAAGTTTCGCAGAGATGGATATTGATGAAGAGGAAGATATAGAATTGAAAGAACAGAAAAAACACGAGTCAATGGAAATGGACATAACGAGTTTGGGGATGAAGTTTTTGGCAGATCTTCAGAACTCAGTCGTATGCCCATCAATAAATGAGCTCAAAGGTGTCCTGAGTCAAAAAGTCACATCTGCAGAGTTGATGGCCGGTCTTGAGAATGCTAAATTGATTGAACACTCGGATGATGAAGATGATGGTGATATAGGTGATTATGTCGATTTTGATTTTGGTGGTGCTGATCGCGTTGATGAGCCGGGAAGCTTCCAAAATGACTCAAAACTACCAGCGAATAAGACATCTGTGTTTTTTGAAGACTTTGATGATGAAGCTGATGATTATGGTATAACGATGAGACAATTATTTAACGAAAGTAAGGATTACAACTTAACACATGTACGAGAAGATGAAGAAGATTTTGAAGCAAGTATTGCGAACGTTCCCGATGATAACTTATTAGCTTATTTTGATGAGAATCAAAGAAGAAACTGGGCAGGTCCTGAACATTGGAAAATTCAAAGGATAAAGAATGCTTACAAACCTACCATTAAAAGTCCTCTTGGTGAATACGAAGAAAATCAGAGCCAACAACCAGGACAGGTACCCAAGAAGAGAAAAGCAAAAGAACATGTAATTGTGGATTTCTTATCAGAAGAATACCCTGATGAAGATGAAATGTTCGAACCAGCATCAGACAGTCTTACAAAGCTCCCCAAGGACAAAAGAACTTCACCTACTAAAAATTTGTTACCTGAAGATTACCATTTCACCACTAGAAATTTTATAAATCTATTCCTTAAAGAAAAATTAATCAATAGCACTTTCAACAAAGTTAAAAATCTTGATCAACCAATTGATGAGACTCTTTATGCAGAAAATATGACATTGAATCTGGATAATCAATCGGCAAATGTCAACGATGCTAATTTCTATAATGACCATGGACCTGATATGGATTTTGATTTTGACGATGCAGATGGAGAAAATGCAATTCCACAAAGTCAAGATATTCCAGGATCTCAACTGCTGGCCAAATCACAAGGTAAACAATCTCCTTTAACTTACTCAAGAGTTGCTAAAAAAGTTGACATTAAGTTGCTTAAAGACAATATTTGGGATAGTCTACGTAAAGAGAGAGCAACAAGAGAATCCACCAGAGTATCAAGTGTCCCTGAATTATCAAACTCTTCAACTGATACTTCAACAAATTCAGAACCGGATGAAAGTTTGAGATTTACCGAGATTATACATGGTTTGAATGGCAAATATGAACCAGAAGCGAAAAAGGATTTATCAACAAGTGTTTGTTTCATTGCTTTATTACATCTTGCAAATGAAAATGGATTTACAATAACAAATACCGATGATAATGCGGATTTAATGATCAACAAGTTTGTTTCAAGTTTATAGATTTCGAGGATCCCTTATGTGTTAGTACTTAATGAATGTTGTATTATAATTAAGCTACATGTAACAAATATGATAAAAAATGCTTTCATTACTATTCCTTTTTTTATTTAGTTCTCTATATATCTCAAAAAATGAATATATCAAAATTGTCAAACTTTGATACTGGAAAAAAACAACAACAACAACGCAGTCAAAAACCAATAATAAATATAAATATAATAAACATTATAAAACCAACCGATTTTCTTTTATGATGAATCAATCACCACTCTTGAGCTTTGACACCAAATTTACTCTTTTTGGTACCTTTAACAGGTTTGACTAAACGAGATCCACCTTCCAAGAATGAAAAAACATCTCTTCTCTTGGCTTCATATTTTTCAATGAATTCTTCCTTTTGTAAAGTTAATCCAATATCATCAAGACCATTGATCAAACAGTGTTTTCTGAAAGGTTCAACATCAAAGTGTTCAACAAGAACTTCACCATCTGGACCCAAAATTTTTTGGTTTGGTAAATCAATTGTTAAATTCTTACCGGCTCTAGCAGTTGGAGCCAATTTTTCCAAAATAACATCTTGTGGTAATCTAATTGGCAAGATGAAATTTTTAAAAGAGTTATTGTAAAAAATATCACCAAATGATGGTGCAATAATGGATTTTATACCAAAATCTTTCAAGGCCCATGGAGCGTGTTCTCTTGAAGAACCACAACCAAAGTTATCACCACTGACTAATAAGATCTCAGCATTTCTCCAAACACCTGTATTTAAGACGAAATCAGTTTCAACGTCTTTACCTTCGGCATCTTTAACAAAACGTAATTCATAGAATAAACCATTTTTCAAACCAGTTCTTTTAATAGTTTTCAAAAATTGTTTTGGAATGATAGCATCGGTATCAACGTTAGCTTTATCCAAAGGAGCTGTAATACCTGTTAAAGTTGTGAAAGCGTTTGATGGTTTTTCTTCACCGTCTTGGACACTTTGCTGAACAGCCTTGTTGGTTTTTGGGACGTCATTAATTCGTTCTGCTTGTTTTTCTTGTTCGTTTATATCAACTTCACCTTCACCGTCATCTATTGGTTGTTTTTCTTCATCATAAACAGCTTTTTGTAGAGCTTCATCTTCATCACTACCAATTTCTAATTTTGGTTCATCAATAGCAGAATATTTGTATTCTCTAATATCTGTGAAATAACCAATGACACCTGCAGCGGCAGCCATAGCTGGCGACATTAAATGAGTTCTTGAAAGGGCACCTTGACGACCTTCGAAATTTCTATTTGAAGTTGAAGCACAACGTTCTTCTGGATCCAAAATATCTGGGTTCATACCTAAACACATTGAACAACCAGCTTCTCTCCATTCGAAATTTGCAGCTTCGAAAACTTTATCCAAGCCTTCTCTTTCAGCTTGCTTTTTAACTAACCCAGAACCTGGAACAACCATTGCACGTTTAACATTAGCAGCTTTTTTGTGACCTTTAACAACTTTAGCAGCTGCTCTTAAATCTTCGATACGAGCATTTGTACAAGAACCGATAAACACTTTATCAATTGGGATATCTTTGAAAGGGGTGTTTGGAGTTAAACCCATATATTTCAAAGCTCTTTCCATACCTGATTTTTTAATTGGATCTTCAACTTTTGAAGGATCTGGAACTGCACCAGTGATTGGTAAAGCGTCTTGAGGAGAAGTACCCCAAGTGATTGTTGGAACGATATCTGATGCTTTGATCTTGATGTCATAATCGAAATGAGCACCTTCATCGGTATGTAAAGTTCTCCAGTAATTTTTAGCCTTTTCCCATTCAGCACCTTTTGGAGCCAGTGGACGACCTTCTATATAATCAAAAGTGGTTTGATCAGGTTTGATCATACCGGCTCTTGCACCGGCTTCAATGGCCATATTACAAATGGACATTCTTGCTTCCATTGATAAATTTTCAATAGCTTTACCTGCGAATTCAATAACACAACCAGTACCACCAGCAGTACCGATAACACCAATGACATGTAAGACCAAATCTTTAGAAGTGATACCTTCATCCAAATCACCATCGATGAAGATTCTCATATTTTTGGATTTTGCTTGGATAATTGTTTGAGTAGCTAAGACATGTTCAACTTCTGAAGTACCGATACCGAAAGCAAGGGCACCGAAAGCACCATGAGTTGAAGTATGTGAATCACCACAAACAACAGTGGTACCAGGTAAAGTGAAACCTTGTTCAGGTCCAATGATGTGGACAATACCTTGTCTATCATCTGTCATACCGAAAAATGTGACACCAAAATCTTTAACATTTTGTTCTAAAGTTTCCACTTGTAATCTTGAATCTTGTTGCTTGATGAAACTTGCTGTTGATTTGAAATTAGCTCTTGACTCTGTTGGAATGTTATGATCCACTGTGGCTAGAGTACAATCTATTCTTCTAACTTTTCTACCAGCTGTTTTCAAACCTTCAAAAGCTTGAGGTGAGGTAACTTCATGAACTAAATGTCTATCTATATATAATAAGTAAGAGCCTGAATCATCTTTATGAACGATATGATCTTCAAAGACCTTATCGTAAAGAGTCTTTGGAGTGTTTACTGTAGCAGGCATTTCCGTTGTTGCTTATAACTCAATCTAACGATATAACCAAATGCAAAATGGGAATTACAAACAGTTAAGTATTTATTTAAAGTAATGAATCATAATGAAATGGAGGTTTTCCAGTGGTGTATAGAAAAAAAAAGAACCGGTGAGTGAAGCGCCGGTTTCAGGACTTTTTGCGCACCGGTGACGGGATACTCTATGAATGAGCCAATCAGAAGTGGCGAGTTGGTAATTTAGTAACGGTGACAGCAAAATAGTTGAGATCATTTAAGTAAAATGTGAATCAGTCGCTGAGATGTACTACTGAGATCCATTACCCCATAAAGACAATGACAGGCAATTAGACTTTTCACCCACTATAGCACAAGTATATCCTTTTCTCATTGTAATTGTCCTCTTATAATCTCTACTCTACTCTACTAAATCACTTTGGCACAGTCACAGTATGGAAATGGTTACGCAGCCCTGCGCTGTGTCTTTCCTTAACTGTCACAATATGAAAAAAACAAAATTCGCGTATGTGTGTTAAAGCCGGTTACTCTTTTGGCGAATCACCTGTTTCGGAGCTGTTCAACAATTGGATTTACACTGTCACAAGAGATTTTGATAGTGGAGATGATGAGCTTAGTACATGGTGACTATAGTGACATATAAGTAGTCAATTAAAGATAAATATTTAACTATAAATTGGAATGAACAAAAAGCTATTATAATTGTATAGAAGTGTATGTATATAAATAAGAGGTATAAAACATTGTCCAAAGAATTGAAGAGAAGTAAAACGAAAACCGAAAGTATGGAGCAAAAATAGTAACCAAACGTAAAGATTAGCTTGACAAGAGGAGAGAGTATATATATATATATGAGTAAAACCGGAATTGATTCATTGTCTTGGGTATATTGGGTATATGTGTGAGTCGGTGAGTGTACGTGCACTTGTA
The DNA here is from genome assembly GCA_030574755.1 of Hansenula silvicultrix. NCBI lineage: Eukaryota > Fungi > Ascomycota > Saccharomycetes > Phaffomycetales > Wickerhamomycetaceae > Hansenula > Hansenula silvicultrix. The sequence goes on from JAJMFL010000004.1 coordinate 428,999, forward strand.
TTTGAAATTTAACTTGTCTGTATTTTCAATATACCATTTTTTTCAATTTTTTCAAATATATCTGCAATTTTATTCAGTTCTTCCTCTTGTTCTTCATTTGTCAGTTCTTCAAACTTATCAGCATTTGATTTTTCAGAGTTTATATGACTCGATTCTTGTACTTTATTGAATTCAAATGGTTCATATTCGATTTTTTTCTTCAATTCAGTTATAACTGTACTTAAATTCATATCTTTTGAGCCTAAAGTTTCTAAATGTTTCAAGTCCAGGTTTTGCTTAACAATCTGTTTAACTTCGTTTTCTTCGTGATCCATAGTTATCAAGACATCAAGAGTTAACAAGTTTGAAACTGGTGTGTTTAATCCGATCGAGTCATGAGATGAAATCTTATTCAAATAGTTGATTTCATTAACGGCAAAAGTCTTCTTGTTCAGCATGTAATTCTTAGCAACTTCTATCGATATGGTGATTAAGATATTCCCAAAATGTTGTAAAATTTCATCATAATCTTGACTTGTATGTTTAGCTTTAGTATATAATAAATTGAATTTATTACAACTCAAAACGAAAACGCTATCAATTCCTGAAGAGTCCTCACCTTGATGCACAAATGAATATATGATCTTCAAGATTTCAATTATAATCTTATTCAAACTTATAGTCTCTACACCACTCAGTGTTATAAAATTTAATAGTTTCCCACTAATTTTGAAAAAAGCACTCTTTAGTGAAGGTATTAAACTCTTGTTATAGCTCAGTAGATAATATAATCTGAAAATTGGTAGGAAATCTTTATACTGAGATTCTGAGTTGATTTCACGTTCACTAACATAATCCAGTATCGTTTCTAGTCTTGGAAGTGAATTTTTCAATATACTCGAAGATTCATTATTTCTAAACTGTTCATTTAAAAGCAAAACATTGCATATTGTGGATATAATCACCAGCTGTTCTTTCAGCGTCGACATCTTGGAGTACGCTATGATTAACTGGTCTAGTTGTTCACTTGGAAAATTCGTTAAAAATGTTTCATCTCTTGATTTTATTCTCAACTGTTCCAACAATAGTGTTCGATCATTTGAAGGAGCCTCATCCAAAGATGCATTTATCTGACTAATGATCGTGTACGTCATTGTATAATTTTCTCCCTTCTATCCTCTATTATTATATTATCCTTATATTTATTATTAAATTCAAACGACTCTCAGTACTGTATTGTGGTTGTTATAAGTGATTATTATGTCTCGTGGATTGTCAAACACGTAATAGTTGATGTAAAGTAAGGTACAGAGTTTTCTCGCAGGAGAAGAGCGAAACGGGAAGAGAAAAAAAAAAAAAAAAAAAGAAAACTTTGAGAAGAACTGAAACTTGGAGCTTCTTTGTAAACAGTTTCCAAACAATAACGAATGATTATTGTAATTGTGTTAGAACCCACTTTTATCAAAATTGTAAATATAAAATATGTATAAAATGCTAAATTATCCCTAAAATTTAAAGAATCCGCCCCCCGTAAAATGAATCCCCTGATGTATTTTATTCTCTTGTGATTTGCCTTTGTACAGTTTTTTTCGTTTATCAAAGAATCGAAAAAAGCGCCAAAAAAAGAACAAACAAGAAAAAATTCGCGAAACATAAAGAATAATTATTATTTAGCAGTCATGTGATATGTCATGTGATGTTCTGTGGATTTTCATGGTCATGTGAAAAGTCATGTGATGTAAATTTGCGCGAATGAGTTTCACTCTTTCAACTCAACTCAAACCCAATGAGAAACCCCATAAAGAAAACAAATCAACCCACAGCGGTGGTATTGTTCAGTGAACTTGGTAATCTAAACCACAACATTGGTAGTTGACAAAAAATTCTAAAGATGATCTTACCTACTGCTAGACTCACAGCTAGAAGTGCTACTAAAGTGTCATCAACCAGACTCTTTATGGGGATGGTTACCATGCCTAAAAGATTTTCCCATATCGATGCTGTTCATAGAAATACAAAAGATAACAATCCATCTATTAAATTTGAATTTAATGACAAAAATTTAAAAGAAGTTGATACCATAATTGCCAAATATCCTCCACAATATAAAAAAGCTGCAATCATGCCTTTGTTGGATTTGGGTCAACATCAATATGGTTACTGTTCAATAGGGGTTATGAATGAAGTTGCAAGAATTTTAGAAGTTCCACCAATGAGAGTTTACGAAGTTGCAAGTTTTTATACAATGTTTCATCGTAAACCAGTTGGGAAAGTCAACGTTGGGATTTGTACAAATATCGCTTGTCAATTAAGAGGCGCCGATGATGTTTACGCAAATGCTAAAACTTATTGTAAAAGTGAAAAAAATAAAGATGGGTTTTTCTCATTAGAAGAATTAGAATGTTCAGGTGCTTGTGCAAACGCCCCAGTTGCTGAGATTAATAACATTTATTACGAAGATTTGGATAAAGATAGTATCATTAAAGTTTTAGATGATTTAAGAGCTGGTACTGCTAAACCAGGTCCTTATGGCGGTAAAAGAGTTTCTTGTGAACCTGAAGGTGAAAAGACTACATTATTTGAAAAAGAAGCTTTTGATATCAGAACTGTAACCCGCGATGACATCTAATTGTTACTTAGATATTTATTTACTTATGGTACTTATTTATTAACTGTTATTTATTTATTTATTACTGATTATCAATCATTATTTATTATTTATTGATCATTTGATCTCATTTATATATCCAATACACGATTATGCAAATCAACATAAAATCCACAATACACATATTCTACATAGGCTCAACGACCGCATGTCTTTAGCTCTAAATATCTCAATGGGGGATATACAATACCTGAAATACCCATTGTTAACCACATTGCAATATCACCTCCAAATTCACCAAAATTTCTAGCAATAACACCAATATAATAAGCTTGTGCCATACCAATAACTGCACCAACAACACCACATAAAAACGCTGCAATAGCCGCATAACCATGTGTCAGAACACCATAATTATTCCATGCATCCCAATTGTAATTTTGTTTGCGTCCTCTTAGAGAAACAGGAACTTTATCTGAACTTGAAGCGATTTTTTCCTCTTCATTGACTGGGAACTCTTTGGTGTATAAATGTAGGAAAAAATTTCTGAAAATTGTATTCTCTTCCAGTAACATTATGAAATACATTGAGATCCAATACCCAATCATTGGTAAGAAATTACCCAAAATGGTGCTGAAATGATCTCTACCGACAAGAGCACATACCAAGTAAACAGTTGTGATTATAATTGCCCATAACCATCTTGGAATCTTGGCTAACCAAACAGCTGTTAATTGCAATGAAAACGCAGCAGAATAAGTATTGATAATGTTATTTGCAATTAAAGATAATAACAACACTATAGCGCAAAATTTACCAAACCCATTCCAGCGGCTAAAACCTTGGTGTAAAAGACCACCCATACCATGCTTCTCATATGCGGCTTCGTAACCTGGTTCAACCATGGAAAGCACACTTAAGCATGAGCCTAAAATTGCGACAAAAGTGGTTGGAATACCAATACCTAAAAATGTCAAGAGAAATACCTGGTAAGAAGGGGTTGATTCTGGGAAAAGAATATAATAATCTGATGTTATTGTACCCCATGTACCAGTGACGGCGTATGCCAGTGAGAAAAACGAGAGATAGTTCCCCAAAATTGTCTTTTCTTCAACTTCTGAGTTATCAAATGTGTTTAATAAATGAAATTTGTTTGATGATGAAATGTATAACAATACGAATGCAAGTGTAACAGGTATAGCGATAAATTTTTCCACTCTTAATAATTGCTTAATACCAAAAATGGCAACAACAAAACTCAATATAGCCACTATGACAATCCCAATATATAATGGAACTTTATCATTGGAAACACTTGCCAATATTTGACCTCCAACAACACAATTAACAATTGACCAACCAACAACACCAAGGCAACCAATTAATGCAACAAATTTGACAAACCACCAACCGAACAGATAACGAGCAGTAACCATTTGTCTACATCCTGATCTTGGCCCCATAGTGGCACAATAACCAGCAATGGCACACCCTAACAATTGTGCAATCATCCCACTTGTTAAAGCTTGTTTAAATGTCAATTCAAATAATGATGACCCTAATATGAATGTAGACATTGATGATAACCCACCTGCAGCACTGAACCAGAAACCAACAACTGAAATGAACTGAGACCACTTATTAGTAGATCTTTCCCATGGTTGAATACGTTCAATACCACGAGTTTCTACACCTAAAGAATCAAGTTTTTTAGAATATTTTTGTAATAGGGACCATGGTGTTAAATTTGGCTGTTGCTTTGTTGATGTAGAATCTGAAAGGACATTCTCCTCTATGTACTCTTCCTTACCCATATTGTACTTGTCTCTCAATGAGCTAAGCTTTCTTGCAATACAATATGATCGACACAAGATTTGGAAAGAGATAAGTTTGATCTTTTGTTGATATGCATCTCTTTTTTATCAGTTGAAAACTTCAGCAAAGCTGAGTCACAACGGTTTCCTTTCCGCTGAGTGCACACGCCGTGACTCGGGATTCCACCGAGCCTAAGATTTTCATTTTGTGCCACTTTTAACAAAGAACCAGCGAAAACGTAGGCAGAGCCCTGCTTGTGATCTGTCTACGATCTGCTTACGATCTGCCTATGCTCTGCCTACGCACTTCCCTAGTGACTGCCTGGCGTTTCTAACAGCTTAAAAAAGTAAAATTTGCTCACTTTTTTGTAAAATCAACAAAACCATTAAAAAATCATCAAAGTGAAAATGGTTAGAAGCCGTTGATGATTTTTAAGATATAGCATATGTTGTCTGTCAGTTGTTAGATCTCATTTCATTATACAAGAAAGTGTACTTTAAGTATCGCTCTTCCCACGTCAAGTCCCCTTTAAGTCTTTCTTCATTTTTTTGTCCCCAGGGTACTTTAGTTTTTCAGAAAGCCCACACACATAGAGTCTACCAAAAAGAGCATTTTATACTTGATATTTATGTCGATCTACAAAGAAGTCTTAATATGATTCTAGTAGATGGAGAGAAATACTCATGTGTCCAGTGTATAAGAGGACATAGGTCATCTACTTGCAAGCATTCTCAAAGACCACTAGTTCAAGTTAGAAGTCGAGGTAGACCTTCACTAAATGCCGGTCATAGAATAGCAGTAACTGAATCTCAATTAGTCTTGTCAAGAAGTGAAGTTACTATTCAAGACACAAATGGAAACATAACAAATGGTAAAGATCAGATCAAGCAGAAGGCGAAATCCGAGTCTCCAAAGCCTCAAGCTCCAGCTATAAAATCATGCTGTTCATCAAACTCTAAAACTTCTGAAAGACCTAAAGAGAAACCATCTGAAGAAAGCATACCGGAAAGCGTACCGAAAAGCTCATGTTGTAGCTCAAAAAAATCGTCTACACCACTACCGAATTCACCCATGCAAACATCAGGTGCTGAAAGCTCAACAGATAGCTCATGCTGTTCCGCTACGCATGCAAATTGTAATTGTGGTAAAAATGGAGTTATCATGCTGAAAGCGTCTAAGAGACAATTTGTTGATGTTAAAAACGGTACGATAGATTATGTGGGTCCATACAATGACTCGTCTTTAAGCAAATTCAAAATTGCAAGTTTACAAAAATCTTTGAAGAGACATCAACATTCAAGAAGTTCATCATGTTGTACGTCAAAACCAAACTCAAGTCAAATAAGGAATAAATTGAAAGTGCTCAAGACTTTGAAAATGAATGAAATGGAATATCAAATACCCAGAAATCAATTGATGGGTCTGCAATTTCCATTAGCGCCAAACTCTACACCTCTACCGAACCAACAACAGCAGCTACAGCAAGAGCAACAGCCGCAGTCGCAGCAAAATTTCAATCAAAACTTCCCACCGCAGCTGAGGGATGATGGAGAATCCCCATCAAGCGCTCAATATCAAAAGGACTTGTCATCGTTGAGTTTCCCAATGGAGCTACCTCAAGCTCAATTGATGCATCCACAAGACTCTCAACAGTTTGATCAAGCTTTGAGAGAATATCAACAATTACAAGTGCAACAACAGCAACAACAACAAAATCATACAACACAGCAGCAGAGCTTGAGTCACCCACAACCACAACAAAAACTTTATGATGTTGTTTTAACTTCTGGTTGTGCTTCTGAATGTCATTGTGGCGTAGATTGTGACTGTCCAGGCTGTTTAATCCATCGTACAAATGAAGAATTGAGGGAATATGGTATCCTTGATACGTCACCAATCTCAACACCAACTCCAGAAGCACATCATCTACCGTCAGCTCAAGCAGAGATATTTGCAACAAACGGCAACGTGAAACCAGAACCTCTAAACTATGATTTGATCAACTTGGAAACGATAGATGAGTTGCTACAAAACAACTACATGTTTGAAGACGAATGCTACTGTGAGGCTTTGGCATGCTGCTGTTACAACTGTTCAAAACATGGTATTGTGGATGGTATCAGGCAAAGTGATGGTAAAAGAGTTGCATTTAGTGGCGCGCTAACCCCAGAGACTGGTAGTGGTAATGCCACTGAGTACAACAGTGTGACTCAATAACAGAGAAATCAGACTTGTATATAACTTGTAGCAATAATAACAAAATGCAATCAGTCTTTATGATTATAGATAGCGATCGCTTCTTTGAATTCTTTTTGTAGTTGTGCATAATTGTTTATGTTGAGTCGGTCCGTACCAAAAATTTCACTGAGTGCCTAACCCATAATAGATCAAGCGCTGAAAATATATCAACATCATCAACATCGCTTTGCCACCAAATTGTATCACAATTTATCCAAGTGTCTGAAGGTATAAAGTCAATTGTCGTACAAATGGCTGAAGCTGAGCTGAATCTTATCAACAAAGTTGAGCTTCGGATTGCATTGGCTGATACAGATGCTAAATTCCAATCCTCATTAGATCTTTATCTATGTCCACTACTATTGAAATTATCATCTCAACATGGTTCGGTTCGTCAAGAAATTTTAAAATTTATACAACATCTTATACCTAGGATCAATTCCCACAGAACTATTAAGTTGCCTGTTCTCAAACTGGTCGAGCAAGCCAAAGTGACAAAAGAAGGTGAAGATTATTCGAGTGTTCAACTATATTCACTATTGTTTGCATCGAAGGGTATCGATAGATTAGATTTATCCGAGAAAAGAGAGCTTTTGCCAAAAGTAATCAAGGGAATTCATAAATTTGATAACAATGTTGGTGCTAGACTATTTCATATCTTTTGCAAACTCTTGAACGGCTGGGCTACCCCAGATCGTGGTAATGACGATTTCAAATTGGTAAGAGATGAGTTAAGTATAGACTTGCAGGATGAACTGTTTTTGACGAAAAACATAGCAAAATTGTTTTTGTTGGTACCAGTGGTCAATGACGATGGTGTCATACCAAGAGGATATACATGCCCCGGGCTAAGTTCTAGGGATACTGCTTTCTTGACTTACGATGCTGGTGTTTCTTATAAAAAGGACGATTTGGCTGCAGTGAAAAAGAATATCAGTGCTTTTTTGCCGCTATTCCAAGACGAGAACTTGACTGAAGTATTAATTATTGGTGTCAATGATTCCAATGAGACAGTGGGGAATCAATGTGCCAGCTTATTGAGAAAAGTCAATATTCCATATGAAGATAAAGACTTAATAGATCATCTCATATCCTTATTCATAGGAGACAAAACAGCACCAAGGTCACCTGTCAAATCACAAGTACAAGAGAGAATTTTATCAGTTTTAGTATGCAGCAAAGTTGCTGCACAAAATCCAAATGTATCTATAATTACATCTATTGGGTTAAATGCATCTCAATTCCCAAAATTGAAAGCTGCAACAATTCAATTTATCCAATGGGTTGCTAAGAATGGTAGCACCGGTATCTTATCAAACGACTCCTCTGAATACTCGGTCAACGTTGCGGCTCAGCTGAGAAATAACTTACATGCTGAAGGATGGCCAAGAATGCAAACTGCTGTTGCTTCAAGCCACTCAAATGAATTGAAACATCGTTCCTCGCAGTATGAAGCTCTGGGTGAAATACTCAAAAGAGATTTCAATTTGCTAAAAGATTTGTCCTACATTGAATTCTTGTTGGATTCTCTTTTAGGAGATTTACCAGTTCTGAGAACTACCATCCAAGAAGCACTAAGTTCTTTGGTTGTTCATTTGCCAAATTTACCAGACTCTTCGAAGGATAAATTAAAAAAAATATGCACAAACTTTTTGCAAAATGATGGATTCAGCGATGATGGAACAGATGCCACCAATTCTGTCCGCTTTGTTGCTATTAAGTTTATAAATACTGCATTTCCTTTCGAAGATCATGAAGCAAGATTGTTGAACGTATTAGGTGCATCTTCCAAAAATAGATCGGATGTTATTGAAGAGGCTAACAAAGGTCTACACCCTTATTGGTTCAATATTTTGCAATCATCTAATACCACTGAGTTTAAATCAACTGGTGAATTATTAGGTGTTGGTAATACCGTCAAATTTCCTTCTTTTGAAAAATTTGTGAAAGGGCTAAGCGAACAAATCGAATATGCAAAAAATAGAGAATCAGCAACTTTAAGATCATCTATGACTACAGGTGTCGAATTCGCATTACGTGTGCTAGTGACTGAAGCCATCGGTGATGCCACCACTGTTGTTGTTCACGATCAAGAATGGACAACAAGAATCGATAAAGCTATCGATTACGATGATAAGGTTATTAGCCTCCTCATGAAACATTTGGCGCATACTGCAGGCTTAGAAAGGTATCTGTCTATATTATTTGACGAGTTTACAAAAAATGATGCAGCTGGGAAAACTATATCAATTTCAGACTCAACAGATCCAATTTTTGGTAAAACTTTCTTAAAACTCGTGTCTCTATCACCACAAGAGCACAGCAAAGCTTTTACAGAACATGTTGATAGGCTTATCTCAGTAATAGAGAATACAACACTGACAAGAGATGACATCATTCAAAACGCTGCCAACTGTATCGGTATACTTGGTTCTCATCTTTCACTATCAGAAGAGGAAGTGATAACCATCTTTCAAAAACTGTTCTCGTTCCATGCACAAGAAGATTTCCTGAAGTTACCAATCAGTGGTAACCTGCTGGCTCTGGGTTATCTATTCGGAAGAATACTATTGAGAGGGAGAACAATTGTCCGTGAAAGTGATATACATGATGTCTTTGAAGTATTAACAGATGCTTTATCTTCGAATAATGCTAAACTAAGCAATGCGGCTGCTAATGCAATTGGTCAAATTGCGTTATTTGGTGGGTTCACTTCAAACTCATTAATAAAAACAAATAGTGGGTCAAGTTCGTCAGCTAACAATTTTGCCTCGTTCAAGTCAAAAATTGTGGAAACTTTGAGGCCAAGAGTCAAGAAATCAGACGAGAAAGCTGTGTTTGCATGGTGTGCGCTTTCCTTAACTGAAGAGGAATCCACTGTCGAGGACTTAACGACTTTTGAAGAAGCCATCTATGAAACACACAGCACGAAGCAGGTAGAATCGTTATTCACGTCAGGTGAAGCCTTTTCAATTTTGGCCACCGGTTGGGACTCGAAGTACTTGAAAAAATATATCGATGTTCAAGATGATAATCTTTGCTTTAACACCTTTTCAAGAAAGAACAGATTGAACTTCATTTTGGGCAAAATACTTCAAGCATCAAGTAGCACAAAACCAAGTTTAAGGAAAGCGGGATGTATTTGGCTGTTATCACTCGTACAGTACTGTGGCCATTTACCAATCATTTCAGACAAGTCCGGCGCAATCCATGTCACTTTTATGAAGTTTTTAGCTGATAGAGATGAGCTTGTCCAAGAATCTGCATCAAGGGGTCTAAGTATGATTTATGAATTGGGAAACGCTGATTTGAAAGAAACACTAGTAAAGTCGTTACTACGATCATTTACCGAATCTACATCCTCGGCCAAACTGAGTGCTGGTACTGTATCTGAAGATACTGAGCTTTTCGAGCCAGGAGTTTTGAAAACTGATGATGGTTCAGTCTCGACCTATAAAGATATTCTAAATTTAGCCTCTGAAGTTGGTGATCCATCGTTAGTCTACAAATTCATGTCCATGGCCAAAAGTTCTGCATTATGGTCATCAAGAAAAGGTATTGCTTTCGGGTTGGGAAGTATCATGTCGAAGTCGAGTCTTGATAAGTTACTCTTTCAAAATGCATCACTTTCAAATCGTTTGATTCCAAAACTTTATAGATATAGATTTGACCCAAATCCTTCAGTTGCTAGATCTATGAGCGATATATGGTCGACAATTGTTCAAGACAGCTCTAAAACTATCGATCAATATCATGAAGCTATCTTGAATGAATTATTGACCGGTATGGGTAACAAAGAATGGAGAGTAAGAGAAGCTAGTACAATTGCACTCACGGATTTATTGCAAGCTTTAGATAAAACCAAATACCAAGATAAAATGGAAGAAATTTGGACAATGGGTTTCCGTGCCATAGATGACATTAAAGATAGTGTTAGAAAAGCCGGTGGTGGTCTTACAAGGGCGTTATCTCAAATGCTTGTCAACAGTATCAACGTTGAATCTGGATCATCTGAGACACATGCCAAAGATGTCTTGACGCAATTGTTGCCTTTCTTATTGGGAACCAAGGGTATTCAAAGTGATGCTGAAGATGTTCGTGATTTTGCCTTAAAAACAATTTTGAAGCTGGTTAAGAAAGGTGGTAAAGCCATCAAACCGTTTATTGCAGATTTGATCGATCAATTTGTGTTATTAATGTCTACATTGGAACCTCAAATTATCAACTATTTGGCTTTAAACGCTGATAAATACAATTTGAAACATGATGACATTGACGCTAAGAGATTACAAAGTATCGGAAGTTCCCCAATGATGAACTCCTTGGAAAGGTTGATTGATTTGATAGATGAAGATATCCTAGGAGAAGTGGTCACTAAGTTACAATCAACTGTTAAGAAATCAGTTGGTTTGCCTTCGAAAGCTGCTGCCAGTAGAGTATTTGTTACGTTAGTTATTAGACATTTACAACTCTTAAAGCCTTATGGGGATACGTTATTGAATACATGTGTTGCACAGCTAGGCGACAGAAATACAACTGTCTCTTCATCATTTGCCACCGCCGCTGGTTACGTCTGTCGTGTTTGTTCGGCTGAAACTGTTGCCAAATATGCTGAAAAGATCCAGGGCTTCTATTTTGAAACTGAAGATGAGAATTCTAAAATTGTTGCGGGTATTGCATCAGAAGCTGTATCAAAATACTCAGGAGACAAATTTACTTCTGTTGCTAGTGCATTCTTACCAATGGCATTCATTGCCAAAAATGATGCGAATAAGGAAATTGCTAAGAATTTTGAAAGCGAATGGGCTGAGAATACATCAGGTAAAGGTGCTGTCAAACTTTATATTCATGAGATTTGTGAGCTGGTGAAGAAGTACATTTCTTCCCCACAATTTTCAATAAGACAAACAACAGCTAAAAGCATAGCTGAGGCCTGTAATGCTATAGATGGTGCCAATGGTATAGGCTCAAGTGCGAATGAGTTATTTGAAGTTTTGATGAACGCATGTCAAGGACGTTCATGGAATGGTAAAGAAGATGTATTACAAGCCTTAGTGTCGCTTTCATGTAAATCCAAATCGTTTGTTGAACAAAACGAGGAATTATTGAGCAAAATCAACAAGATTGTTATAACTGAAGCCAAAAGACGAAACAGGGAGTACCAAAACCACGCTATTATTTCTTTAGGTGAGTTTGCACAAGTATATCCTAGTGAAGATCTTCATGACCGAGTTTTAGAGATCTTTGAACCAATATTGAGTGATGAATACTATGAAGAAGATGATGAAGATGAAGAAATGGTTGATAAAGATGAGAAAAAATCAGTCAATGAAAAGTCATCGAGAAAGAATTTGACAAGAGAAGCTCATAGAATAAAAGTTCTCACTTCATTAGTGAAAAGTTTCCAATTATATGGTGACAAGACTTATCACTCTGGACTATTGGGATTCATTATTGAATCATTGAAAAGTACATTAATTTCTAATATCATTATACCAACTTGGAGATCACAAATTGCAGTTGTTGAAGGATTACAAAAAATTGGAAACGTGCTACAAGATGCGAAATCAGTTACTGGAAAAGATGAAGCATTGTTGTTGAAGATTTGGAGTATCACCTTAAATAACAACACTCGTGAAGAAGATGTTGAAAATGTTAAACTTCAAACAGTTGGAGCTGCAAAAGCATTGTTAGGTATCAACAGTGAAAGTTTAAAAGCCAAGATTAAGGATGATTTGAGATCACTTGATACCAAAGAATCATCATCCGTTGTTAAAGTTAAAATAACCGATGCATTGAGCCAATAGTTTGTACAGTATAGAGCTACGAATAAATTTTAATTACACATTGATATCTTATTTGAAATCTAATAACTAAAAAAAAAAAAAACGGAGGAGACACAATAAGCATCACCCCCTTTATTAAATAACTTGTACTTTTACAATCTAAAATCTTTCATAAAATCCAATTCTAGAGTAAAACTGAGAGTTGATTCGATTCCTTCACATAATTCATTAATAAAAAAAAAAGTTGAAAATTCAACAGCCAAGAATTCAAAAATTCACATACCACCTCTCAATCTTAAGACCAAATGTAAGGTTGATTCTTTTTGAATGTTGTAGTCAGATAATGTTCTACCATCTTCTAATTGTTTACCAGCAAAGATTAAACGTTGTTGATCTGGTGGAATACCTTCTTTATCTTGAATTTTGGATTTGACATTGTCAATGGTATCGGAAGATTCAACTTCCAAGGTGATAGTTTTACCAGTTAATGTTTTAACGAAGATTTGCATACCACCTCTCAATCTCAAAACCAAATGGAGAGTGGACTCTTTTTGAATGTTGTAATCTGACAATGTTCTACCATCTTCTAATTGTTTACCAGCAAAGATTAAACGTTGTTGGTCTGGTGGGATACCTTCTTTATCTTGGATTTTGGATTTGACATTGTCAATGGTATCGGAGGATTCAACTTCCAAAGTAATAGTTTTACCAGTTAAGGTTTTAACAAAAATTTGCATACCACCTCTCAATCTCAAAACCAAATGGAGAGTGGATTCTTTTTGAATATTGTAATCTGACAATGTTCTACCATCTTCTAATTGTTTACCAGCGAAAATCAAACGTTGTTGATCTGGAGGGATACCTTCTTTGTCTTGGATTTTGGATTTAACATTGTCAATGGTATCGGAAGATTCAACTTCCAAGGTGATGGTTTTACCAGTTAAGGTCTTGACGAAGATTTGCATACCACCTCTCAATCTCAAAACCAAATGTAAGGTTGATTCCTTTTGAATGTTGTAGTCAGATAATGTTCTACCATCTTCCAATTGTTTACCAGCAAAGATTAAACGTTGTTGATCTGGTGGAATACCTTCTTTATCTTGGATCTTCGATTTGACGTTATCAATGGTGTCAGAAGATTCAACCTATTTGGAATGTTAGTATATGTCTCTCTCATAAGTCATCAAAAACCTCTCTATACCCAATTCTAATTGCAGCTCAATCCGCCATGATTACATAGATTCTTCGAATTAAGCGCTCAACCACGACATGTTTACAACATGTTTACAACATGTCACAATAATGGAGAATGCAGGTATAGATAAGCAAATTGAATGGAATTTAACATACTTCTAAAGTGATAGTTTTACCTGTTAAAGTTTTAACGAAAATTTGCATGATTGAATAGCTGTTTTTGAATTCAATTATATGATTGTTATACCAATTGTATAAACAAGTTGCAAGAATATTGGAAAGGGCTGATTTGCCCCCTTTAAATATCCCTAAAACCACAAAGTGCAATAAAGTGGCAAAACGTGCTTCCTTTACCGACACTTTCCTCTTTGGGACTGATAAGACACAAAAGAAATTCTACGAAGAAATTTTTAAAATTAAAAAAAAAAAAGTTCAAATTGTGCCAAAATAAACAAAGACAAAACCCGAGAACAACAACAACAACAATAACAATAACAATAGCAATAACTAGATAGCGCGGTTCGTTGAGTTAGTTATGGTGGGGAGTTATATGGGTAATTGTGGCAGACAGAGGACTGTATATACTATTGTCAATTGGAATGACAGCTCATCTCTCTACTGAGCTAGTATAGGCTGAAGTCTTAGTAATCATTTACTGGTCCCTGCCTGGCCCTCCCCCCTATGCCACCTATGCACCTACGCACCTACGCAACTCGAAAAGAATATCGGAATCTCCCATCGAGAGATCTACTAAAGAGGAAACAACATCAATAGAGAGAAAGAAGAAACCAAAAAAAAAAGAAAGGACTATTTTTGCAAGTGAATGTAAACACTTGTAAGAGCGTAAGAAATAGACCACTTATTGTTACGGACTGATATGACGCGATGAATAAAGTTTTTTTTATTGTATGTTATTATTATGTGTCTTGGTATACATCGAAACCGTTAGAAAACGGCTTTGCAGTTATCACGTCTCTTTACGGATTGTTCAATGTACGATTCAATATGAATAGCTTTATTTTTAGAATCGTGTCATTAGTATATTACCATGGACTAATTCAGGCTGTTCAATGTACTCCATTAACATTATATGTTTTACGGATATGGGCTTGACCTTTTCATTTTCGCACTAGTGCTATCAAAGCATAACTATGAATTTGACATCCTCACAGATTTATAAAGTGGCTTGATGCCTTTCGAAGCCATTCTTCAAAGTGTCTAATGTATCAGTATTGTCAATTTTGCTTATTCCTCATCAATATTTGCCAAAATTCTCGATATCTCATCACTGCCTCTACCAACATTCTCATTACCATCCCAGTCAATAGACCTTCTAATCTCCATACTCTTTGTAGCTCTACCCCAGGGTGTATCTGATGAAGTCTTAATGGGACTTTCCAATGCTTCAATGTTTAACTCATCTGACCTCGTGATATCCAGAGATGATCTCTTCCCCGAGGCTGGTTGTGACATTTTTGTCCTATAAATGTGATAGTTTGCCCTTTTGGATTCTAATAATTTATCATCTTTTAGTAAATTGGAAATCGTTTTAGCCTTTGTCCTTATTTGATATGCAATCTCATTAGAATCTTCCCATTGAAACTCTTTCAATGTCTTGATCAAGTATGAATTATTCTGTACCCAATAAACAAATTCGGTTGATCCGGCAAGTAGACAATACTGAATAACAGTGAGACTCTTCAGTATATGTCGCCAATTCCTTGTAGAATCGTTTATCCTCTTAGTCAATACATTGATTATTTGCCGTAGTTGTTTGGTATCCATCGTTAAAAGTGCAATTTCATTTAATTCACTCGTTGTTGGACCAAATGAATCATTACTAGTTGCGGATTTTATTTTGACCTCCGCAGGTGTAGCACTTATATTTCTTATTGACCGTACAAATCTTCTTGACATGATGTATACATATATGCATATACTGGTGTGTAAGAGGTTAAAGCTATGAATAAGTTAATAAACTTGAAAAGAGGAAAAATTCTCTATTCCCTACAAGCAGCTATAATCGGTACTTCTTAAAATTCTCCCGTACGAAATTTTTATTTGTTTTGTCAATTCCGAAAAATAAAAATATTGACAGGTTTCAATCAAAAGACACAAATTTCCATAGTTATCTACAATTATATCAATACTTTTAAAGAAACTTCTATATTACACATTCATTAAATAAGTAATGCCTTATGCCGAGATTACGTATTGGAAAACAGCAGAAGAATGACTAACAATTCCCACGACTAAATGATCAGGTTCCGTATCGTTTATCAACCAACCATTGGCAATGTCAATAGGTAATTCCAAGTGACCTTTCGCAATCCAGTCTTTAGCCTTTTTACTGTATTGGAATATCTCAATCCCGTGCTCGTGTAAACTTATGACTAGATGTCCAGACTTATCACTCAGCAATTTGACTATTTGATTTTCGGTTTGAATATCGTTGAAAGAATCTTTTCTCAAGTCCCAAATTCTTATAGTGTTAGAACCTTGTGAAATGTAACTCGCATATAACCAGTAACCATTTTTACCGAAAAGCAAATCTTTAACACTCCCCAATGTGGATTCTAAAGTTTTAACAAATTGGCTAGTTTTCAAGTCAAAAATGCTTATATTACCTTCAGCATCACCAAACGCGACTAATGAACCATCAGGATGGATATCGGTAGCTAAGGCATTTGAAGGCAGTGAAACTTGACAAACTTTTGCATCTTTTTGATATATAGCAAATGTCTTATCTGCATCAATGATCAAGTATAAATCTTTTAGTGAAGGATGCGTTATGAATCTTTCAATAACAGAATCATAATCTTGCTTTTCGCCATGAACATTTATGAATTTCCCATCATTTGTACCAACAACTGGAACGATTTCACCATCATCTTTAGCAACTTCACCAATGGTCTTGATGTCTTTTAATTTTGGCACATTTTCAGATTTAACATACTTATTGGCTTCAACTTCATACGTATATGTTATTCCTGTCTTGGACGTTATATATGGTTTCCCTGCAACAAGTGAAATTGAAGCAGCTTCTTTCAATGGTGCCTTTGCCGGGTCAACAAATGTTTCAATAGAGTTCAAATTTGTACCAAGGTCAACGTTGACTTTGTGCTTCACGGCTTTATGTTCAGCGAATAGCTGCTCATTAGCCTCGGCAACAGCTTGTTGCACCTGGCTCAACAACTCTGAATCGCCAATTGATGTTTGCCCCTCTTCTGATTCTTGTACTTGTTCTGGCGCTTGACCTTGAATTGGTTTACCATTACTTATAGATATCGTCAACTCTTGTAAGGCGCTTCTAGCTTCGTCTCTTTCCTTTATAGCCCTTGAGGCAACTCTAACAGCCGCATCATGGTGATATAGCGCAGTTGACAGTTCCTTTCTGGTATCGTCCAATTGTTTTCTTAGTTGAAACAATTCCAATGCGACAGAATCCCATTCATTTTGTAATGATGATAATAAAGATGGAATCGAATTCAAAGTAGGCTGTCTTGGTGGCTGGTATGGTGATTGCCTTATCTCGATCAAATCATCTATGGATAACGGATCTGACGATATTGGATCTTTTTGGTATTCATTAATGTATTGTAATATTAGTTCCTTCTCGAAAACTGCACCACTTTTTGGTGAAACAACTGGCTCTTTTGGAGGAACACCAGAGACTAAAACCCATGGTTAGTTTCTATCCAATCAAATATATTACCATAATCATACTTACTTGAACACTGCATTTGTATTCGATGCCAATGACTGTTTTTCACACTTGATATTGTATTAAACCTCACCAATAAACAAAAGATTTTTATTTTCATATAATCTTCGATATTCGCGGGCTGAAGAAAACAATACGGTTGAAAGTTACTTTTCATTGCCCCTTTCGGAAGTCTAGATATACATCATCAAGAAGTACTGCAAAAGTCCTGATATATGTCTTTGTATGTCTTCACCCAACTGCTGATGAGTCCTGAATTCAAAGCAGTTTCTTTCGTATCTTTTTTGTGGTTGTATCCAGTGATGTACCCGATATGTTCATTGGTTATTGTCTTTCAACGGCGATTTGCCGTATACGTTGTATAAGTAAAACCGAAGTCAAAAAAAATTTACTTGACAGTTCTAAAGGGCTTTTAACAGTCAACGTATCTTTGAGGGAAAATGTATTATAATTCTTTCCAATGTTCTACTCATAGGCTGTGATTTATATTGGAGAGGCTTTTAAAGAATCAACGAACTCGTTGTGGCTGAAAGTTGGTGGAAAATTTGAGGACTTGCATGTCAAACATTAGCGACACCCCAGGAAACACATCCACCGGTCATAATGATGATAACCATGTGCCACAAAATGGGAATGGTGATGTAGAGAGCGATAGATCTACTCATAATGCTATCAGACCTGGTTTAACCAAGCGTCGAGAACTGAACATGGCCTTGGGGCTGGAATCCACGGGGGCTGAAGATGATTATTACCATGAAGATAGTAGGATAGATTATACAAATGCGTTTTTAAAAGAACGGAAACATTCACAAGAGATTTTATCAAAACTACGGCCTGATGTTTCTGATTTCAATAAAGTACTCCTGGGTCCAACAAAATGGAATTATGATGATGAAAAAATGAATTCTTTGAGTAAAAAGCAATTTGTTTTCGATTTGCTACCATCTTTTGAAATGTTACATTCAATACAAAATACAAGTGCTAGATGTTCTTTTGAAGATCCTGATGAACACGATTTCCCACCGGATTATTTCAATAACAATATTCATGGAAGAATTGGATCCATTACTGCTAATGAACCTAATAGTTATACCGCTTCATCGAATTCGGGTAATAATTCTTCAACATCGTTGAGTTCAATCACATCTGAGTTCGAACAAAGTTCTCAAGTAGCTGCCGGTGATGGGTTCCCATATCCGGAGACCTCAGAAAAGGATCTGTTAGATAAATCACATCTATTACCAAATTATGATTCTTCAGTGATTGATGTTGGGGTCCATGTCACGAGAGATGTTCCACATCCAACAAAAATCAATGAAAATGAATCAATGCTGAAAGAATACACTTCTGGTGATGTTGTACATGGGTACGTTACTGTGAATAACTCTTCAAGTAAAGCATATGAATTTCAGATGTTTCATGTCACATTGGATGGTTACATTTTAGTTGTTGATCCCATTACGAAAAAGACGAGTCATAAAAGATTTTTGAACATGGTGGATCTCAGTGCGTCTTGGTCTTATGGGACTTTATCGCCGACTGCTAATTTCAACTACCAAGCTTTCACAAAAGATGAAGAAGGCTATCTTCTGGGGTTACCAAATAATAGAATATTACAACCAAAATCCAAGTACAAGAAATTTTTCGCTTTCAAAATCCCATACAAACTTTTAGACAATACGTGTCGTCATGAATTAGAGATACATACGTTGTTACCACCTAGTTTCGGTGTTGATAGAATCAAACAAAGAGGGAAACATGCCAATATTGAGATCAATCCTTTATTACATTATGGACACTCAGGTGTCAAGGGATCACCTATATTAACGCATGATCTTTCTGGAGATAAATTATCGATTTCATATGGTATCAATGCCAAACTGATTAGCTTCCATCCAAGAAGACCCAATAAACTATGTGTTTTGAAGCAAAATGAGTATCATTTGCGTTTCATTCCGTATGGTTTTGCTGTTCCTTTATCAACATCAAAATCTGCGTTGAATAATTTGACTTCACGGATTGAGCATGGTTTTGAAATTGCAAAACATGTGATCTATATGAAGAGGAAGAACAAAGAATTTTTCCCAAAGGAAGATGAAGATGAATTTATCAGAGGGCTTAAAGATAGACAATTGCAGTCTGTGAATTCTGGACTGAATCCGAATGTGAGCAATAACAATAGTTATAAATTTGCTGGGTTCCCCTTGAGAAATAAGCACTATGGTAATCGAGATTTTGCGAAAGTAGAATCCATATCAAAGTACTTAAATGCTGGAAAGACAACTGCTACATCAAGTTTCTTGAAAAGTTTGAAATTGAGCGGATCTAAAAAAGTTACAAATCCAGCTTCGTTATCGTCTTGTGTTAATGGATTGATTAAAATCTCTACGAAAATTCCAAAAGACGGTTTACCATACATTTCACCTAAACTGCTGAGAAAGACAAATGAAGTTTCCAACCTTAATGAGCTGGGTAGTAAAAATCATGATAACTTATCCTCATCATTATCAGCCAATGAAAAGAGAAAATTGTCATCTTTGAAGATCGATTTATCCTTCACGCCATCTGATTTCACCGCACAGTCGAATGCGTTTCCTGAGCTGAAAGGCATAAAGGCTACTTTGTTGGTGTTGAACATTTCGTCGACGTCTCCGATCCCAATCAAACTTTCAAGTGATTTTTTCACACAGACTGAATCAGAGAAAATCATAGCAAAGTTCCAAAGGTACCATGAAGAGTATAAAATCCTTCAAGGTGAATTTGCTGAGCATAATTTAGATCTTGAGCGTTATGTTGACAGATTCTTACACCAAGATATTGTGTCCATGAAAAATCTCCGAGTTGATTGTACAACGGTCAATGCTTTCAATTACGCAATAAAAAACCAAACGGACTGGCAACAGACAGACAATGCTATGGAACAGAACGAGTGGGTGAAGACAGTTGAGCTGCACCTGGAACTGAAGAACAATATACCTGAAACTTTGGTGCCTAATTTCCAAACATGTTTATTATCAAGAGTATACTCGATTCAATTGCACTTGAATTTCAAAAACGGCCATACGAGTGAACTGGTGGTACCGATCCGTCTCAGATCGTTTGATGACTTATAGACTTAGTAGACTAGATAGACTTAATAGAGTATATACAATCTAACGAATTAATGGAAACGCAGCTTCGCTAGATTCTGTACAAACAATTTTTCTCTCCGACTTCCGCATTGGGAAGTCTAGATCTCAGCTCACAGATCTCAGATGATCTAAGCACAGCGACTTGCACAGGAATCGTTGCGAGATTCAGACACTTAGCAAGTGAGTTATCGTGTCTCAGGTGTGTTACAGTTCTAGTCATCTAATCTTTACACAGACTTTTAGCTTCTAAGCATATGAAACATAAATTCTCCAGCTATCTATCAACTTTAATCTGGAACCACACTTGTTAACTAAATTCTCTTCTGTAACTGTTGCATACAATCGACAATCGCTGAAAAACCCGTCCAGAGCTACAAGGATCCACACTGCGCTTGAACTAAACTATTCTATTGTTCAGGAAAAGCCCACCAACTACTTTCACCAACTAAGATACAACCAGGGCACAATAGCCGTATCACACCATTTCACATCACCCTTTGCAATTTACTCAATCCCAGTGATTCCAATTATTGTTATCTTCTTCTGTTCCTGTCAAATCGCATTTGAACCCGAATTCGTGGAAAAACCTAATCGAAAATCTCAAATTCAAAAGAAACGTTGGCTAAGAAAAAAAATTACAACTCATATACAAATCACCACTTTTGCAAATAGAGTATACTCTGCTCTGGTATCTAAGACATATATATCACACTACCTGTCTCAGCTCAAGGACTGTATATCCTCCTGCTCCATTCCGCCTCATCCAAGTCGTTCCACTAAAGCTTGTTACGTCGAGATACTACCAGGGATTGTCTGCCAAAAGGGAAGTAAACATAAAGATATGTCAAGACTGAGGACCTCAATACCCGCTGGTGGTGGCAACGATCATGATGAAGAATCAAAAGTCTATGACGGGGCGCCTGCAAGGGCAGATGACGACGAGTCAAAGCTGAAGTACAACCACAATCGATCTGAACTGGAAATGATATCAGATTCGATCAATAACATATTCAATAGAACAAGCGTGATAGACGCGGTGTTGGGGATACTGAAGTTTACAATACAATCGATATATTCCATTTTACCAATATTCATCATTTTCTACCTTTTGCAAATCTATAACGACAATACCGAACGACTCTATTACCCAAATTTCCCCAACGCTCACAGGGAATCCACATTGGAATCTTTGAATGATATAGGTGTTGAATTTTATGATCTAGCAGACTATAGATCAACAGGAACAGGTTGGCAGAGGGAAGAGCGTGTTTTGTTTCTTGTGCCTCTAAGAGACGCTTCAGCTCATTTACCAATGTTTTTCGGTCATATGAAGAATTTGACATATCCACATAATTTAATCGATTTAGCGTTTTTAATCTCAGACACATCTGATACAACAATCCCAGATTTGAAAAGACACCTAAAGGAAATTCAAGCAGATCCTGATGTCTCTCAAAGATTTGGTAGAATCGATATCTACGAAAAAAACTTCGGTCAAATCGTTGGACAAAGTTTTAGTGATAGACACGGTTTTGCTGCACAAGGTCCAAGAAGAAAATTAATGGCCATTGCAAGAAATTGGTTATTAACAACGGCTTTGAGACCGGATCACTCGTGGGTTTATTGGAGAGATGCCGATGTGGAAACCGTTCCTGCTACAATCATCGAGGATCTGATGCATCATGATAAAGACGTTATCGTCCCTAATATCTGGAGACCGTTGCCTGATTGGTTGGGATATGAACAAGCTTATGATTTAAACTCATGGCAAGAAAGTGAAGGTGGTATCGAATTGGCTGATAATTTGGAAGAAGATGCCGTTATTGTGGAAGGGTATCCAGAATATGCTACATGGAGACCACATTTAGCTTACCTTAGAGATCCATATGGTGATCCAGAAGTGGAAATCGAATTGGATGGTATCGGTGGTGTTTCCATCTTAGCCAAGGCAAACGTTTTCAAAGAAGGTGCAATGTTCCCAGCTTTTTCATTCAAGAAACATGCAGAAACAGAAGCTTTTGGTAAACTGTGTAAAACTATGGGGTATAACGTCATTGGATTACCACACTATGTTATATGGCATATTTACGAACCTTCTTCAGATGATTTGAAACATATGGAATGGTTGGCAAATGAAGAGCTAAGACAACGTGAACGTGAAAAGAATAAACATGTTTACGATAGAGCTTGGGAGTTGGCATTCGAAGATGTTACAGAAAAATGGGCTGAAGAAAAATTCAATGTCTTCAAAAATACAGATTTATCAACATTGAGTATAGGTTCGGTTGATTGGGCTGAAGTTGATGAATATCTTGCTGAAGTTGACGAAGACGAATCAGTATCACAGCCAGGTGCTAATGATGAAAATTTCCTAATCAATCTGGATACCACGAATAAACAGTTTGAAGAACAAGTTTTGGAAAGATTAAATAAAGGACCTGTTAGATTTGGATTCTCCAAAAATGAACATAAATTTGATAATTATTTCCAAATGGAAGGTGCCAAAAAGAAGAAACAAATGAAATTCAAGAAATTTGAAATTTCAAAAGAACAGGAAGAACTAGAATCTAAAATTAAGGCTTTGGAAGAACAGAGTGAAGATAACATTTTCCATGACTTCTATGATCCTGATGCGGGTAAAGTTGTTGAAGATATAAATGAAAAACATACTTCACAATCAAAATCTGAAGAAACTGATGAACTCATCGATAAATTGACAAGTGATAAAACCATTAATAAAGATAAACAATTATTTAATGACTTGGAAAATAAAAAGATGGATAAAGATGGTGAAGAAGGTGAAGTTGAGTTTAAAAAGCAAAAATTAATTGAAAAAAAAATTAAAAAAGCTACAAGAGCTGCTGATGGTTCTCAAAAGACAATCGAAGAAGTTGCAACGAAGACCGTCTACGAAGCTGACGACCAAGGTATCACGACTAACACCATCTATGAATGGGGTAAAGTCACCAAGACACCGGAACCTGAGGTTAAAGAAGATGATAAAGATTACATTGGTCCTGCTGGCTCCACTCCTGAACAAGTTAAATTGAGAAAGGAAAAAGCATTGAAAAAATCTCAAGCAGCAGCTGCAAAGAAAGAAGAAAAAGCGCATAATCAAGTTGACAAAGCTGAAGGTTTAGAGAAAGAAGTTGAAATCGAATCAAAAGAAGAAGTTGTGGAAGCTAAAGGTGAATCAAAGCAAAAAGTTTTAAAAGCTGAAGCCTCAAAAGAAGAAAAAGATTCCAACCCAGAAATAAAAAAGAAACAAGATGTTTCAAAAGATTCAAAAGTCAAGAAAGCTATCAAGAAAGAACCTGCTGAACAAGTGATATAAGTTTAGGAGTTTACTATATAATTGCATATGTGTTTAAGTTTGTAAAATAGATGAGTTTTTCGCTACGATGGAGCACTGTATAATTAATTTACGGAAAGAATAAACCAGTTTAATATCAAACTGATTTGTATTTATTCCAAATGCGATATAATATATGAAAATACACTTATCTATGCCATATTCAAAAATAAAAAAAAAAATATGAAAAAAAACCACTCATAACTTTATATAAAAAACTTGCAAACTCTATTCATTAATCTCATCTCTAATTTCATTCCATAACCAGTTTCTCCATAATTCACCAGCCTCAGTCAATAACTTATCGAAATCATTACTTATATATAGATCGTTATTGATTGTGGTATCTTGTGGCTCTTTGCTTGATTCTTTAAAACTATTATTTGGTACTTTATTCAAAAATTCTTGTATTTCAAATTGGTCAAATTCAAGTAATTTACCTTCATTTTTTTGTAATATTGACAAGTTTATGAAAACCAATTGGATTTGGTAATCAATTTGTGACCATTTCAATTCATTTTTAGTATCAGCTGAAGGTTTATACCAAAAGGAATCCGTATTGAAAGTAACATCCAACTCGTTATCAAATTTCAAATCATCATCGTTATAAAATTTCTTGAATCTCTTGAGTAGCTTGGGATTATCGTAATACTTGGCACCAAAATTTGAATACGATAATCTGAAACCCAAGAGTAAATCCCATAGTCTACCACGATCATATTTATTCAAGACTTTTGCACCACAGTATTTAAACCACCATGATAGCCACTGATTATTCTTGTTTGAATTTGAGTTGAGGATTTCCTCTTCGTTGAAGCCTTTGTATAGTTCTGGTAATAACTTGGCAAAAGTCAGCAGGAAGAATGAAATTCTTGATTCTATATTACCACTCTTGAACAACAACTCCATCATGTTAAGTTTGTTAGAGGAGATTAAGTCCACTGTGTTTTCCTCGCCATGGCCATCTGGCCTGTTTACAACTTTTTCCACTTCGTCATCACTTTCATTCGAATGAACTAGAACGAGAACCAGCCTTTCGAAAACTTCGGCAAATGTCATGCTTGTTGACGAAGAATTTGAAGTGTCCTGAGATTTTTCACTAGCAGAGTCATTCGTCGCAGCGTCGTTGACAGTCCCGTCCAGAGAGAAGGCGTCTTCGTCATCCTTGTTCAGCAGGGAGGGATACAATGACGATAACTGCGTAACGTGCTTGTTTATGGAATCCTCCTTGTTTAAAACATCACGCCCCAGCAAGACATAATCAGAGCCGGGAATTGGTGGATACCATTCAGCCAAACCTAGGGCGATCCATGTGAACCCAGCATCGTATTTGATCACTTGCCCCCATTTACCGAAGAACTTCACTATAGCGTGTTCTAGTATCCTTATGATTTCCTCTTCTAAAGGTGAAGTTTTCTGATCTGGTGAAGACGAGCCCGAACCGTGTTGGTGATCGTCGTCTTTGCTGTTCCTTATTCTGAAATATTTCAACAACTCATGCTTAATTTTCCCCTCTGTGATTACATTCTGTGAATCATCATCAACGTTTGAAGTTAAGTATGGGTTTATAACGTACGGGTGATACTTTAGTAAAATTGGCCAAACCTTGTGACGCAGTTGTGGCGGGATCCCCTTTTGTCTTGCGATTAGTGATAGTCCCAGGTGGTTATTCTCCTTTATGAACTGATTGATCAGCTGTATCAAGTTTTTGGTATCCATTTGTAAAGTGTGTAATTTTTGCTTCTTTTTATTTGTTGCCGGAGCGTTGTTTATAGTAGTTAGGGACGGCGATGAAGGGGACGTGCTTGAGTTTGAATTCGACGTGGTTGTATTGGTAGTTGTGGATGACTGAGAGGTAAAATTTGACGAGTTTGACGTCCTTGAAATCGATTGCTCCATGATTAGTGTTTTGTGTGTCTACTCTTGGATTCGGCGTGATACTATATTCTCATAACCTGGGGTAACTTCGGAACCTTAGAGCTTTTGTATTAAAGTGATAAATGTGGGTGAAAATGTATGAATTTGAATAAACAACTCTTGAAATGTACTATTCCCTGTTTTTTAAATGTGATAATCAACTCGTGTTTTGATATCTCTCCTGTAAAGTGCTCAAGCGTTGTTCAAGAAGGGTCGTTTGACTTGAAATTTTTCTTTTTTTGATTTTTTGTTTTTTTTTTTTTTTTTTTTTTTTTTTTGGACTGTTGGCGTGTGACAGAAACTACAACAGCAGACAACTAAAAGCGCAAAGTAGTGGTGGGGGATGTTGACTTATCGATCAGTTGACTAGATATCTCTTTAAATTTACTGTTGTTCTATCGGTTTGACAAATTTTTTTCCATCAGAAAGTGGTTGAATATTGAGTGTGTTGGCTCACTTCTTTGTCTCTCTGGTGTGATTATGTCTCGATTCAATTTTTTCACTCGTTGGCTGCTTTGCAATTTGAAAAGTTTTACTTGACGAGTAAAAACTTGTGGGGGAACTGTGTTTGGGGATTTGATGGATAGCTAAAGTTTGTATCTGTATATATATCTATATATATGTTACAGCTATGTATTCAAGCTCTCATTGTATGTTACCAACTTATCACTCTGATGACCGCTTTCTCCTGTTTATAGTCATATCATCTCCGCGGGGGTTACGCACTTTTCCGAGGGCAATGAACAGTACTATAAACAGTTAAGATAATGAACAGAGTGGAAGTGGAACTCAGTGGAACTCAGTGGAGTAGAGGGGGATTTTGGCTATACGGATGTGTGAAGCGTTACAGTGTAGATGAAGGAGTCCCTCGGGCCTTGGATTGTCTTTTAACTGTTGAAGACTAGTTATGAGCTTGACCCTTATCACTCTGGTCTTGGAGGGTAAAGCCGTTGAAAGTTTGTTTCACGGTACTGGTATTATACCACACTGGTACTAAATACATAGGCTAATCCTTTACCGGTAGATTCACTACGTCACTTATGGTATTTGTTGACTATACTGATTCCCATAAATGATTAAACCGTTTGCTAGCTACGTCTTGCTTGAACTCGGCTCATCAACGATATGACCAACGATCATATGGGAAATCATTGTAAATCATTTTATTGTCTCCTTGATTTTCTAACAACGTTTCAAGTGATGTTGGTTGATTGAATTTGACCTATTGTGTGTATACATGGAACCGTGGTCCCTGTTCTAGACATATACCCTTTGTTAAATAAGTCATTGCTGCTGCGCATTGGGGACTTGCATACGTGACAACCCCAAGACTAATCAATTCTCATATAAACAAACATCGCACTACCCACTATTACAATCAAAGCATGGCGTGAAAAGATTTTGTTGTTACCACTTGCAAGGATTCTGGCTCATTGATTCAAATTCAAAATGCACTGATAGCTTAACCCGATTAGTAAGTTCTAAAGCCGTCCCATTCTAAACTGTGTAAAATTGTACAATATGAAAAAACTACACTCTTTGAGCTTTATAAACATCCCTTAGAGAACCATAATTCAACATCACTGGCAGTTAAAATGGCTACTAAGGCTAACATTGCAACGGACTATGAAAAAGTCGCAGAGACTTTAAAAGCCGCTTTCTTACCAGAACCTGTGGATAGATTCCAGTTTTCAGATTGTCCTCAAGAACTAATTGAACATTTCTACAGCGTGAGACTACAACAATTTGTGGATGCCAAAGCTGATATACTAGAAGTCAACGATTACAATTCAGTCGCCATTTGGGTCTCTCCTGATAAGACTTACCCACCAGCTCAATGGGATCAGCCAAATGATGCAGTTGATGAATTCAAAAAAAAGGCTAAAGCTATAATAGAAAAATATAAATATGACAAAATACCACATTGGACACTGGCCTTTCTCGGTAAATCGCCACTAGAAAACAAAGGCTCAGTATCACCATTGATCAGACCATACTTGGAAAAGGCTAAACAACAGGGAGTTTCAGCTTCTTTATTTGCAGTTAGTGATCATGCTAGAGATATTTATACCCACTATGGATTTGAAACTCTTGAAACAATAACAATTGGTGAAGGTAAAGTCGATTCTAAAGGTGAAAAAGATCCAAATGGGCAAGGTTTGCAAGTTTATCTGATGGCTTATAACTATGTACACGAAGAATAGAATTAGACTTTTGGTCTCCCAAGCTTTTGAATAGGTTTTACTTCAAGTTCAATGGCTAGCAAAATGTGATAAAATACATCTATAGATTTATATATATATTATATACATTAATACAGTAATCGTTCTCGTGACGAATGCAAGATATTCCAAAGTATCCAAAATTAAGTTATACTAAAACCACACTATCTTGAAGATTCTTTTGCTGACTGGCAAGTAACCCCAATTGTTCGTTGTGATTTGAAAATTAGCCCTGATCTCACTTATAACCACAAGTTGCAAATCATCCCTCTATACCAGTAAAGATAACTATTGCACCATGAGTCAATACAAAGAATCTTATGATAACAATTGAATAATGGAATAGAGTTCCCCTTTAAATACATTCAGTCAATACTAGTTCTTCCTTCTCTGGTACCATGTATCCCCTGCTTTTCAATGTCGTGTACAAAACACCTCTCGGTAGCCAAGTTGGTTTAAGGCGCAAGACTGTAATGGTATCAAGACATCTTGAGATCGTGTGTTCGACTCACACCCGAGAGATTTTATTTTTTTGCTTGATTTCCACTGGTAATGTTTCAATACATTTGCAGTGAGCTGTTTAAACTGTTTGGTTTTGATTATTTCGATTTATTTGATAAGCGTCCTCCTAAATCTATATAAATTTTTGACTCAGAGTTCTTCAGAGTTCGTTATCCAAGTGATCTTGAGCAATATGTTCGTACACCAATGATACACCACGCTATTAAAGGAGTTGAAAGGTTTCGAGATCTTGAAAAACATGAGCCATAAGTTCAAGCCCACTAAGAAGTCTTTATGTGATCATTAGTCCTTTCACCTTGGACTCAACTTGGGAAAATATCCCAAGTTATAATTATTTGTTGAATATATGGAGATGAGATGTTGGACATACCGGTGAAGTTTTTCTACGATAAAAAAAATTTTGGTACAAGATGAGAAGCTACATTAACGATACAATAGCCAGGGGATATTCTACGATACTAAAGTCACAAAATGTCTAGAGAAGAAAGAGAATCGAGTGTTGAAGCTGTTGAATCTTCATCTGAAGACAACTCAAAGAAGAGAACTTTGCAAGAAGCTGAAGAGGATCAACTTGAAATTGATTTGAATTTAGCTGCACCATTATCAAAAAAGCAAAAACGTTTATTAAGAAGAGGTAAACTAGATTTAGAGAAATTAGAGAGAAAAAATCCAAAACCCAAACCTGCGAATTATGAAGAAACTCAAAAAGAAGATGAAACTGTTGAGAAAAGAGAAAGACCACCAAGAATTGGTGTTTGGATTGGTAATTTATCATTTGATACTACAAAAGAAGATTTAGTTAGATTCATTACACTGAAAACCCAAGAGTTACCAGATTATTCTAGTGATTTGAAAGAAGACGAAGCTGTTAAAGTTAATGAAAAGGATATAGTTAGAGTTAATCTACCAACTCAAGGTAGAGATAGTAAAAAAATCAAAGGTTTTGCCTATATTGATTTTATTTCTAAAAATCATCAGCGTTCAGTTATAAATTTATCGGAGCAACAGTTAAATGGTAGAAACTTGTTAATTAAGAACTCTGATTCATTTGAAGGTAGACCAAGTAAAGAGGAAGCACAATTATCAAAGAATCCACCATCAAGAATTTTATTTGTTGGTAATTTATCATTTGATACAACTGAAGAGATGTTACATCGTCATTTCATCCATTGTGGAGATCTGATAAAGATAAGGATGGCAACGTTTGAAGATAGTGGTAAATGTAAAGGTTTTGCATTTTTAGATTTTAAAGATGAAGAAGGTCCAACTAATGCATTAAAAGATAAGAATTGTAAAAAATTGTTGAATAGACCATTAAGAATGGAATTTGGTGAAGATAGAAGTAAAAAAGCACCAAAGTATAACAAGCCAAGATTCAATAATGAAGAAACCAGTGAAAAATCAGATTTTATTTCTAATCAAGAATCAAACCCATCACCAGTTGTTGAACATGCCCCAATGTACAGAGAAAGATCACAAACCAAACCAAGAAGAACTAGAGAACCAAAAGATAAGCCAAGACCGAAATCCAGTGTTGCATTAGCTGGAGCCCAGAGACAAAGCGCAGCAATTGTTGAATCCAAAGGTAAGAAAATTACTTTCTAACAATAGTAACACTGTATAATAGATATATATATATATATATTAACTTTATAAACCCGGTAAATACCCGTAAAAGGTCTGGAACAACTCGTTTCGTCTCTTCCCAAAGCGGTAATTGCGCAAAAGTCACAATATGCGTCATGGTTGTATGAATTTTGCGGAATGTTGTGCTCGTTTCTTTTTCCTGGTTACCAAAAACAGCAATCGCAATACGCCAACTGTAGTTTTCGCAAATTTGGCGCAATCAACAAATATTATTTTCTTTTTTGTCACAAAAAAAGATTTATGAATATCAATCTATAATTAAATACTTCCAGAGACGTAGACGGTTGTGACAATCCATGGACCAATATATACAGCAAAAGGATATCATAGACACTGGTACTTATAGAGACCAGTATAAACCACTTGTAGACACTGTAGCACTGTGGTTTTCCCCCCAAAGGGCAAGCTAAACCGCTCCTCATTCATCCCACTCTGTACTTTGTGTTTACGCTGCTTTTGGTTTTGGCGGTCCGTTCGTGTTCCAGATCTCGCGCGCCTTTTTTTTTTTTGGGATGGAATTTTTACGAATTGAGAATTACTCAAAATATCATCACAGTGATTAGTTTAAGGACAATTGAAGATACTTTTATTCACGGGTTTCCAAAATTTTGTGCTTTAACTTGTCATTACTATAGAGTGAGACGTAATAAAAGAATAAGACATACCTTTCGTTTATCTAAAAAGTCATTCGTTAAGCTTACAGGGTATAAATTTGTGTTTGGCTGTGAGAATTCTTATTAAATTTGATACAGTTTTTTTTTTTTTTTTTTAGCTTCCAGAGGGCAAAAATATCAACAACGAAACGGAACGTTTAGAGAGAAGCTAGAAAGACGCCAGCAGTAAGAGGAAAAACAGTATAAGAGCACTTCTATAGAGACTGGTGAAATATTAGTGAAGTAAACTGAAGTAAAGGTATAGTCCTTAGGAAAATTTTTTGAACCCACGAGTTTCATATTACAAAGGGAATTTATAGATCAAAGAGTATATATACAAGGATCAAGAAAAAAGTGAATACCGTGAAACGATGTCAAACTCAACAGTTTCATCGTCCCTCACAACTCTTATGGGCTCTACCAGTACCACTGCTCTCTCGTCGGAAGATAGCTCTGGTACAGATAGCACAAGCTCAAGCACAAGTTCAAGTTCAAAAACAATAGAATCGAGTAGCTCAACAACTGTTGTTACACCAACTATTTCTTCATTACAAGAATCAGAATCAGAATCACAGTCATCAACTATTTTGTCATCATCAGGTCAAAACTCCACAACAACTTTGGAAAGTTCAAGCTCAGAAGATTTAAGCTCTCGTTTATTCCATTCACATGGCTCTTCTTCTGTATCCCTAACATCATCATCATCATCATCACTGCAATCTTCAAGCATAACCGGTTCATCCTCCATATCATTAGACAGCTCTATTAGCGCTGAAGGCAGTATCAGTTCAGCGGTATCCTCCTCACTCACGTCATCTTTTGAATCAAGTTCATCAAGTTTCCATTCACATTCCGCTCCATCAACAAAAGCATCAACTTCAACTGAAGCGCCATCGTCATCAAGTTCCAGTATCCATCATTCCTCATCTTCATCATCAGATGCGCAACCATCATCGTCGTCTCTTTACTCTCAAGCATCATCCACCAGTGCGGGCGATTCATCTAGTCAAGCGCCAACTTCAACCACTTTTGTCTATACCCAACTATACGAACTCACAGATTCTTCAACAACAATAACCACAGCGCTTCCTGTCTCCACCGTGCTAGGCAATGCTGGAACGTACTCTTTCACTTCTGATAAGGCTATAACAACAGATTTGTCAGCTTTCGAGAATAGTTTGAAATTAAATACAAATTCAGATACAAGCGATTCTAATAGCACCGCTCAACACACGAAGGGTAAAATTGCAGGCTCAGTTGTTGGTTCAGTTGCTGGTGTTTCGATAATCTTGTTTCTAGTATGGTTTTTCGTATTCAGAAAAAAGAGATTTGGTGGATTAGATCATTCTGAAAAGGATTCATTCACTCATTCAATCTCATCAACAAGAAGATTAGAAAATGATGAATATGACGATTACGGCGGTACTTATCGTGATTACCATGAAAAGACAAGTCATGAATCGCCTCCTTCTTCTCCATTTGGCCTTTTTGCCAAATTCAATAAAAAATCAAATTCTTCCTCTTCATTACCTGAAGAACCAATGTTAACTACTCAAAGAGAAATTCCTCATCGTCCAGCTCCATCACCTCCATCAACACATCAAGATTTACAGAACTTGGGATCTAGCATTCTAAGTGGACAGGAAATACCCCATAAAAATACTGGAATGGCAACCGCAGGTTCCAATGGGATACGACAACAACAACAACAACAACAAGGTAATCAGTTAAGAACAATAGATACCGTTTACGAGGAAACAGAATCTGAAACTTCAACTTTAGCCAAGAATTCAAATCGCCATTCGATTTTGAAAAATAATGCAAATGCTCAACGTTACCAAAATGCTGGGTTAACACCATATATGGCTGAAAATCCATTTGATGAACAAGAAGTCATAAAGAAGCCTCCACCTCCACCTCCTCCTCCAGTTAGAAAGGCAAATCCTGTTCATTTATCAGATGATCCTCGCCGCTTAGGCAACTCAGGATATGGTTATGGTTCAGGAAATGTCAATAGATACTCAACTGAATCTACTTCATCTTCTATCAACACGGACTCAGACGGGTCAAGCACTGATGAATCATTTGGTTCTATTCAAATTGATGGATCCGGTGGAGACCAAGGTGGATTCTTTAAAGAAATGGTTTGATTTGTAATTATTTATCTGGAGTTTTTAGGTTGTTTTTATTTTCTTGTGTACCTATATGGTATGTATTATTGGACTTTTTCATTTGTTGTTAAATATTTTTTTCTATTTATACCCATTTTCAATTTCGCTTTTCGTTTGCAATTTTATTCAATTCTATAAATTCAATTTTTTTTCATATACCGATACCCATTGTTCAGCTATGGGAATTTTCATATCATGATCATATTGGGACTTTTCCTTTTGAACTGTTTTTATACCTTTTTTTTTTATGTATGTGGATACAATTTTACCTGTATCTTTGGAATGATACTTAGTTTTTTCGTTTATAGTGTGTATTTGCAATTAGAAGTTTTTTACAATTGATTTGTTAATCGTGTAGTTTTGTTGAAAAATCCATAATCCTACGAATATACATTTTCTCTTAATCATTATATCTTAAGTTGTGGGCCTATATACCTGATACTGATAAAGTATCATTCTCCATAAAAAAAAAAAACAACATATTTACCCTATATAAACCAATCTTAACCTATTAACCCTAAACATTACCAAAACCCCTAATTTAAATATTATCATAAATTGTATTCTTTACGCTTAGCGTTTCCTATCTCGCTTTAGCACCATGTCATTAGTTTAAAACATCGCTTTTGAGTATTTATCACTGAACCCAACGGGCGAAATTTCACTAATCTCTATAACGAATTTCCCTTCTTTATACTTCTCATCTTCAGATTCTGCAGATATATATCTCCACCCTAAATAGCTATCACAAAGATTACATAGAGTGTCAGATACACTATAATTACCAGTCATCATGTTTCTCACTACTCTTGGTCCGTTTTTAAAATTAACAGTCTTTTTAACCAAGAATGCACTACCATGTTTCCCATGGAAGTTCTAGATTGGGTATTAGTACATACAAATTGTTTGACATTGAGAATGCGAGTTAAACTTACATCAGATATTATCTGTTTTGAAGTGAAAAGATGTGATCCACATTCAGAGCATTTGAAAACCGTTTCACGACCATGATTATCCTGAAGTTGATAACAATGAGGCATTCCCATCTTGAACCGTTAAACCCAAGGGAATCTCTCTACACCAAGAATGCTTTTTTCCTCACTCTTTGCTTTAAGCTTGATAGGTTTCAAAAAGGTGAGCCAAATAGCCTGTCACTAAAGATATATATATGAGTTAGATTGAGCACTTTAATAGATCAACCTCAAAGGAGTTTATTGAAATCCCGGGAACAAGATGAACTAGCAACTCCAATAAGCTACTACTCTGTAAATACCGAAGGATGAGTGCCTTATGAACACTTCTCCCACTTTGATAGCCAATAACACACTTATAACACCAGCTATAACTGCAAACTAACCCACAATGACAACGCCATTAAACACTTATTCTAACAAGAATTCAAAAGAAATTGATGAGGTTATTAAACAAAACTTGGGGCAAACCGGAATTGTGACACATTTATTTTAGTGAGAAACGTGATTTCCGACTTTTGTAAAACGCATTCGCGTAATTTTCTGTTTTTCACTTTCACTTTCGCGAACCTCGCGAATTCCGCGAATTTGATTATTTGTCGAATAAATTTTCAACATTTTTTTCGAGCACAAATGGCGTAAGAGCATCAGGAAGACATTGAAGAGGTAAACATTGAAGGGGAGGATATAGGATATTTAGCCTATTTGAGTCCCAAGGAGCATATATATATATCATGAGTTTGGGTAGTATAAGAAACCAGCTCGGGCTCACGAGCATACTTTCCAACACATTCAAAAGATCATTCCATCTGTCTTCAACTAGATTTCAAGATCAATCAAATTTGTTTGGTGAAATAACTACACCAACTGAGCCAGTCAATAAGAAACACAGTCTTGCAGATTCATTAGACTCGCAAACCGATCAGAAAGTCAACAAGAGTAGAATCACTTTGAGGAATGATAAAGAACTACAGAAATATATAGGCCATGAACCGACCCCGGCCATTAAGAAATATTTAAGTCCATTGAAACAGGCAATCTATGAAGCCAATGTTGCCAAAAATGGGTTTTTCAAAAACAGAGATGAAGTCAGATTACCAAATGGTGAAGTATACAAATTACAATTGACTCAAAGAGAAATTGAAGCGCTTGAACCAAGTTTGTACTTGAAAAGTTTTAGAATTAAAAGTTCAATTAAAAAAGCCACTGTTGTTTTGAAATTATTGAATAGATTAAACTTGAAAATTGCCATTACACAAGCACATTTCAATCAAAAGAAAATCGCAAGGGAAATTGCTGATTTATTAACAAAAGGTTTGAATGATGCCAAACAATTAAACCTAAACGAAGATGAATTATACCTTGATCAAATCTGGGCTGGTAAAGATGGTCATTTTGTTAAAAGACTAGATATAAAAGCCAGAGGTAGAATGGGTGTTATAGAACATCCATACATCCATATCAAAGCTGTGCTAAAAGGTGAACAAACCAAAAGAAGAATAGCGTGGGAGCAAGAGCAAAAACAGTTGAGAAAGAAACCATACCAACAATTACCTTCTGAGTCATTACGTTGGAAACCTGATGGATTTTATAGATGGTGAGACGTTACCAATCATACACAAAAATTTTGTAAATAATCTACATGGAATATAATGTAAATATATCCAAAGAATAGTAATAAAAATAAATTCTTGGTTATTCTGTATTGTGTAGTTCAATAAATAAATAAATATAGCATATGAATAAATAGTTCAAATAAATAATCAGCCCGCAATAACAAGACCTTATAAATAACGAAACATCGATTGCCTTAATCGTCGTACCCTGTTAAATTCGGATCTCTTGGTCCAACAGGTTCTTGTATCAAGTTGTTAGTAAATTCCCTCAACCTGGTCTCAGGATTGGCCTATACATACTTGGATAACCGCTTGGTAAGGGAGTATGATCAGGATACCAGTACTTTCTTCTCAATGGAGTGAGACTTATAGCCAACACTGGGAAAGTCAATCCTAGAACTAATGAAAAGAATAAATGTGGTCTCCAATGAGCATGGTAACGGAGCCACTACAAAATTTGAAATTAGTACAGCGAAATCGGCAAGAATCTTCCTGAGCTGAAACATACTCTGACTGGTTGCTTGTAGTAAACTGGGTAATCTGGGGCCACGCTTCCAGAAGACATTGTTGTATCTGTTTGCTTTCCTCTTGACTGTTTGTGTTGATTCGTTGAAAGTGTGGTCTTAGTTAACCCCAGTTCAAGTTGTGTTGAGATTTTTGAAAACTCGAAACTCAATTCGCGGAAAAAAAATCAGCACCGTCAACAAGAAGCTCAACTCAAAACATTTGATAAAGCATTTGATAAACAATTCAGCTCTCTAGTCTACAGAGTGGTCTTCAGTACTACAGTAGCGTGTCACTATGGATGTTTTTTTATTAATATACATTATGTATTGGTGGAAGATGTTAGTCTTCTTCTTCGGTGTTTTCTAGGTGGAACGGTTCAGGTAATGGTGCATCTTTGTTATTCAGTTGACGAACAGTCTTGATAGATTCAACTGGCTCGTTTGGTGTTTTATCAATGAGAACAACAACACCACCATTACCTTTGAATTTTCTAACTGGAACAAATCTTTCATCCTTGTTGAAAGCAATGTACTTTAGCTGGTTTGGTAGCACTCTTGTTACATTTTCTAGTTTGAATGGAGTTTTGGAGTATTTTGTTGCTGAGTTGAAATCGGCTTCTTCAGCATTTGTAGTTGTATCTTGTTGCTCTTTCTCCTTTTCATTATCCTTTTTATCGTCATCTTTGGAAGACTTATCTTCAGGTTTTTCATCAACATCCATTTCATCTTCCTTTTGAGCCTTTTGTGATTTTTTGGCTCTAGCTTTGGCCTTTGCAGTGGTTGATAGCACAGCGGTTTCGACTTTTTCGTAAGCTTGTGTTGTTTCTTGTTTGATCTTTGGTGGGTAATCAAATAAAGATTGTTTGGAGTGACAATTAATTTCAAATTTTGGAATTTTCAAATCTTCACGAACACCAATGATTGCAGTTGGTGTGAATGCTAGTGAAAGGAAATGTGTCAATGGGAACCAATACCAGAACTGGGTGAAAACAGCTAAACCAACAATGGCTTTGGTATTCAAGGTACCAGTTGAGCCGTTTTCAACTTGGATCGTGACGTTACGACCACCGGCATCTATTATACCTTGAGCTAAAGCAGCACCAAATTTGGTTAAAGCATCTTGACTTTTACTCGAAATGATGGAAGCATACAGTTCTCTAACTTCGGTGACTTTAGTATTTGTTTTTTCATTTTGTTGAATCAAAATCATGGATAATGCAACTAAAGCACCTTGACGAACGAAATCAACTGGATCTTTAGTCAATGGCATTAAGACATCGACAGCCTGTTGTAAACCACGACCTGCACATGAAATACCTAAGGCCATGGCCGTACCATAACGAACGTGTGGATTATGTGATTCTGAAAGTAACTCAACAAGTCTTGGAACTGTTTGATAATCACGAATCAATACAAAACCCAACGCAATAACAGAAGCTCTTCTAACGTTATCATTGGAGTCTGAGACTGCAACATGCAATAATTTCTTGATAGCTTTGTTGTTACCAGTACCGGCATAAGCTAGAGCAATAGTATAAGCACCACCATAACGTAATAATGGATTTTGATGTTCTAATAATTCTGAAATTATCCCATCAGCTTTTTCCTCTTTCCCGTAGTTCACCAAGGCAATACCAGTTGACAATCCACGAATGATATTCTCGTGCTGAGTTTCTTGCGCATATGATAACATATCAGCTTGAACAGCTTCATTACCTGAACCAAGCATGATCAAACCCATACCCAATGCGGCAGCTTCACCTGAAACAGCACTATCAGAGTATAAAACTACCTTCAATTCTTCATAAATTTCTTCATTACCAGACCCCATACCTGCAACACCTGTACCTAATGAGGCACCGTGTAAGATCACATCAACTTCATCATTACCAGCACTTGACCCATTCTCTACAACATGGTTTCTCAAATAGTCAATGGTTTCTCTACCATGACCTGCAAAGATTAACCCTAGAGCATATAGAGAACCCCCTTTAGTGTAATGAGATCCGGAACTACCAGGCAAATATGGCTGTAAGATTTTTCTACCTTGTGATAAATTACCTTTATGTATAACACCTAATGCTGCTGTAGCTGAGAATTTTGACCAGTTAGTTGCTTTACCTAACCATTCCAAGTTGGATCTGAAAAATGAATCATCTGTGGTACCAGCATGTAAAAATGCATTTTCAAATGTAATTGCTGAATGGAAAATGGAATTTCTTGCCTCTAATGAATCTCTGGATTTATTAAGTATTTGAATATCTGTGTTGTTATTTTTATGAAGGAAAGTGATATCAAAATCACATGAGGGGATACCAGATAAGATTTTGATGATTTTCGTAATGGCTAATGATGGGGATGAAGCATTTGAGTTTGACTCAGTTAATTTGGCAATGGTTTTATCTAACAATTCTTGAGAAGCTGAGTTAACTAAATCGAATGCAACTTGGTAAGCAATCAATCTGTTGTTTGTTTCTTTGGATTTCAACAAGTTTGAAAATAAATGAACTGCTAATGAATCATCATTCAAATTGACAATGATTTTGGACACTATGAAGAAATCTGGATTTTTCAAATTGACAATGATTGAAACCAGTGAATTTAGAATCTTGGATCTAAATCCTGTATTATCAATGATTGAAGTGGCAATGTTCAAAGTATAGTTGATCAGGTTCAAGACATTTTCCTCGGAGTCTACTTTAAGCTGTTCACTGATGATACTCTCCACAATATCTAATCTATAACTGTCTAAAGATAATCCAATGACGGATTTCAAATCATTTTCTTTGATAGCTTTGCTTAGCATTCTTTCGAAAATACTTTTCAACTGTTGTGGTATTTCAACTTTTGAGTCTGGATTTTCATATTGCTCTTGAGACAATTTGATATATTGATCAATTGCCTTGGAGATGATTGTTTCGACGTAACCTGATTTTTCATTGATATCGAATGCATCGTCTGCTACTAAGGCAAATTTAACTGATGATTCATAATCGACCAAGTTATAGTAGACTTTAGATGCGATCAAAGCAGCAAGCTTTCTGTCTTTGAATGATTCGTCTTCGTACAATTCTTCAATCTCAAGGATATTGTTTGCAATTTCTGACCATAATTCATCAACAACATCGTTTATAGATTTCAAAGCATAACTTTTCAAGCTTAGATCCTTTTCGCCTAGAAGCGCCAAATAAGGAGCCGCTGTACTAGTAGCCATCTTGAAGGACACTCAAATATATGACAATTGAATGGAAATTTTGGCAATCAAGCTTCCTCTGTTCACTTTTAAGAGTTGTAGCTGTTGCCACCAAAATTCGTGTTGATTTGGTTTTTGATTTTTGAATTTTCGAGGATTCTTTCGCGAAAACTTTTGAAGATTTCGATTTTATTGTAAAACACATTCGCGAACCAATTACACATAGTAGAAAGTCTGTAATAGAAGAAGAGCATATCTGATAGCTGTCTCGTTAAGTTCTCCTTGGTGTTGTGTCTTGCAGGCTTTGAAGGATATTTATTTTCACCTTAATTTCTGTTAGACGTCATTGACTTCATAATTCGAAGAATATTTTTGACCCTAAACCATGAGAATATATCATGATATAGGGTCATTGAGATCTTGGCTATTTGTAGGACCGAGTCTGATTTAAAGAGCTCCTCCAAATGCACCAGGTAATCTTCAGATATATTGCTGATTCCGGGTATTTGACGTATTTCACTCCCTGAATTCTTCTTTCTTCTAATCGTGAAGTACACAAATCCTATATTAATTGTGTTGAATTTCAGTATTGCAAGTTTATCAGTTCAATCTTACATAATACCGGGGTACGGTAAATGGCGTAAAAAGTGTGTGAAGTACTCATATTCATTTCAAACTTTATCAACTCACCAAATAACTAGGCAATTTCACACGTTCAACTAGTATCTCAGTCATCTCAAGCTCAAGAATGTTTCCAGCTTTTTCAAAGTGCTCAAAAATTTTGAGACCAGCTTCTCTACGGTGCTTTAAATCTCACCAGTTCTCTACATCTACATATCTAAGAGCAAGTGCGATTAGTGATAAATTTATAGTACCAAAACGTAAGAACAAAATCATCAAAGAACAAACAGAATATAAACAATTACCAGATGATTCACAATACATTGAGAAATTTTATGAAGAATTAGACCTTTTTAAAAAGGAAATTGAAAATAACGCATCGATAAAGGGTAAGACTTTTTCAGATTTTGAAGATGACCCAAATGAATTGATTATTCAATTAGAAATGTTTATTGAGGGAAAGATAAAACCTGAAGCTAGTTACGATAAGTTAGCAAAGATGAAATATGAAAGATTTGATGAGTTTTTAAGAAATGTGAAAATCACATTGGTACTGAATGGTGGTCATCCAATGATTTTTGACATATTATTGCAAAGTAAACAACATTTTGATGGGTTCGATAAGATGAAGAAGAAATAAGCTATATATGTAATACAGTCAGTTCCATGATTATTATTAACTATATTGTTGTATTTTTTTGTCTATAAACTGATATATGCATTATTCATCATTTGTTGAAGATGATGATATTTGTAATGTAAAAAACAAGACTTTGTGGGGAGGAAAAAAAAACTGTTAGAGAAAAGACCTAAAACCAAAAAGATACCGTAAAAGCTTTCATAATTTGTTCATTATAATTAAAATTGATTGAGGCTGTAGTCTGTTAAAGACTGAATTGAATTGAGTTGATTCTATATTATATGTTTTCCTTTGAAGCTAAAGAGTAAAAAAAACATTGTGGTTTAATACAATAATCTAATAGCAATTTTATATGGAGTGTTATCCAATTGTTCATAAAGTGATTTGATTTTACCTTGGTCAACATCACTGATATCAGCAATCAAATAAGCAACATCACCTTGAGAATCAGAGTATTGTTTTTCAATATTATGTTCACCCAAGATATTGTTAACAGTTTTCAAAACACCTGGAACGTTTTGATGGATATATAAAACTCTTACGGAGTTTTCTTGATCGTAGTCAATGGCTCTAAGGGCAACTTCTGGGAAGTTAACAGCACCAACTGAAGCACCTTCATTGATGTATTTGGTTAAAGCAGTACCAACTTCAACACCGATAGCAGATTGAGCTTCTTCGGTAGACCCACCAATGTGAGGAGTCAAGATCAAGTTTCTCAATGAAGTTAATTCTGAAGCCCATGAGTTTAATTCATTATTGAACAATCCAGCACCATTTTTAGCTGGTTCATTTGGATAAACGTCTAAAGCGGCACCTGCAATTTTACCTGATTTCATGGCGGCGACTAAAGCTGGGATATCAACAACGGTACCTCTTGAGGCATTGATAACATAGGCACCATCTTTCATAGCACCGAATTGTGGAGCTGATAATAAATTTTTAGTTTCCGCGGTAGCAGGAACGTGTAAAGTGATAAAATCAGATTTTGATAATAGTTCGTCCAAAGTGGAAACTTGTCTAGAGTTACCCAAGGCCATAATCATAACGACATCGTAATACAAGACATTCATACCTAAAGCTTCAGCCAAGACGGATAATTGAGAACCAATATGACCGTAACCGATAATACCTAAAGTTTTACCTCTAACTTCCCAACATTTGGCACTAACTTTATTCCAAGTACCAGTGTGTAGTTCGATTGAACGATCACCTAACTGTCTTGCCAAAGTGATAATTTCAGCAATAACCAATTCGGCAACTGATCTTGAGTTGGAAAATGGAGAGTTGAAAACTGCAACACCTTTTGATGCAGCATAGTCTAAATCAACTTGATTTGTACCGATACAGAAACAACCAATAACAACCAAATTTTTAGCTTGTGCTAAAACTTTTTCAGTTAATTTGGTCTTAGATCTGATACCGATAGCGTGTACGTTTTTAATTTTTTCCACTAATTCATCTTCTGATAATGAACCTTTATAAAATTCAACTTGATAACCTTGACCGTTAAAGATGTCAATGGCGGTTTGGTTAACATTCTCCAAAAGTAAGATCTTGATATCACCAGTGTTGAAAGGTTTTAAAGCTTTTGGATTTGTTTGAGAAAAAGATCTTGGACGACTGAACTGTTGTTGTAAAAATGACTGTGATGGTGAA
This sequence comes from Hansenula silvicultrix, assembly GCA_030574755.1. Classification (NCBI taxonomy): domain Eukaryota; kingdom Fungi; phylum Ascomycota; class Saccharomycetes; order Phaffomycetales; family Wickerhamomycetaceae; genus Hansenula; species Hansenula silvicultrix. The sequence continues at coordinate 471,161 of JAJMFL010000004.1, forward strand.
GTTGAAACGGCATTTGGAGAGCCCAAGGTGGCTCTTTCAAATGTGTTTTGCAAGTTCTTTATTTGTTGTGGAGAGGCCATTGCGTAGATCCGTGTGGTTTATTGGGTCTATGTCTATATTGTAATCCAATACCTAATTGAGCTAATAGATAACAACTTCGAAAAAGCACAAATCTTGTCTATATATATAAATCAATACAGTACTAATTTACCGCTCATATAGAAAAAAATTTTACTTGTTGACTCAACCTCATTAAACGAAAAAACAAGGAAAATCGCGATATTTTTGCCCATTTGCTGACAAGCGTGCCGTTACCAGGGAGGTGTGCAAAGGAAAAAGTCTTTACGGCGGTATGAGTCACGTGTAATCGTGTATTGTATGGGCTTTGCCAGGGCTTTGAAGCTAATGTGTGGGTTTCAGGTAATCACCTGTTGTTTAAGTGTTACATGTAAATGTGTGTGTGTGGTATTGCTTTATGTGATTCAGTGAAGGGTTTGTACCTCATCTTCCTTCGTTGTGATGACATCGATCTGTACTAAATTTGACATATTCGTTGGTGACTCTGTGTGACTCTGGTTTTGGAGTTGAATATGGCGGAATTGAGCTACAATAACTTTTGACTCCGTGATGCGTTGTTTTCCAATTGACTCGGGAAATGTGTCAATTCTTATCAACAAAACGACTTGAATTGGGCAAAATTTAACGTTGATGAGGCCCCGCCAGTATGAGCATCATCTCTCTTTGCTATCTTGTTTATTCACGTTATCTAATTCTGCCTTTCTATCTTTCCAATGCTCACTTTATATCACTTCAAACCCTTACAACAAGTCACATGCACAAAATTTTAGGGTAAAGCTTAATAGTGAGAGCGCGGGCCGGAGGTCAGCAAATGTAATGAAACAGTAATATACATTTAAACTTGTACTTCGCTTGATAAACGTTTTTATATTGAATGTGGTGTTTGTTTCAAGTGATGAATGCTTTTCAAACTGCTCTTTGTTAAATTTTACTAGAAATTTTAAATCTCATATCTCACTTTTATAAACTTTGGATTTGGGTTATTAAGCTACAAAATTATAAAATCTCAAATTTCGTAGAGTTTATATTTTTGTAAATGAAGTAAATATATAGTATAATTGATTTTTGGAATATATAACAGAGGCAGAGGTAGTATGAAGGTTCTTTCAACATATTTATGCAGAAAGAAAAAGTTTGTAACTTAATTTTGAAAAGAGTATGGAATATTCCTTCCTATGATTCCAGATGGTTCAGGTGGTAACATATATACATGGAGATCTGCATAATATTGACTTTTATCAAGCTTAATGGTGAAAATTCCTGGTTACCCAATGTTGATAGCACCTTCTCTCACTATTGTGAGTCTAATGAATTACAGCCTTGAATGTTATGTTTCATTTTCCCGGTATTCACCCGTAGAATAGACTCTGCAAAAATCTCTCAAATTACTAAACCCCCATGAAGTAACTACGCAAATGTTGCACTTTGGCTACAACGCTCTGCTAGAGACTGATGGCCTCTACATGTTACCTTCTTTGGAACTAGCTTACAAGGCATTCATAGTAGGGCTCGTTACGATGTAAAAAAGGTGATACGACACAATACTTTGGACCCCCTGTGCCAACTTTTCTTACCTACAATTAACAACAATATAAAGAGTTGAAAATTCTCCTAAGCTTGCTTGATCATCGCTTGATCATGGTCTGCTTTCGAATAAGGTTGAAAAGAAAAAATGCTCAGTTGAATAAGGATGGATGGTTGATTAATTTCAATCAGAACGCTCGAAAAAACAAACCTGAGTTTGAAACCTAAAGCTGTCTACATAAAACTACAAAAGTGTACTAATATTAAATTTCATTGCTCTAATCTAATCACTGAGTAATCAGAAGAACAAGAAAGCGGTGTAATTAACTCCACAATTCAACGAAATCACCACTTTATGATACGACTTTGTCCTTACTCAATTCACTTTATCGCAAAGGTGAACAAATCATCGTCTGCAAAGTCGCTTAAGGGTCTATTCGGAAGTTCAGTGTTTTTTCCCAAGTAAGAAAATTTTTTGAGTAGTTGTCGGGTTCTTTAGGAGTTTCATACAGGAAATTTTTGTACTCATGCAAGATTTTTTTGGGGCCGAAGAGAAAAGTTTCAAAAAAGCTGTGGGATCAACTGCGCAATAAAATTTTCCTCAAAACAAATTTTCAATGCTCAATGTTATACCGACAAGTTTACACCGATTGCTAAATCGAAGTGAAAATATCGTTTAAACTGCTAAATGACCAAGTTAATTAAATAAAATTACGCTCTAAACTCCTTTATTAATTAAACTACTTAAAGTTTTCGAGGGGCAACCTTAAACAATACAGCACTATTTTTACTCGAACAATAAGCTAAGAAGTCCCCACCAGACTTGGCACTGGCTGCATAATGAGTATTTAGCCTGCATTTTTAGCCTATGAACTTTGTGGGAAATACAATTCTCACTTGAAGAACAAAACTTAAGGTTAAAAGCGTTAGAGACCAAACTTTGTGAAGATCGATTGAGCCATATCGTTTCATGCTTTACTTATTACTGCAATCTTTGGGTGAAGCAACCCGCAATCGACTCCACAAATATTAGCACCACTTTTGATTATCCCAGTACTATCCGTGTATATCCTCAATTTCAAGTTTGGCCAAAGCCAATAAAAGAAACGTAGCCTAACGTTACTATATCGAGACACCGCAAACGAAAAATTGAGATTGAGTTTGTGCTAAACGTCTGCAAAAATTTTCAGATTTGCTTGTATTTGCGTTGGCATCGGCCGGACGCCCGTATAACAGAAAATAGGCTTGTATAGTGGGAATTCCTAGTAAAGAAACGTAGGAAAAACTTTGTGGTCACAAGCATTTGTAACGTCATAAGTTTGTTAGCATATCTAAATGCCATTAGGTGCCTTACGATTGTTCAGATTGATATGTGTAATTATGGAGGGACGATATGATTCGGGCCCATATCTTTCCAGATATTATTATAAGAATATATGAATATATAAAGGAACTGATCCCACATCTTTTTAGATGTGTATATAGGTAGTTTGTGGGTTTTCGAAAGCTTTTTGCTTACAATTTTTGCATTATTTTAATATTCCAGAATGACTCGTCAAGCAGAGTTACAGACTCAAATGAGTTCTGAGTTCTCATTACAATCACCACATCCAAAACACCACCATGAGCATCATTTAAGCGCTAAATATCAAGATGTCCCTGAGCACGCTGAGGCGGATCAAGAACCAGATCTCTCTCCTTCTAATATAGGAAGATATTTCTATACAAGAATAACAACACTATTCGAGATAAAACTAGCAAATATTAAGGATTTAAATCCAATGAATGATTTACACGGTATGACTTTAAATAACTGGAATTATTTCTTCCTTGGGATGCTTGCTTGGTTATCAGCTGCATTTGATTTTTTTTGCACATCTGTAGCAGGTACCAAAATTGCTGAAAGTTTAGAAGTTGATACACATGCCATCACTTGGGGTCTTTCCGCTGTCTTGATGGTTCGTTCCGCCGGTGCAATCATTTTCGGTGTTTGGACTGATAACTATTCAAGAAAATGGCCATTCATTTTTTGCTGTGGGATGTTTGTTGTTTTACAAATAGGTACCGGTTTTGTAACTACATATGAACAATTTTTAGCATGTCGTGGGTTAAGTGGTGTTAGTATGGGTGGTATGTATGGTGCCGCCGCTGCAACTTCTTTAGATGATTCCCCAGTTAAAGCTAGATCAGTGCTCTCGGGTTTATTCTTCACCGCTTACTCTATGGGGTTGGTCTTTGCAACTATATTTTGGAGAGCTTTTGAAGACACAAAGCACAGTTGGAGAGCTTTATTTTGGTTCTCAGCCAGTATGCCAGCTTTGTTAATCGTTTGGAGATTATTCTTCCCAGAAACTAAATATTTCTTAGATTGCCAAAAGGCCAAAGAGTTAATCAAAGAGGATCAAATCAAAGCTGGTGTTTACGTTGAACCAACTTTTAAAACTAGAATGGCAAAATTCGGTGGTCTTGTGAAGAAAAACTGGTTGATGTTTAGTTATATGATTGTGTTAATGGCTGGTCCAAATTATGTTACACATTCATCTCAAGATCTTTATCCAACAATGTTGAGACAACAAATAAATGTCTCAGAAGATGCATTAACAGTCGCTTTAGTCGTATCACAACTAGGTTCATGTTGTGGTTCTTTCATGATTGGTATCTTGATGGAGATCTTGGGTCGTCGTGTTGCGATCATGCTTTGTTGTATCATTGGTGCATGCTTTATCTATCCCGCATGGATGATTCAAACATCACCAGCTATCTTGGGTGGTGGGTTTGCATGTTTCTTTGGATTGCAAGGTATGTGGGGTGTTATTCCGGCACATTTAGGAGAACTAGCACCACCAGATGCTAGAGCTTTATTTGCAGGTTTGAGTTATCAATTGGGTAATTTAGCTAGTGCTGCTGCTTCAACAATCGAAACTGACTTGAGTAATAAATATCCATTAGAATTTGATTCAAGTGGTAAAATCACCAAATATAACTATGCAAAAGTTATGACAATTTTAACTGGTGCTTCACTTTGCTATACTTTTATAATTACATTTTTGGGACCTGAAAAGTTCCATAGAGATTTATCAACTCCATTGATGAAGAGATATTTGGAAAAAGTTAGACACAGAGCACAAGACAACGAAGGTGGTTTCACACAAGTGGAAGAATTTGAAATGGAATCTGATAAAGAATTTCAAGCAAAACCAAGTGCAAGACATATTGAGAAATAATTGTCTTTTACATATAGTTTAAGGTTTCATAAATAATTTAAAAAATCATGCATTTTGAATTTATTAGATATTTTGTATACTCTTGTTGTAGATGATGCTTAGTTAGTACCACCACCAGGTACAACTTTGAAAGATAATATATCGTTTTTGCCAATATCTATGGTATCATCTTCACTGACTCTCACGCCTCCAACACCTTCAACAGCAGCTATGGTAACATCACCCATTATCTGTCTAGCAACTTTTGAAACTGGAGTTCCACTTCTGATTAAGGTACAGTCTCTAAATACATTTGTACCGTTGGAACCTGAAAAACTTTGAATGTTACGCACAGTGTAGACTGGGACTAATTTTAGGACCTCTGTCGCGGCTTGTAACACTTGAACCACACCTGTTGAGCCGAATCTATACAGTATGAGATCTCTTATGTTTTCAAGTCTATTGCTTAGTTTTTCATCCATTGGTTTTAAAGTTTCATCATCTGGTAAATCTTCCTTGGTATCGACAAACTCAGTTCCTTCTTCATACTTGATGAATTTTTGCTTTGCTAATCTTCTCAAGAACACTTCAGTAACTGCACTTGTCAAGACAGCTTTTGTATTTGGGTATTTCAATAAGATTTTGGAAACGTTCTTATCACTATCTGGGTGATCAATTTTATTCAGTGCCAACACGGTTGGGAATTTTTCCTCCATGAAAGCCTTGACGACTTTAGTTATATCTTGTTTATTCCAATTTTCTAGTTTACCAACTTCTGGAACACGATCCATAGCTCTTGCGATCATAGTACCGTTTGCACTATAACCTGCAAATTGAGTTAAAAGGGTATCCACAATTGACGATTTAGTAGCTGTATGACGTCTAACAATACTCCCCCATCTTTTTTCCAAATTCCCTTCGATCCAAAGTCTAATTTCGTCTTGTAACCATTCAACATCAGCTAATGGATCATAACCTAAAGTAGCCTTACCTTCAGCATCAGTGGACCCGCTGACATCAACAACATGAATCAGAGCATCTGCTTGACGCAAATCATCCAAGAACTTATTACCAATCCCACGGCCCATATGAGCACCTGGAACTAAACCTGCAACGTCTAATAGTAGCACTGGGATATGCCTATTCCCATCGGTACACCAGCCATAGTTCGGTTTACATAGCGATTGTTTCCCGAATCTTGAGCAAGCGCATTGTACTTTCAAATAACCCGTGGCTTTATTAGGATCGATGGTTGTGAAGGGGAAAGCACCAGTTTTCACTGCAGCATCAGTTAAACTGTTTAAACTATACCTTGCATTAGTACTATGAAATAACGAAATTGGTTTGTAGAATTTTATACGATAGAAATGGTTCAATACTTACGTTGTTGATTTCCCACTTGAAGGCTTACCGACAATCCCAATCAAAGGATCTCTACCCATCTTATCTTTTGCTCTATAATTCTACTTTTGAGTGCGTAACGATATATACAATGCACTTCTCGTTATACCAATTGAAAAGACCGAGAATGATTTTTTTTTCCAAGCTATTCCGCATTGGGAAATGGTTAGGCAGTGTCTGGTGGTGTCCCCATAAAATATCAAAATGAAGTTCCACTTGGAGGTAAACTCTGGTTAATCAAGGTGAAGGGGCATAGTGTGGAGAGACAGATTGGTGGATTGTTTTAGAGGATGAAACCTTTGAGAGGCATCAAGCCAAGGTTTCATATCCATGATTCTGTATTGTTTAGATTTCCAAATCAAGTCAGTGTCATCAATCAAGTTGTATTCAAATCTAGAGCTAGAGAGTTGATACCAGAAGCTCAGGAATCATTATTACAAGAATTTTTCCAAAGCATAGTTGATGAGAACTTGGCAAATACGCGGAATGATAGTGATATGAAGAGTTTGTTTAAAAGAGTTTATAAGCAATTTTTAAAAGATGATGATATAAGGGATTTTTTCTCAAATTCAGGTATAGTTCATCAAATACGAGTTTATTTGAATGGGAATTTGAAAATGAGGAAAGATGGGTTAAATTTTGTTAGGTATTTACGGAATGATGATGTTGAGTATGGGTTATTGAAAAGTGAATACCTTAGAACGTTGGGATATATGGACAATCATTACAAACGTATGCTATCCGGGATTGCTAAGAGATCAAATGTTCCTATAGATAATGTCAACTGTTCTCAGATACTTCCCTCGGATGATAGTTTTGTTAATGAAGGTATCCTAATGGATTATTTACAGAGCTTTGATCATACAAGGAGGGCTAATGATTACTTAGTGGTTAACTCTCCACAAGCTGCAGAAGCACTAACTTCCATGGGGTTTAAACTTGGATTAAAGCTAATACTAGTCACTGAACCGTTTTTCGAAACGCCAACTTCGATTTTAACTACTTTAATGAATGATTTCAAACAGGCAAAGAAAACTCAAAATGAAGTATCATGTCAAGAGATACGTGAAACTTTACTTTCATTGGATCAGATAACTGTTAAAAATCTTGATGAAGTTCAAGAGTTTATAAAGATAATGAAGGAGAGTCATTCCACAAAACAGGATAGGCTAGATGAACATAATTTTTGGAAAGTACTGGAAGAAATGGAGGTTAACATATTGGGGAATCTGGAGTCAAGACATAGTCCATTAGCACAGAAGACGTATTGATTTATTTATTATTTATTAAATTATTTATAACTTATTTATTTCATTATTTATTACATTATTTATTACATTATTTATTAAATTATTTATCAGTATATAGCTACTCATTATGGAAATATACAAAGCATTGGAGTCCCCTATGGTATACTTTTGGTATGCCCACCACTGAAGTCCACCCTCGTATTTGGAGGGTTCTTTCCCCCCATTCCGACCCATTCCACTCAAACAAAAATTTCAGTATAAAAGAAAAACCGGGCAAAGTGAAAATTTTAATCTCTTTTACAAACTCTTTTTCTTCTTCTTCTTCTTCTTCACCAGCCAGGAGATCAATATCAATGAAAACTTATATCGTACATGGCCCTTGCCTTTTACCAGAGCCATCCGGGTATTGTCTTCGCTAATGGCTGTTTAGTCATTTTTTGGAACCTCATTTTTCTCTCATGTTTAGTTTTTCAAATTGAGAATTTAGATATGAACTGAAAGAATACTTATTTGTGATTATATCATTATATATGGTTACAAGTAACTAAATTTTTTTTAAATTACTAGATTATGAGTACATGATTAGTGTATTTAAAAAGAATAGTGGTGGATTAGGGAACTCAGGAAAGCGGTGTTTGTTCAATTTTACAACTGTATTAGTTGTGAATCCAGACTCGTAAAGATTGGAAGGGGTCTTTGTTGAACAGTTGTTATACCCAAAGTAGATAAACGCGATTGATTACGAGCATTAAACACCAGACTTAACGCTAAAACCTAAGCGCTAAAACCTGAGTACCCAAAACTTAACCAAAACGGATTAAATTTAGTTTACCAAGAGTCTAGACAGTTTGTGTAGTGCACAATTCCCTTTGGTGAGACATGTAGAGCGCTGAAGCCAATAGGACCATATACGCGCTAGTATCAAGTTTGATGGATGTTGGAACAACGCTCTACACACCGAATAAACTGATTACACCCAATACTCTCATAGTCGTCTACACTTCCAATTTCAATTCCAATTGCAAATTATCCAACCTTTCCCTTATATTCTCTTCTCCTATTACCAAACATTCCAATTGCCACCAATTTAGTGCTCTTTTTTCATTTTATCCCTTTCGCAAATGGAAAAGAAAAAACTTTTTAGCGCGAAAGAAAAAAAAACAAAAACACCAAAATAAACAAAGAAAAACGGATCATCTACCAAACCACACACCATTTGATATTATACTCTCTTTTTCACTAAATTGGTGTATTTTAGCTGTGGAGTTAATTAGATAGAGGCCAGAGGGTATACGCTTGGAGAGTTGTTACACGTTTGTTCAGTCGCTCGTTTCAGAATCATACATATATTACTATAATATATCATAACCGCCGTGTCTGTGTGCCTTCTCGCTCATTCATTTTGATTATTTTTTTGCCTACATTTTAGATTAGATCTTGACGCGTCAACCAGGAACTTCTAATCAATAGATCAAGAACATCAAAGGGTTTTTGGTATCAAGAAGCTGTTGATTATAATCAGTGCTACATTTCCGTGTATGATATAACAATAACTGACTTTTTTTCCCCACCCCAAATTTTATATAAACCAATATGTCTCAAGAGTCAATAACGTCGGCTTGGAATCAGTATTTGGAACCTTCTTCAAGTACATTCACAACTTTGCAAACTTCGTTGATTGGGTTAGATGTCATAGATGTTGATGCTGCTGCTCCTTTACAAATCAGAGGGTTAGGCTCAGGTACAAATTCTGTTAGTTCGTCAGATTCAGATTCAGGTTCAAGCTCAAGTTCGTCTGATGATTCAGAATCTTCAAGTTCAGGTTCTTCAAGCTCTTCGAAATCTTCCTCAAGTAGTAAAAATGACGACGATGATAAATGTACAGGCTCAAAATCTAAATGTGAAACAGGTACAGATACTACAAATGGTGAAACTATTGGATTATCAATTGGTATCCCATGTTTTGTGTTTTTATGTATCCTTGGTTTTTTCTTTTATAGATCTTACAAAAAGGGTAAAAAGGAAGCAGAATCTGATAACGACCCTGATTTTTATGGTGAAACAACCATTTTACCAGATTATCCTCAACCAGGTAGAAGAAACGGGCCTGGTGGTGCCGGTTCTGGTGGACCTGGTGATGTTCCAAATGATGATATGTCATTCTACTCAAACCCATTTGGAAACGATTCTGCTCGTTACCCAGCTCAAGTCTTGAACAATAACGATATCCTAAATCAATCTCAAAATAGAGCTGCTTCCACTAATGGAACCATCAAGGCAGAACCTTACTATGAACCATATAGATTACCTTATGAACATACCATTGGATCACATGCTTCATTAGATGAATTCGCAAAAGAGATGGGCTCTGAATACCCTGCTTATAAAATCACTTCAAGACCAAATTCTCCATATACAAGTAGAAGTGCAAATTCAAGTTCTTTAAATATGTCCACCACTAAAAATCCAAGAAATCTAAATGAAAAGACTTATTCAATTGAAGATCCAACTACTGATTCTTCAACTTCTTATCGTGAAGAATCCAAGATTAATACAGATCATATCCTTGCCGATGCTCGTATTGGGAATCGTCAAAGTAATACTGTTTCGTCTTCTTCATCCGATGATCAATTTGAAGATTCTTATGATAATTTGGATCCAAAGAATGCTCGTCCTCAATCTCATCATAGACAAGAAAGTGATGTTTCTTATATCGATGAACCTGAGGTGTTGACAAATTCTTTCAAAACTCAGAATGACGATGATAGTGATGAAAGTGATGATGATAGAGCTTTAGAAATTCCAAATCAACAAAGAAAATTCCCTGTTTCCACTGCTCCATTGAAGCAAAGTGGTACCAACTTAAAAGAAGATGAAGATGAAGATAGTGAAGATATCAAAAGAATGAAGAGTGTTTACAAAGTTTATTTCGATAGAGAAAATTCTGTTAGAAGACCAAGTGATACAGGTGATGCCTTAGCTACAGATGTTCCTCCATTACCAAAAATTGATACTTCAAACGTTTCTAAAATTGAAAATGTGTTTGAGCCTGAAGAATCTAATGATTCTATTGGTACTTTGGATCCAAAACAAAATAACGATTCAAATAGTAATTTCCTTTCAGCTGCTCCACAACTAAATAATCAAGATTCTGCTTCATCATCATCAGGTGTCAATAAACATAGAGCCGTTTCATCCATCTATTCTACAATCCCATTAGCACAATTTGATGAAACTCAACAACCGCAACAAGCTTACTATCCACAACAAACTCCTCAACATCAGATATATCAGCCACCATATTATGGTCAAAGACAACAACAACCTTCTTCTCCACAAATTTCTCAAAGATCTTATGCCCCTCCACAACCTTTAAAACCTTTACAAACCGTTCCATCACCAAGTAAAATTGATTATGATGCAATCGTTACAGATACAGATTTCGCACCAAATAAATCTTTGACAAGTGCCTCAAAACCTCAACTATCTATAAAACCTTTCAATCCATTACACGTTTCAGATCAAATTTTTTCACCAACTTCACCAATTTCACCTTCTGCTCAACAATTTCAACAACCTTCCAAATTTGGTAAAAGAGATATCACACCTCCTTCACCACATCATATCAGACAAAGTATTGTTATGGTTGATCCAGTTGAAATTGGTAAAAAAACATTATATAGACCTGCTGGTTCTTTTACACAACTACACGGTGCTAATACTTCAAGAAGTGGAAGTTTGACAAGTCAACATGCCGGTGGTGTTCCTGGTACCCCTGGTATTGGCCCTGGTCCTTATGGTCAACCTCCAATGCAAGCTGCTCCTTTCTCATCACAGACCACATATCAATCACCAAGTTCTGAAGAACTACCAAGATCTGGTAGTAAGGCAGATTTAAGAAATCAGTTAGGTGCTAGTGATAATTATAAATTAAATATTTAGGAATGCAGCAAATTGAATAGCCCAAAATAAAAAGATATAAAAAAAAAATTATCAGTCATTTACACATATATATATATATACCCAAGGGACTTTTTCTTCGTCTTCATCATTTTTGATTCCTGAATTACAAAGAAACGTATTTTTAGAGTTTCTTTGTACTTTTCGAGATCATTTCATTCATCTGCTTTTGTATATTTTAGTCATTTATTTGAAAAAGAAACACAATACTATGGTTGTTTTTTTCTTTGGAAAAACTACGTGTATGTAGACTACAATTTCCTCTAAATATTTGAAACCAATGCCAAAAATCCCATTAAAAATTCATATCCTATATAATGTGTAATGTACAAACCTTCAAAAATGAATCATCTCAAGCCAAATCAAAATCATCAACTTTATTTCTATATTTCAAAACATTTTGTTTAATCTTACTTGAATCAACCCATGTCAAATAGTCTTCCATATTTCTTGTGACTAAATAAGCCGGGTCTGTTATGACATTTGGCCCCACTCTCACGTGTCCTTGTTCAACAAACGTAACGGCATCGCTCATAGTCTGTGCCATCTTCATACGACACATAACAACTCCAATACGACGACGACAAATTGCACTAACTGTTACTTTATTCTCCAAATCTGAAACTTTTGATTTTGTAGAGAGTATACCCATGGAATATAATTTTTCTAGTAATAACTCTTCATGCTTGAGACGCACAGGATCAGTTGGCGGTAACAACGATAATTTATGAGCTAATTTACGTATTTCACCACAAATTTTGTTGTATTTATGATAGTCTTCACGATTTTGAATATGATACGTTCTCATCACTTGTGCATCTCTGTGACCTTGATCGGATTTCCACTCAAGGAAATCAACTTTCTTCAACAGTTTCTGCTCATGATGTTTAAGTTTTCTAACCATCTTATACAGCAGATATTATATCCTATCAATGATCAAACACTAAGGAACTGCTTATAACACTGGAGAGATGAGCTTATAATTTTTTTTCTGTCTATATAGGGAAGTTCCGCGAAAAGTACCCGGAGACTTCAACAGCCAAAATTGAAAATCAAAACCTTCGTGGAAAATCATATAAAGCAGTGGGAGAGAAGTGAGTCGCCATTACGGGAAAGGTTAGTAGGAGGAGATTAAGTAGTTGGACTCATTTTAATATGTTTGGTTTGAGATCATCTGCCCACTGCTCAAAGAGGCTGTTTTCCAGCAGTGTGCTACGACCATCTTATATTGGGTCAGCGCCAATATATATACCTGAAGACGTTAAAGTTGAATTTTTTGATCGTGAAGAGGTCAAGACAATTAGAAAAGGTAGAGGTGTGTTGAATATGACAAAATATGCCAAAATCACAGGTCCAAAGGGTGAATTGCAAATCGATGTTCCAGAGTTTATGAAATACTCAACTGATGCTGATAAATTATCTCTGAGTGTTGAAGATACCAAAGACAAACAGCAAAAGGCCCTTTGGGGTACCACAAGAGCAGTGATAAATAACCATGTCACAGGTGTTACCGAGGGCCATGTTGTGCTTTTGAAACTGGTTGGTACTGGTTACAGAGCTCAAGTTGAAGAAAGACCAGACGGACCATTTGTCTCCATGAAAGTTGGTGCTTCCATCCCTCAAGGTCTCTATGTGCCAAAGGGACTAACCGTTACATCTCCAGTGCCAACGAGAATCATCGTGGAAGGTACTGACAAGCAACAGGTGTTTTTATTCGCTGCTAACTTGCGTAAATTCCGTCCACCTGAACCATATAAGGGTAAAGGTATTTATGTTGGTGATGAAACTATCAAACTCAAAGACAAAAAGATCAAATGATTCGTTGAGCTTATCGAGAATAATTTGCATAAAGTTGAGATTGCCGTGTGTACATCTCCTTTACAAAGGTATTTGTACGGTGAAAACGGTTCTCACATATGGTTTAACAAGGTATTCCTTCATTTTCATGAATAATCAAAACTTGTACATATAACACAAAATAGACATGGAGAATGGATTAAGAGCATGTAGTTGAGGGTGATAGATGTAGGATGTATCTGCCTCGAGATCTAAAAAGCCCAGCACGAATGAACAATGCACATTGGCATGGTATATAGCTATTGGCTCATGAAGTTCAATATGGTCTTATTGAGTTACACTGAATATAAGCGCCAGGGTTACCCGCAGCAGTACAATTTTCCAAAATTCGCGAACCTTCACTGAAAAATATCAAAGTATAATGAGTAGCACAGACTTGAGATCAAAGCAGACTGGAAGATATTATAAATCCTTTATAGCTCATCATACCACAAGATGAATAGTATATGGGGCATAAGTAATATGCTAGTGAAGAGCCTTCCCTTTGCAGCTCGCTCATATCCAAAGTTGGTCCGTCACGGGGCTACATTAACAGCACCAAGTTCAATAACAAAAGTTACAAAAGCTCCAGCCATTGCACATTCACCATCAGAAGCTAGGCTTAGAAAAAGATTACCTTCAAGAACTGGTCTTATCGCTATCAAACGTGGTATGGCTCCATATTTTGACAAAAAAACTGGTGAAACCTTCGGAGTTACATTGTTAGAAGTTGATGGTGTTGAAGTTATATATAATAAAACTCCAGAATTGAATGGTTATTATGCCGTACAAGTCGGTTATGGTAGTAAATCTCCTTATAAGACATCAAGAGGTTTATTAGGACATTTTGCTAAAGCTGGTGTTAACCCTAAAACCTATGTCAAAGAATTTCAAGTTAAAGACGAATCTGGTCTTGTACCAGTCGGGACTGAATTGAAAGCTGATCATTTCGAAGCTGGTCAACTCATAGATGTGAAAGGTATTTCCAAAGGTAAAGGTTTTGCCGGTGTTATGAAGCGTTTTGGATTCAAAGGTTTGAGAGCTTCACATGGTACTTCTATTATGCATAGACATGGCGGTTCTTATGGTAATAATCAAGATCCTGGTCGTGTTCATAAAGGTAAAAAGATGCCTGGTCATATGGGTGTTCAAAATAATACAAAACAAAATGTCAAAGTTGTTGAAATTGATGCTGAAAATGGATTCTTATTAGTTAAAGGTGGTGTTCCAGGTCCAAGGAACTCCTTTGTTAGACTTCAAGATGCAATTAAACAAATTAGACAATGAAAAATTTATATAGAAGCATGAAAAAATAAATCTTGTATATATAGGAAATCTCAGAATGTAGCTACGATAAATCCATACCTAATAGTCATTTTAAATACTAGACTAATTACTCTATATATACTTTTGAAATCCACCACATCGATGGTCAAAAAAAAAATCAAAAAGATCATCAATGCAAAACTTGAAAAACATATCTAAATGAGCAAGAACTTCAAAGTACCCTTCTAATAATCATACAATGATGACTGTTTAATCATCATCCAACTCTGATGGTTTCAATAAACCACCAACCTTAGATGCTTCCTCTCTTTCAGCACGTTGTTTTTCAGCTTGTTCATATTCACGATCTTCAGCAAATAAGTAGTCAGTAGCGTCACCACCAAATTGTTTGATTTGAACCAAGAAATCACGTAGTGTACCTTTAAATTTAGCTTGGTCACGATGTTGAGCGATCAATGCCTTGATAAAGTTTTCAACTTGTTCAGGTTGTAAATGTGGGAAAGCTGTGATCAACATATTTGCCAAGTACTCATGTAAAAATACAGCATTTGAAGTACCCGCTGGTGCTTGACCTTCAGTATACAATGGTTCCTTGATGACATTACCTTCAACCAATTCGATCATCTTAGATAACAATTGGGATTGTGATTTGAAACCAGCTTTATGATCGGAATCTGTAATGACATAAAATGTATCAGATAGAATTGGGAAATAAAAGTTTTGATAAAATGCAGTTGTGAATGGAGTGGTACCTAATTTTTCAACATTCTTTAATAGTTCGATTGCTAAACTTAACCCGCTACTTTCAACCTCTCTATTATTATGTTTGAAAGCCCATAATATAGCGTTGATCAACAATTGGAATGCGTCACCGGATAGTTGTAATAACGCATTGAAAGCCTTCAGATCAATTTCCCTCAATAGCTTGTAAAATTCGACTCTGTGTTCTGGATATTCGGTAAAATCTTTGGTAATCATATCTAATGTTGGCTCGAAAACATTTTGCAAGATCAAAACAACACCTTCAGGAATCATGTGTCCAACTCTTGAAACAACAGTGGTTAAACAGTTCAAAACTTCAGCATCACGAGCATCAGGAACATTAGTTTTGTAGTCTTCCAAAATAGTGGTGAATAGTGGTTCAACAATTGATTTAACGATTTGTTCCAAATTTTCACCTTTAGAGATATATGCTTCAATTAAGTGTAAGATTTCCTTCTTGATAGTTCTTAAGCCTCTAACTTTTGGAGTTTTTGTTGCAATCAAACCTTCTTTAGCAACAGAGTCTGAAATCATTGTTGAAACAGCCTTGTACAAGTATAATAGATTTTCGTAAATCAATCCCAGTTGTGCATAAAACCCTGAACCTAACGAAGTACAGACGGATACATTAGTTTTAATGATGTTGGCAATGATTTTAACGGTTTCTGAATTGGTCAACAAATCTGGATCTTCACCAGCTTGTTGAACAATGGTGGTCCAAGCCAAGTTTGGTAAGTTCATCAAGTCACCTAATAAACGGTCTCTGACGTTTGGTGAAGTTTGTGCACCAATGATGTAACCACATGCTTCGTAAAAAGTGTGAACTTGTTGAGGTTGTAAATCCTCAGTTATATCTTGAATGTTTCTGATGATTTCATCAATGAAAGGTTCAGATTCATTTGGTTGTTGAACAACAAAATGACGACGACATTTCAAAGTAATTTTGATGAAAGTGTCACAAGCCATATCTTGAACACCTTCATGAGTTTCATGCATGAATTCAAACAATTTGTTAATAACTGTTTTTAAGAATTTCCAGTGAGCTTTCAAAAATCTTGGATACTGACCCACGATATACATGATATTTGAAGCAACAACGGCTTTATTATCTTTACCACGTTTCATTTCAGTCAATGCTAAAAGATCTTTAATAACGGCAACCAAGAATCTTTTCTCCATTTCTTCATTCATGGTACCTGAAATTGAACCAATAGCCCAACACAAGGTGTTAATGTTATGCCATGACCACTCTGATCCATCAATCTGTTTGGCTAATTTATCACTCATTATTTGTTCGGTATCAACAACATCTAAATGAGTCAAATAAACCAAAACTTCTCTCATCGTTTTGTATAAAGTAATAGTATCACTTTCTTTAACAAATTCACGAACAATTTCACCTTCGTCATTTTGAACAACTAAAACTTCTTCAGGTTTTGCCATTGATTCTATAATGACTAATCTTAACTCTGATAATAATTTAGCATAAATATGTTTTCTTAATGGATATTTATTCAAAAATTCTGGATTTGGTGCACCACCAGCAGAACTTGAAGAAAGTGCTTGGCTGTAACCCAATTGCATTAAAGGAGATAATTCACTTGCTGGCAGTTGTTGAACTTCTTGGTATAATGAACTCACCAATTTACCCCAATAGTCCAAAGTGGTTTTGAATAGTTCTCTTTCTTCAATTTTAGACAGTTCAATCAAGTATTGGTGAGAGGTCAACAATAGTTCTCTAGTTTCTTCATGTGCCTCAAGGGCAATATTATGATTAGCTAAAAATGTACATATAAACATGGCAAGATCTTGTAAGAAAGCTTGATCATTTGAATTTGCAACTTGATAAGATTTTTTCAAGTCTGTACCTGGTGGGACAATATTTGCAATTTGAGTAATAGATTCCTTGAACATTTCAACAAATTTCAAATCGTATTGATTAGCATTTAATGATGCAACTTCTGTTAAACATTTTAAAGTACTAGCTCTTGTATCTTCATTAGCTAAGAATTTGTTAGTCATTAAATTCAGAATATCTGTTTCGAAAATATAACCCAATGGGATCCATTGAAGATATTTCAACAGAGCTTTTAGAGTTGCCACAATCAATGAAGGTCTTGTAGCTTTATCCAAAACTTCATAACATAGTTTATAAATTTCTGAAAATTCTTCACCCATTCTAACTTTTAAATTCTTTATCTTGGCCTGGGTCATTTGTTCAGCAGAATAATCGAAAACTTCTTCCGATAACAGTTTCAAGATTACCATATTATTTTCACAAACGTTAAATCCAGCTCTTGAAGATTGAACAACTTCAGGGATGAAAGTTGGCCAATTTTCAGGCCATTCTTGTTTCAAAATTTGCACCAAGGTCAAATCACACTTATTAATCAATGATCTTTGACTTTGAAATTGTTCGTCATCGTCACATAATGCAATGATCATATTAACGATGAAATTTCTAATTCCCTTTCTTTGATCATCTGGTAATAATTTCCATTTTGTTTGAATTAATTTATCCAAGATTGAAAGACCAATATATTTTGTTTGAGAGTTTGAACTAAATTGTAAAATTTGATCGGCTTTTTGCCATGCGTCTGGATGTTCTTGAAATTTTGTTATAACATCTTGAGCAACTTTTTGATCTTGACCTGAACCAGTATAAAATGTTTGAACCACATTATCCAGCAATTGAATATCAAGATCCTTTGTGAAATCTAAGATAGCATCCATCTTGAACCTTCACTTCTGTATGAAAGACTAAATTAAAGTTGTTAGTACTGATATCAGCCCAAACACAGTTTGATGAGATTTTATAAATGAATCAAGGAACACAAAGTACCCCTAAACGATGAGGACACATTCGTTTCACATGATTGAGTATCCAAAGCAAAACGAATTTTAATGCACCATCCAGACAATTGTCCACTATGGGTAAAGCCTTAAGGGCTCTATTGAAAGCCTCTAATGTTATCACTTTCGAATCCAAATCCAAAATCTTTATCATTTCAAAATCTGTTATACCTACCCAAAAAAATTAAAAAAAATCAGAAGAAAATCAAAACAATAAGACAAAACTATAGCGCCAAATTCAATCACTTCCTTTTCTTGAAAATTGAATGCTAATTGACACAGCTCTCTTTTGTTATATCACCGATTAAAGTAGCAGCGCGTAAAATCAAACGTTTCTTATATCAAATTCCTTGGTTGTTGATGTGTTTAAATCTGATCTGTTACTAGTTTTCGCCTTCTAAGTGTAATTGTAAACAGGCAATTCAAGTTTTTTGTTCTTTGAAAGGCGAATTTTTTTTGGGCGTAGAATCAATTCGCGGAAAATTTAAATTTTGATGGGATTTCGCGGAGAAATAGAAAGTGTTACGGGCAGAAAACAAATAGAGATTTAAATTTAAATTTAATCAGTTTAGTGAGTATATGCAATTGGTTTCAAAGCGAGAGGATAGGGCGGTTAAAGCAATTGTTGAGTGTTGTTAAAAAGAGGTTTCAGCGGTTTCAAAGGTTTCAGAAGTGGTGAGCTAGAGACAAGGTGGTGGAGAGCGCTGTGAAAGTTGCAAGCAATTTGGTGACTGGTGGTGGTAAACAAATTTGAGCGGTTAGTTAACTAGGGCGCTTAAGTAGTTGTGTAGTTATTGCAGAATGATAGTGGTTGTTAATGAATCCCATACCAGCATTCCTATGAATAGGTCGTTCATGGTCAGTTTGGTGGTAAAATGGGAAAATGTAATTGAGGATGACGAAGTGATGAGTTTCTTAAAAGAGATCCAGTTGAAGATCTCGTTAATTAAGCTAGAGCACTATAAATCTCCAGATGTCAATGTGGGAAATGTGTTGGTCACAGTTTTCACAGTGGATGGGTTAGCAATCGATGAAATGTTAACATTGGATGCTAGAATGTTTAAATTGATAAATCAATCAAAGTTGGGATTTAGGATACATATCTCACCTTTGAGATCAAACTATAAAGCGAAAACCAGCGAAATGATTAGCAACTCCAAAGGTTTGATGATGAGTTTCTTCAAAAACAACAGATCGTTTGTTAAACTAATCCAAAACTATAAAGTGCATATTGACAATCCTCAACTGAACATCACTTCTGATAATGTGATAAATTTATTGATTCAATTGGTTCAAATATATATCCGGGATGGAGATGATTTGGATGAAAATAACGTAATTGAGCTTTTGCAAAATTACCAAAGTTTGAAGGACTTAATGGTAAAACTAATGCAGGATCAAAGAATCATGTCTGATACTAATGGAAATGATGCTGTATTAACAGACTTGAATTAAAACCAAACCTAAACTTTAACAATCAATTTTAATCCAACAACAAACATAAATCAAGGGCCAGTTGACAATAGAGTCAATATTCACTGCCTCATCATGGGTTTCATCCAAAAATTTTTTCTGACCGTTATATTTATTTTTGAGTGATGATCAACAATTTATACCATTAAGCGTGGTTAGTATACGCTTATTTTAGTTTTTTTTTTTTTGTTTTTTGGGATTTAAAAATTAATACGGCTCTGTGCCGAAGAGTTTAATGGTTGTTTTGATTCCCCGGGCATCAATATCCTCAAGGGCTTTCCAACTACATGAAAATTTCCAGGCGAGAGTTTAAAAACAAAATTGTGAGCCTAATGATTTTCAATTTGATAAGGATATAATTACCAAATTTCCCATCATCATCCGTCCACGGACAGAATCATACCGGTATATGCACACAGAGGAATCCCTCCTGTCAAATTATAAAGAGGTTCTTTCTAGCACGTGTGTCAGATTTTACTTTACGAAAGAGGTCAACACACCAAAAAAAAATAACAAACCCAACCCAATCACACAACTTGGACAGACGACGACAAAGCAGGAAGAAAAAAAAAAAAAAAAATTACACTCAGACATACTAAAAAGTGAAGTATGACAATTTTCTATACAAATAACAAATAACGGAAAACAAAAAAAAAAAAAAGTGCGACACATGAAGGCAGAAAGTGGAATTTGTTAATCTGTTTGTTCTCATATACTACAATTACTCAATTTCAAAGTTATTCATTCACATTCATAAATTAATATTCAATTCAATAATCAAGCGTTGATCGTCTCTGATTAAAGATCATTAATTTTTCTCCTTAGACACAGCTGTCGCATTAGCTGTATATTTTATAATTAAAAGCCCTGCGCAGGCCCTCCCAAGTCTTCTCATATCAATTTGTTGAACTCTGCATTAACGTACACTTTGTACATCAAGATTTGATTTATTGGTTTAACTTTCTCTGAACAACGAAAACGTTTTTGACGTACTGGAGTTTTTTTTTTTTTGGGATTTTCTTCAATTTGCCAAAACTCATTGATCATTGAACATTATTATAACTTTACAAAAAAATTTAAATACAGTCACTATTACTCTTTGTTGTCATTCAATTATTTGTCGTTGTTTAATCAATCGAAAAAACAAATTCATCTCCATTATTTCCATTGAGTCATGTATGTATTCGGGAATGCCATAACCGTTATTAGTGACACCAAATATACTAACAAGATTTTATAGGAAATTTGGTAAATACTTGGAGGCAAGACAATTAGAACTGCCCGAGTATATTGGTCATTTCATCAATTATAAGGCATTAAAGAAATTGATCAAATCATTAGCAAATCCTCAATATGGTACTTCAACTGAAATTGATGTTGAGCGTACACTTCAAGAAAATAAAACTTCTTTCTTCTTTAGATTGGAAAGAGAATTAGAAAAAGTTAATTCATTTTATTTGGAAAAAGAATCAGATTTGAAAATTAGATTAGATATCTTGATTAAAAAGAAGAGTGTCGCAATTGCAAAAAATAGATTAGGATCAAAAACTTCAATTGCTTATATCACATTATACGATGGGTTTAAAAGATTTTCAAGAGATTTAGATAGATTAGAACAGTTTGTCGAATTAAATCAAACTGGATTTTCCAAAGTTTTGAAAAAATGGGATAAGAGATCAAAATCTCATACTAAGGAATTATATCTATCAAAAGCCGTTTCGGTTCAACCTGTATTCAATAGAGCTGAGATTTCTCAATTGAGTGATCTTTGTGCCAATTCACTGGTTGAATTAGATGCACAAGCTGAAGGTGAACACGTTTTACATTATAATTATGAAGGAAATAATGAGCAAAGAAATAATTCAATTACATATAGTGAATTTTCAAGTTTACAATTAAATAATAATCAAAGCTTAGTTAACTCACCAAGTGATAATAATGGAAATTTGAATTTACCAGTACTTCCCTCAAATGCAACATCAAGCTCATTGATACAAATTGATGATTCAGAAATTGATGAGTTGTACTCAGAATTTACAAATATAGCTTTTTCATCCACTGTGGATAGTTTATTGTCAGAATTCGTAAACAGAATCAAACAATCACCAAATGCAAATTTTAAATTAACCAAAATCTTCTTTTTGTCAATCAATACCAAAATACCTGATGATATATTATCAAGATTTTATAAGGATTCGGAGAACTCCATCAATTTAAATACAACTGACGAGTTATCACAAAGAAGTATTATACATGAAGCTTGTTGTAATACATTTGAAAAAAGATCATTTGTCGTGGAGTTGGGTATCAAGCAAGAGCTAAATTTGAACTCCAAGGATATTAGTGGTAGATTACCATTACATTATGCAGCAGAATTGGGGAGATCAGATTTGATAACTCTACTCTGCTCATCACCTGACACTGTTTCTAAACTAAATGCCCTGGATTATGACGCAATGTCACCATTGTTATTAGCCATTGATAAAAATCATCTTGAAACTGTTAAAACATTAATGGAGCTAGGCGCAGACCCAGCACCAACAAACAGCGAAACTCACCCACAATATTTACCATTGAATGTTGCATGTAAAGCTGGTAATTATGAAGCTGCAGTCTTGTTATTGTCTAAACCAAGTGTTAAAGAATATCAAAAAGATGCTGAAGGTTTATTGCCATTACATGTTGTTGCTAGAACTGGTAATTTTGAGCTAGTTCCCTTACTAACGGAAAATGATGCCGATCCAAATGCTTTAGATGGTTTCAATAAATGGCCACCAATTTTATACTCAGCAAGTGAAGGCCACCCAAGAACCACAGCTGCTTTGATCAAAGCCGGTGCTAAGATTGATATAAAAGATGAGGATAATTTGACTCCATTGTTTCATGCCTCTTGGGAAGGTCATGTAAATGTGTTGAACGTTCTTATCAACGAACTACAAAACAAGAAACATTCCAGAAACATTTTATCACCTTTGAAAATTGCTAATCAACCAAAAGGTCTTGAATCTCCATCATTACAACCACCAAGTTTCACGTTGAACCCAGAAAGTTTGAACATTGATGCAATTCCAGACTTGTCATTACCACCTCCAATTATTCCACTTAGAAGATATGGTCATAATTTCTTGGAAAAGAAAATTTTTGTTCAATTACATTTTGCGCTAGGTAGAGAATCCATAGTATTGAATCAGGATGAAGTCATTTCATCATTACCGGGAAGAATTGTGATAACATCAAGAATTAGTGATGTTGTTCCAAGAAACATCTTATTGCCAGCTTCCGATACAGAACATACCGTTGCTTTCCAAATTGGATCATTGGATAAATTTTCAATTGATTTTGAAATATTCCCATCTTTTGGAACAAAACTAATTGCCAAAACCTCTGCCCTATCAGATGTCTTCACAAAAGTTTCAAATGATGGATTAAATAACTTGACAGTGCTACCTTTATTCGATGGACGTTTGAAAAACGTCGGTGAATTAAGATTTGCCTTCCAAGTTATTCATCCATATTCCGGCATTCCTTTGGAAATTTCAAAATACGATACTTATTGGAAATCAACAAGCGGTAATTCAAATGTGAATGTTGGCATTCAAAACTCAGTTTTGAGTTTTGTAACAGCTTCTTCGCTTTCAGGTGATTACGCTAAAATAAACGTTTCGATGTTGAGCGATGGGACTCCAATTGTTTGTCCATCTTGGAATATCGAGGTTGCTGGAACTTCAATTTCTTTATTCCATCTTTCAGTTGAACAGCTCAAATCCGTCACAAAGTACGATGTCAATAATTTCATATTACCAGATACGGAAAACAAAACGGAATTTATTAAAAACTTGAACTTACTATTAGCTAATAACTATATTTTCCTAGTTGATATATTGAGACTGTTACCTGACTTTGTCAATTTGAATGTCGAGGTTTTATATCCAACAGAAGCTGAAATCAAAGAAGTCCCAATAACATTACCTAAAACTGCAGATTTGGATAAATTTGTTGATTTGACCTTAACGTCTGTTTTCGACCACGTTCGTGAAATTCGTTCTAGTAATGTCAAACGCACAAGATCACTGGTATTTTCATCAAACAATCAATCAGTGTGTTCAATTTTGAATTGGAAGCAGCCAAATTATCCAGTTTTCTTCAATGTCACTGGTGTTCATTTTGTTGGTGAAAAATTCGTAGTAAGTTCTGCTAATGGTTTCTCAACAGAAATAGTCAAGAATGAAGATTTCGCTACAAGATCAATCAAAGAGGCCACCAGATTTGCGACATTGAATAATTTGTTAGGTATAATTGTTCCTTCAGAGTTACTTGTGTTAGTTCCTGACTTGGTGGAAAGTATAAGATCAAGAGGTTTAATTCTTGTTGCTGCTAAAAAAGGTTTCAAAAACAAGGAGGCTATTGACGATGCCAACTCTACACTAATAAAATCTGACATTAATGGTGCTAGATATGAAGATGTGCTCACGTTTAAGGGCGATATCGATATGTGATTAATGAATTAAGGAATAATGTGTACACTGCAAGTTTGTAGTGAAATAGAAGAAGAAAAAAAGTACTAGTGTACAACTGATTGTACGTATCTATATGCATATATATTCTTATTTGAATCTTGATAATGCCGGACCTAATAATTCTTTTTCTTCTGGCTCACCTCTTTCTTGTCTCAACTTCTTCGCTCTCAATTCTTTTTCTTTCTTCAAGTTAGCCTCTATTCTCAATTTTCTTTGATCTATAACATTTTGAGCCTTCTTTCTCAAATGACGACGTAAAGCAGAGTTTTTACTTTTAACTTCAGGTCTTGGTTCTGTTTTAGAATCATCGTCTTTACCTTTATTTTTATCTAATTCATTCAAATCAGCTGGTTTTAATCTTTGTTGACTCGATCTTTTATCCACTGTACCAATAACATTTGGATCTAATGAAATCGAATCTGCAGGTAATTTTTGTAATAATGAACGAACTTCTGATTCTTGTCTTTGTTTGGCAGTTTCGTATGGATTGATTTCTAAAGCATCGAAATTTGCCTCACCAGATCCTGGAACAATCAAGTTTGTAACACCTGTACTATGGCCAACACCTAAGAAATCTTCATATGGAACTGATTTAACAGTCTGTATTTGAGATCCAGGAATTAAATGGTTCATGTATGGAGAGTTTTGTTTTATTTTGAAAGGATCTTTCCACACTGTTACATGAGGCCCCCATGATACACTTAGTAACCCACCATCTGATATATCCAAACTTGAAGCTGGAGTTGGTGTATAGTAGGAGAATAATTCTTTAAAATTTCTAATATCCCATATTTTGAGTGTTTTGTCAGCACCTGCAACTGCCATGTAATGGCCTGATCTATCAACTGCTATACTTTTAACAGGACCTCTACAGCTTTGCATCTTCACTAGTGGTTCATTGGCAGCTGGACTCCACAGGGAAACGACCCCTGTAGAGCTACCCAAATGCATGATGGCATTATATGGATTTTGTTTCATTGCTGTAGTTGGACCCATTTTGGTTCTTATTTCATTCACCAACAACCCTGTAGAGACATCTTGGTATTTCAAAAACCCAGTGTTACCAGCTGTAGCCAACAGATAATGATATGGTAAAAATTCTAAATGTTTAACATCAATGTGTTGTTTCATTCTGTGTAGTTCTGTACCTTCATGATCATATATAAATGTGTATTTTTTCTGTGCAACAGCAAAGTATTGTTCGTTTTGTAGATATTTAACTGCATTAACTGTTTCACCAAGATGTAATTCAGCACTCAGTTGCCCCTTTCTCCAATCCATAGAAGCAACATGACCCTTTTGGCCACCAATTAATAAATGTGTACCGTTTCTTGAATAATCCAAGGTATAAGGACCAAACTCTTTAAGTTTCAAGTCAAGTGCCTTAGATGCAGTACCTTGATCAACTGCGGTTTTGATCTCATCTTGTTTAAACTTGTATGTCTTTTCCATTCCTTCCGCTTCCAGGAAACCTGCATCTTCTTGCAACAACATTTCAGTCGCAGCAGCTGATCTAACAGCCTGTTTATATTGATCATTAACTTTACGTAAACCATGTTTTAATTTTTTGTCTTTAGAGAATTTAGATGATTTCTTAAACCCATCAGCATTTCTTTCAAATTTGCCTATATTTTCTCTCTCCACCGCACCATTCTTTCCTGTGAATTTACCCATGGTGACTTAATAGTTTTCACCTCAGACTGAAAACAAAATGGCTTTATCTGGTTTCTTAACGTTGATAATGTTACTAGACCTGTTTGAATAAAGTTTATAATTTTTTTCTTTCCTGCCTCATCGCTTAGTCAGAGTATACGTAAGCATCCTTTTCGCGGAGGTCAACCTTCATGCATACTCACAAACCACAAAACTGTGATATGTTGAGGTTTGAAATGTATAAAACGCAAAGTTTTTGAAGGTGTTTAAACTATTCATATGTTGTTTGGAAGTTAAAGTCTTTTGGGGGTTCAGGTACTCATGAAGGTACGTTGAGGATATGTCAAAAGTGGACAAGAATAAGGAGAGAATAGAATTGTTGAGCTCACCATTTATTCACGAAGATGCAAATAACATAGACTCCACTCAAGACGCTGAAGAAGAAGCTGATTTGAAGGAAAATAGCAATAGTCGCTATCACAAATCACCATTAAGACTACGCAATCGGTTGGCTAATCTCTTTGGGTATAGGAGTAGTGTTGACGATCAATTGAAGAAGATTGCAGATGAAGAAGAATTAGAAGATTACAAAGAGAAGGATAGTGAAGCCTCTTTACACGATACAATGAAATCAGATGAAACAAGAGGATCTTCGTTGATTAATGAGCAAACAACATACTATAATACTTTAAGAAACAAGCACATTGAAGATATACCAGATCTAAAACAATCAGAAAATGAAATTCCGATTGGACTAGTTCCACCTTCGAGATATTTTCTTTCCATGTATCCCAACCAGCAGGAATTGTTTGCTGCTGGTAAAGAATTGATTAAAGAGCATTACAAGAACTATCCATTGAATTATAAATGGAACTTATGGAGTGATTGGTAAATTTTGAAACCTTGTATATTTTGACTTTAGTTTTGAATGGGTTATACTAACATCGTTGGAGTCCATCCGCACTGCCCTCATCTAGACCTGGTACTTCGAATTCAACGACATTTATTTCGAATGAAACCAAACAAAGAAGAAGATTGCATTTGGAAAAATCAATTGAAACAAAACTTGTATGTGATATATCGAACAAAGCTTTTTTCTTTTGACTATGCATTTTACTAACATAGGAAAGGAACTCAATGAAATAATTCTTGCTTACAAGTCAAAGCTTAAACAACTGAAAGAATTTTTCCAGGTTCATATTTTCAAAGATGGAGTTAAACCAACTAAAACCTCTGAGTCGTTAACTAATGGAGGAACTATAGCATTACAAATATCACTGAAACATGGTTACCTTTTATGGAAAAACATTTTGAAAATTGAGTTAGATGATCAGTTTCAATATAATGAAGACTCAAAAGTTTACAAGTTGAAAAATATGATCAATGGAGTTAGCTTTATATTGAAGAATGGTAATAATAAGTTAAAATCATCTTCATCTGAAGAGAATGTTGTATTGTTGAAACTTTGGTTACAACCAATGAAACCGTTGAAAAAAATACCCAAGGAAACTGCTACGGCTCTTTGTAATATACTTGAAGATAATTTTGATTTAAAATTACACCATTGTATCAAAAGTGCAAAATTTATTGATCATACGACATCACAGATATATAGAGTATTTTAAATGATTAAGGTTTATAAATGGTATCGTAGATCGTGGTAAGTGCTAAGGACAGAAGGGTATTAGATTAAATTGATAAATGGAGAAACAATCACAGAGAGCTCAGCTTAATTTTGGTGTTGTAGTGGAAGGATACTCGGATACCATGACCCAATCAAATGTTTACAATGTAGTGGATTCCGATAGTGCGCTTGAGCTGAAGCTGAATCCGATAACATAAGGGAGGGGCGTCTGTGCGGTCATCAAAGGACAAATTTCTCCATTGTGAGCAAAAAAGCACATTGATAACCATTGATAACCATGTTTGCTCATCACAAGAAATGAAAACCATTTATCCATTGAGTCATTAATATATATGTATATGTATCAGTACTATTAGTACTATTAGTATACTGTGTAACTTCCTTTTATGCCTTCCCGGTTATCGGTTATCGTCTGACTTTTTATAACGGGGAAATAGAAATTCGCGAAATGTGGAGAAGTATTTAGAGTGTTGCGCCTAACGGGGGGAGATTATGATAGATAAATTTTATTTCAAATTTGGGCGGCTAATTTAAAATTTGGCTGATGTGGTATAAAGAGTGTTGATTATTCCCATTTGTATACATTGATTTGAAGTTGTTAGTGGCGCTTAGAGATCAGAGATATAAGATGGATGGTTCTATGTTACCTGGGGAAGTGTTGAGTCGGGTGGTGAAGAACTTGGATAGACACACACTGGAGAGGTCAGTTGCTGAGATTCCACAGTTGAAGCGCTTGTGTACATTGAGAATAACTGATAACGAGGAACCAAGTGACGTATCATCAGGTATAGATGTTGTTACGATACAAAGGATAATTAGAGAAAAACTGGATCTCAACAGGTTGTTTGAAGGTTATCATTTTTACGAGATTGAAATTCACAGTATAGGTGATGATACCAAGTATCTCAAGACTTACAAACTGCTGGCACGTTTGATCAAGTTGAAAAAAATATTGAATATAAGGTATCTATGTGAAACTATTGATGTCAACTACCTCAAGATGTTCAAAGCGTTGTTCCATCAATATAATGTCGATCATGTAAGTCAAGTGTTTGGGTCATGTCAAAAAATTAGTTCCTGGTTTAGTATTGTTTTCCAAAATTTAAAAGAGATTAAAAGTAACTGTAATCATTTACTAATATCTTCAAATATTCATTATCCCAAATTAAAATCACTGAATTTATACTACTGTTCTCCAAAATTTTATTTTGAAGTTTTGGAATACTTGAACACGTTGAGATTTCCTTCAACGTTTCCTCAAGTAACATATGTTAAGTTTAGAGACTATATGAGTGAAGAGGAAGACACTTATTCCATGCATAGCAACAATTATATCAAGAACAGAGATAATGACGATGATGTGGATGACTATTATGATGATTACGATAACAATTCAGATTTGGATGAAAATGAATTCTTTTTCGATGGACTAGAGATCATTTCCAATTATAGACTACCCAAATTAGAAGTCTTGATCATCAAGAATTGTAATGTATCCAAAATTACCAAAATATTTGCACCAAAACTTGAAACTTTGAAAATTTTTGAAATTACGAATAAACACACAGATGCTTATGATTTGAATCTTATTGATTCTTCTTCAAATGTTCAAAGATCTTTCATATCATCTGCTGTATCGACATCATGCTCTGTCCAGGCAAATGTATTCCCATATCTAAGAACTTTGAAGATTATAGGTCATTTAAATTTGAAAGACTTCTCTAGAAACAGCTTAGATCTTGACGAGATTCAACAGGTCATAATCAAAGGCTGTAATGTGGAGATCATTGATAAGGATACCTTTTGGGAAAGTTATCATTTAAATAATCGCATATCTGTTGAAGTTTTGTGATTCGAGGTAATGCGAAATGTAACGATTATTTATTAGCTCACTGTAGTTGACCCTTTACTGCAAACCCGTAAGCTGTTCATCGTCACCTAGTGATGTTGTTCAAAAACTAAGTCATCTGGTGATTTCAACACCATGTTATTATGATGTGTCCCGTAACGCACCAGCGTAGTCTGAGTTTTCTTGCCCGGGTTGGGAAGATTCTTTCTTGACCCATAACTATACATACATCCTACCACTATTGAATTTGATTCTGGATCAATTGAAACTCAGAGACTAAGTTAGGATGAATAGAATATTCACTCGTTCTGCTTTCCAGTCCTTCTCCAAATTGGGAGCACAGAGAAGACTTGTGCATAATGGTCGTCCTGTTTTAAAATCAGGTTTTTTAACTAATCCATTGTTATTCTCTGGTGCATTGATTGGTGCTAGTTTATT
This sequence comes from Hansenula silvicultrix, assembly GCA_030574755.1. Classification (NCBI taxonomy): domain Eukaryota; kingdom Fungi; phylum Ascomycota; class Saccharomycetes; order Phaffomycetales; family Wickerhamomycetaceae; genus Hansenula; species Hansenula silvicultrix. Next base: position 500,890 of record JAJMFL010000004.1, read on the forward strand.
CACATATTATGCATTTGATGCTAAATCTTCGATTCACGAGTACATCATTTGTCCGTTGATTCGTAATCTAACAGATGCTGAAGATGGTCACAGATTAGGTATCTTTTTGATGAGTTTGGGTGTATCACCGAAATTACGTGATGATGTTGATGATGAATCGTTGAAAGTTGATCTCTTCGGTAAAAAACTGAATAATCCAATTGGGATTGCAGCTGGGCTAGATAAGAATGGTGAGATTATTGATCCATTATTTGATGTTGGGTTTGGTTATGTAGAGATTGGTTCAATTACTCCACTGCCACAACCTGGTAATCCAAAACCAAGATTTTTCAGATTACCAAAAGATGAAGCTGTTATTAATAGATACGGATTCAATTCAAATGGTCACTTGGATGTTGTTGTTAGACTTAAAGAAAGATTGGAAAATTTCTGCAGAAAGCACAATGTTGACTCCGTGGAGAATAATTCATTAAGAGATGGTAAAATATTAGCTATAAACTTGGGTAAAAACAAAACTGGTGATGAAGTTGAAGATTATTTAACAGGTGTGGAAAATTTCAATAAATGTGCTGATATACTTGTTGTAAATGTATCTTCACCAAATACCCCAGGTTTACGTAACTTACAAGGTGAAGGTAAATTAACTAATTTGTTAAAACAAGTTGTCAATAAGAGAGATTCATTAGTAGCTGAGCAAGGTAAGAAAACTCCAATTTTAGTTAAGATTGCACCAGATTTAGATGAATCTGAAATTAAATCCATTGTTTATTCTGCTAAAGAATCTAAAATTAATGGTATAATCGTATCGAACACCACGATCCAAAGACCAGGTGATTTAAAGTCCAGAAACGATTTAATCGAACAAACTGGTGGTCTTTCAGGTAAACCATTGAAGCACTTATCACTACAAGCGTTGAAAAGAGCTGCTAAATATACACAAAATACTGATTTAATCCTAGTTGGTTGTGGTGGTATAAGTACAGGTAAAGATGTTTTAGAATTTGGTAAAGCTGGTGCTAAATATGTTGAACTGTATACAAGTTTTGCATATAAGGGACCTGGATTGGTGTATAAAATTAAGAAGGAATTAACTGAAGAACTACAAAAAGAAGGTAAAACTTGGGAACAAATTGTTGGTAGTGATTTGAAATGAATATTTCCTCAAGACGTATACATACATATATATAGCTGCTGATTATAAACTTTATTTATCAATATATTTTGTAGGATCCCAAATTAAGACTTCATAACTATCTTTATCCAAGATTTTATAATCTTCATCGCTTAGCTTTGGAACTTTATCCAAAACGGTAAAATTTTCCACAATTCTATCAACATTAACAGTTTTAGCCAATGGGATGAAACCTTGATCATAAGACCATCTAAGTAGGATTTGCGCAGGTGTAACGTTATGCTTTTTGGCAATTTCCACTAATTCTGGATCTTTTAATTTTTTAGCTTGGGTTAATGGAGAATAGGCTTCTAGTAAGAAGTCATATTTCTCACCATATTTTTGTAAATCTTTACGAGGTAACCAAGGATGTAATTCCAATTGATTAACAACAGGTTTATATTTAAGCCCATCCCAATTCAACAATTCATCAAGATGATGTGTACCAAAATTTGAAACACCAATTGATTTGACTTTACCTGAATCAACGGCTTCTTGTAAAGCCTTCCAAGTACCTAATCTTTCGTCTTTTGAAGACATTGGTGAATGAACAAGGATTAGATCGATATAATCAATATAAGGACCAACTTTACCCAATGAAGTTTCAATTGCGTTACGAGATTTTTCATAGCCATGTTCACCATTCTTAATCTTTGTAGTGAAGAACACATCTGATCTGCTGACATTTGGATTCTCTTTCAAGAACTGTGCAATACCTTTAGCACCTTCTTCTTCATTTCTATAAGCCTGTGCAGAATCAATGTGTCTATAACCGGTTTTCAAAGCTTCATAGGTTAATCTTGTTGAATCTTCAACTGGGATTTGATATAAACCAAATCCTGAAACTGGAATTCATTGTTTAAAGTCAATAATGAATCCTTTTGTAATGACATATTTCTAATGATTGTTCTGTGTTTTAATATATTTGATAATTGAGGTACTATTCTATTAATTCGAAACATATATATTCAAAACCACAAACCTTGAAACTTATCAAACTGTGGGAATGTCGTGATTTATATACTTGATTATGTCTTATCGTTGCTTACAAAACCCCATATTATGAGTCTGTCAATTTTCAATAGTGTCAATAAAAATATATTCAAAAATTTCGCGGAAAATGTGATTACCTAATCACGGTGTTGAGCTCTTTTCGAGAGTTTCCGCTGAGTACGTATATATAGATATAAAAGGTAGAGGTTGAGACAATTGTTTGGTTCATTGAACTTGACAATTGAGTATAAAGATCACTGTCGAAATGTCTGAAGCAGAGAAGAGACAAAGGCTTAGGGAAAGAAGGGCTGCAAAGATTAGGGATGGCGCTTCAAGATTAGGCAAAATAACCGGTGATTATTCAGAAGTTGAACAAGAGGGTACTAGTTCAAAACCGAAAAAAGTTGAAGTTTTACCTAAGGATAAATCTAAAAGGATATCACAGACTTTTGATCATGATGATCCTGAAGTTGAAGATATAAGTAAATTTGAGCCGATTGGGGAAAGTAATAAATCAATGGATCCAAATGATGAAGCACAACAATTTGAGCAAATGTTGCAACAAATGCTTGGGTCTACAAAGCATCAACATAATGGCGGTGAAGGTGGTGCTGGTGTACCTGATTTTGATATTTTATCAAAGCTGCTGAATGGGGACGCTGCTAATGGCACTGGGACTCCAAATTTTGAGCCTAAAAACCCAGAGCATTTTGAATATGAAGCCCAACTGAGTGAGTATAACAAGTTCCAGAATGATAAGTTCAAAGCTCAGTTTATGGGGTTGAGATTCATAGTGTCAATTTTCATAGCATTGTACTACTATGGTATCCAGGGCTATTATTCATCATCGAGTGAGATTTATAGAATATCCAAAAATGAATCAGGCTTCACCAAGATTTGGTTTACACTGGAATTACTGTTTACATCATATTATGCGTTCCATTTGAATAATATCCAGGATTCTCATTATAACTATAATTCCAAGATTTTAAAATTAATGGGATACGTACCAGATATGATTTTAGCACCATACTATAAGAATAAAGTTAGATGGGTTGTTAAATATCAAGAGTTGATTAATTTAATTGTATTCGATTTGAGTGTTGTTATATTTGTTTTCGGTATACTTTCATTTTGGCATACAATGAAATTTGACTAATAGTGTGCAATGTATTGATTTTATAAATAAATAAATAAATAGATAAATAAGTTTGTAGAGAGTAATATTAAGCACTTTCTGATGCTTCAATTTCCTCTTTAAACTCTTCTTGAGCAAATCTCAATCCACAATAACCACAAGTTGCAGGTCTTTTTGGATCTAAGTTGATGTAAATTTTTGGATGACCTTGACCTAGTTGTTTATTACCTGCACAAGTTGCAATTCTATCAGGAATGAATCTAATTGGTTGTTTAGCAATCAAGTCAATAGCGGCATAAGGTTGAGGTTGTTTACTTAAGTCTTTTTGAATGAACTTTGCATGATTCAATACTTCAGTTCTTGAAGCTTGAGATCTAGACCATGTATTTTGTCTATTTGGAGCTTGTTGTAAACGAGTTGGATCCTTTGGATGTGGTGCATCCGGTGTTGATGAAGATTCCTTAGCTATTGAAGACTGGAAGCGAGCGATCAGTCTAGTACTAGATCTAATACTGAATCTATTGATTGATAACATCTTTTACTTGATACCCCTTTGCCTTTTTGTATGTCTCTGGAGAGTATACAATTGTTTATAGTGAAAGTGTACAATTTTGAATTTTTGAACCCCATGGAAGTTGTAGTTTCGCGGAACTTACCAAAGTGGTGAATTGGATTGTTGTTGATGTTGGTGATGTTGTTGATGATACTCAGCGTAGTAGTATCAAAGCGCTTAGTATTATCGTATCAGCGGTGAATGGATTGAACAGTCAATCACTATGATGTATCTAGTACATTTATTACATTTATGATTGATACAATTGATACAACTGGTCTATTGGTCCTTACTAATTTCCGAGAGTAACCATATCGTGAAACTAAGTGTCACTACAATCATTATAATAGTTATTATGGAGTACCAGTGGTATAATCATCCTTTGTATATTTCCAATGGCTCATTGTTTATTTATTGTTTATATAAATCTATTAGTTCAGCGGCTAATTTCCATATATAAATATCACTAAATTTCCCAGTTTCCAATGAAAGAACCATCCAAAGAACTGTTACTATAAGTAGTTCTTGTTCTGAAGAGACTCCAAATATCTTTAGTAACCCTTCTCCAGTGGTATGGTTGAGTTGCAATTACTACATTGACTCAGCGGTTAACATATTTGGTATACCATATATGTACCAGTTGAGTTAACCATATATCACTCAAACCCCCTGGACAACCGCTAGAGTTATAGACTGAGTCTCATATGCACCCAATCATTAAGTGGAACCAGTATACTGAGGTATTATACAATACCAGTAATACACTATACCTAATTACTAACAATCTGTGGAGAGAATAATAATCCCTCAATCACATGGTCTACCTGCAATTTTTAACAGCATTTTATGCTTTGCTCTCATTATGCTTTGATTTTTTTCAAATGAATCACCAATACTTTTCAAATTAATCTTGTTGTTTGGATCCATTGAATCCTTCGTATTATCCAAAATCATTTGATTATCTTTTTGATATAATGCCTGAATAATCATATAATCTCTATTCTCCATTGTGTTTAATAAAATCTGTTGTTGTTTAGTTTCGCTGGATTTTTCTCGTTTATTTGAAACTGATGATGATATATAAGACTCTCCTCTTGATTCTGACATCCTTAATGTGAATAGTCTTCCTTATTGATCATTGATAGAAAAGTGTGTTCAAGAGACCAACAGGTTTATATATAATCGCGGATTACGTTGCAACGCTCGCTGACTAAGGCTTCCTCTTTAGCGATCTCATGATGCTAAATATGTATATATATATAGACGGATTCCTATTTTGGTTTAAGGGGGATATTTGAGTACTTAATTCATCCTCTATTGAAGTCTTTATTAACTCAATTGAATCAATACAATGTCAGATCAAGCTCAAGCTACATTCAAACCAGCATTCTTCGTTCACGTTGATGCTGCAGAACCTGAACAAATTTATAACAATGAAGCAGGTTCTTTAACCCTCGTTAAAGTTACTGGTGGTTATACTAAAACTTTGGATCCTAAATACCCTTTCGATACAGAAATTGAATTTGGAATTGATAATCTAAGAACTTCCACTGCAAAAGATCCTTCAATTCAAACATTAGATTGTCAATTATATCTAAAATCCAAAACTAACGGTGGTAAAATCCATTTCATTTATTCAGGTGTTGTAAATCATACTGAAAAATCATTGAATGTTATTACCCAAAAAACCAGTGATTCTTTATTCACCGATGCTTACATTACAAATCATCCAAGTGCTGTTTTAAGTAAAGAAAACAAAGAAGAATCTTGGATCAATGGTAAAAACTTATTAGGTAAAGGTAGATTCATTAGATCTGAAAAGGGTACTCTAGTTGTGGAATACTACGTCTATGTCTTGGAGTAAGCTGTGATTATATCTTATATATATAGATATATATATATATAGTGTATACCTAATTGACAATTTGTTCTGAATATTTTTCAACTATGCTATCAAATTGTTCATTTTTAGCTTTAATGTCTAAAACAAATGGATGATTTGGATCCAATGCTTCTAATTCAGCTCTTTTTGCAATAACAGTTTCATAGTCTCCGATAATATTTGCGTATGTAATTTCATTTGCAATTAGATCACTTTTAACCAAACCCATCTCTTTCAATTGTCTAAACACTTCTTCAGCTTCTGGGAATTGATGTAATTGTAAATTTAACACTAATTGACCAATTAGTGCCTTATATGATGGATTTGTATGACTTAGTTCTTCAAAGAAATAAAGAGATCCTCTTAATGAATCACCATTCAATACACTGTTCAAATACGCCTCGGCTAAGTTGAAAATGATTGAATCGTTAGCATATTTAGAAGCTATAGAAATCTCTTTTGATGCGGCTTCCAATTTGTTTTGATGAATGAATAACTGTGTCAATAATAACACAGCTTCCAATTGCTCTTCATGGCGTTGTAATAATTGAATAGCTTCATCAAATTTTTTCAAAGATACCAAATAAAAAGATCCTAATAACTGAACAATCCAATTGGTTTTACCAAATTCTGCAATTAATTCTTCAAAATCTGTTGAAATTGTTGAATCACCTTTTAAATGTTTGGTATATAATGTAAAAGCCTTGAAAAACTCATCTGATCCGGAACTAACTTGCTTCAACACTTCATCGTGTTTCCCTAGGGCTAATAATGACCTTAGCTTATATTCAAGAGCAACTGGTTGTAGTTCATCAAAATATTCTTCAGTGTTTATTTCACTAACTTTTTCGTATTGCGCAGTGAAGAATTGTTGACGTAGGTTGAAAAGTTCTAATCTCCCGTTAGTCATTTGTTTCACGATTCCCGACTCCCTTGCAATAAAGCACTACTCACCATCTGAATCCATTTTGTATATACTATTTCAAGGACAATCACTTCAATCACTTCAATCAATCCCACTGTGTTTACTTGAATCTCTGTCGTGTTCCTTTTAAAGATTTGGAAATGATTTCGCGATTTCGCGAAATATCCCTCGGATTTCACATTCTAAAAAGATAATCCCAATTACGAGGGTCAATTTCGGCCTTTGCACAAGAATCAATTAAACTGTCAAATTGTATTGAATACTTGAAATGGGTTCTACAAACTTGCTGACAGGAATTGCGTGCGTTGTTTGGTTTCGATTGAATAGAGATGTCCAATAAAGAGCTGAATAGTGATAAAGTATACGATGCTACTTCGCAACAGGCATTTGAATTAGCTATAAAATTTTATGAAGCTGACCAAAAATTAAATAGAGATGATCGTGAGAAACTACAAAATGTATATTCTAAAGTTACATATACCACATTGATAGGTGGATGGGGTGCCTTCTTCACGATGGCATCGATCCCATTCATAAGACAACAAAGATTGACTGGGTCCAAAAAAGGTACAAGTATGGGAGCAGCTGCATTGCTCGGGTTTGCCGGTATGGTTTTCAGTGGTCCAATTACTAGTTCAACAGTTTATAATTGGCAATTATCATCTTTGCAAGAGACAAATCCAAGGTGTTATGACGTTGCAAAGATCTTGAAACCGAGTGAATCGGTGAAATGGATGCTTTATTACCAGATGTCTAAAGATAATCCAAATACCATAATGAAAGATCCAAGATCCAAAGAAGCAATGGAACTTAGAAAAAAATCACCAATGCAAAATAGAGATGTCTTGGGTTTACATACTGGTCCAAGAGCAGAAATCGCTAGAAATGAAAGAATAAAGAAAGAACAGGCTAAAAATCCTCAAGCCGCAGCGGCAGTAGGGACAGCTGGAACAGCTGCAGATGAATTTAATGATACTGATCCATTTGCGGAAAAGCAACAAACAGAATCAACTCCAGTGTCCTCGTGGGATAGAATTAGATTACAAAACGGTATCAAAGCGGATCCACAATCTGGTTCTGGGCAATATGGTTCCTCATGGAATAGGGTAAGACAAGAATCAAATCAACAAAATCAACAAAGCCAAGTTAATCCATTCACTACAAACGTTTATAAGCCAGGTAAAGACAACACTTATGTTACTCAAGACGATAAAGTTGAAGAGAAACAAGATGAGTTTGACCAACTATTAGAAAAAGAAAGACATTTTGGTGAAGATGAGAACTCAAATGAAAAGACTTGGTAGAGAGATCTAATATCTTGATTATGTAAATAGCTATAATTTATTTATGAAACTATAAATATATATTTATTGATAACTAAAGTACCCTAAAAAGATGTCCTAACATCAACTTAGATCAAAGCATTGTCATTTCTCTTTGATTCTTTCAAGTCTTTCAATTGTTTAATAACAACTGATAATTCAACAGCTTCATTTTTATTTTGTAATTCGGTGATATCACGATTTCTTATATTAACAGAGTTGGATTGTTCTTCTTGTTCACCAACGATAAAGATAAAATTGTATTTTTGTAATTGACCAGTTCTAACTTTCTTTTGTAAAGTATTACCACTAACATCGACATCTGCGTAGAAGCCTTCAACTTTCAATTGATTTTGGACTTTTTGAGCATAATCGAAATACTTAACACCAACTGGAACAACTAAAACTTGTCTTGGTGATAACCATAATGGCCATTTACCAGCAAAATGTTCAGTTAAAATTGCAGTCATTCTTTCAACAGAACCTAAAATAGCTCTATGAATCATAACTGGTCTATCGGTATCTTTGGTATCTTCCGATGCGACATCCTTGGTACGATATTCTAATTCGAATCTATTTGGTAATTGGAAATCTAATTGAATAGTAGCACATTGGTACCATCTATGAAGGGCATCTGAAATCATAATATCAATCTTTGGACCATAGAAAGCACCATCACCTTCGTTAATTTCCCATTTACCACCCCATTTGTTCAATGCATTGGCTAATTTAGATTCAGCATTATTCCAAGTTTCAATTTCACCAACATATTTTTCTGGTCTTGTTGATAATTCCATCTTGAAATCGAAACCGAAAACACCGTAAACATATTTTAAGAAGTCAAAAATATTTTCAATTTCATCTTCGATTTGATCCTGGGTACAGAAGATATGAGCATCATCTTGTTGGAATCTTCTAACTCTTGTTAAACCTGAAAGGGCACCAGAAAATTCATTACGATGAATAACACCAAAATCTGCAACTCTCCATGGCAATTCTCTATATGAACGTTCACGAGATTTGAACATTAAACAATGACCTGGACAATTCATTGGTTTTAAACCAAATTTTTCCTTTTCAACATCAAATGTAAACATATTTTCTTGATAATTAGCCCAATGACCTGAAGTTTCCCATAATTTAGCATTGTACATATTTGGTGTGATAACTTCATCATAACCACGTTTACGATATTCAGTACGTAATAATTCACATAAAGTGTTATAAATTCTTGTACCGTGTGGTAACCAAAATGATGAACCTGGTGATAATTCGTTGAAGAAGAACAATTCTTGTTCTTTACCGATTTTACGATGATCTCTCTTTGCGGCTTCTTCCAAGAATTTCAAATGTTCATCCATTAATTTTTTATCTGGGAATGAAACACCGTAAACTCTTTGTAATGACTCGTTTTTAGCATCACCTAAAAAGTATGAAGATGAATTTTTCAAAAGTTTGAAAGCTTTGATACGACCGGTATGAGGGATATGTGGACCAACACATAAATCGATTAAAGGACCGTTTCTGTAGACAGTAGTGGATTCACCATCTTTAACTTTGGTACTAATCATATAAGTTTTGTATTTAGAATAATGGAACATTTTCAACAAGTTTTCCTTGGAGACAACTAATCTTTCAAATTTTTGCTTTTGCTTTATAGCATTTTTAGCAACACCTTCTAAATTGGAGAAATCAGCTTGAGAAACTGAAACTTCACCACCTTTAACACTGAAATCGTAGAAGAACCCATCATCAGTTGGAGGACCAAAACAAATGTGAGCACCCAAGTTACATTCGCATGATTCACCCAAGACATGGGCAGATGAATGCCAGAAAACACGTTTACCCTCTGGGGTGGAGAAATCGAAAAACTCTAAAACTGTATCTTTTTCTAAAGGACGTTCCAAATCCCATAGTTCACCATTGACTTTAGAGATACATTGTCTTTCCAAAAACGATTTACCAATCTCAGAGGCAATTTGTAATGGTGAAGTTTCCCAAGCGGTACCTTCCTTGACAGTACCATCTTTCAATGTAATCTTAATGGCATCTCTTGGTTGTTTAGCGACAAAGTCATTGTATTCGCTTTGCAACTTTTCGAAAAAGTCAATTCTCTCTTGAATGAACTCTGGTTGAGGCTCCATATACAATTTGTTCGTAGCGGCACCTGCACTTTTATCTTTCTTCTTCTTCCCTTCACCTTTTGGCTTTTGTTGTTGTTGTTTATCGCCTTTTGGAGCTTCAGCGGCTTTATCACCACCGTTTGGCGCCACGATTTTCGCAGTTTCAGCATCGACTGCTAGTTGCTCAATCTTCTTAGCCACTTCTTCAACCATGATTAATTAGCTTTAGGATCCTCTATCAAGCTTTAAAACCCAACCGCTAACTCGGAGTCTCTTCAACGTCAGAAATGTTGACCAATTTTTTTCCATTTTTTTGTTGTGTCACCAAAAAAGAAAAATTTATAAACAGGAAAATTATTTTTCGCGAATTTTTTGTTCGATGAGATTTCGCGAATTTTTTATATCCACTAAGCAGAAAAAAATTATTGTATCAATAAACAGTGAGAGTCTGATCCATTTGGTTGAGTGATAAGCTGTTTAGGGAGGATCTTTTTGAGATAATGGAAGTGTATGTATTGTTTGTTTGGTTAATGTGAGGAGGGGGGAAAGATCTGTGGTACTAATACGTGTTTTCAGCGTTGAGAAAGGTGATTCCGACTTTATTCCAAGAGGTGGAAGTGGCAGTCCGAAAACCATCAGTTTATCAATAGATCAAGTGAATGATAATCCAGATGAGTTGGTGGATTTGAGAGGTGAAGGTAGATATTTTGGTTCAGAACAACCTAGCGGGATACTGTGTAGCAACTGTCATCAAAGGGGCCACAAGAGGGCTAATTGTAAGACAGTGGTGTGCATGGCGTGTGGGATGCTTGATGATCATTATTCACAACATTGTCCGAAATCCATAGTATGCTCCAACTGTGGTGAAAAGGGCCACTATAAAAACCAGTGTACCGAGAAGCAAAGAAGGGTATACTGTCAAACGTGTGGTTCGACTAGACATTTCACTGATAGATGTACGAGTATATGGAGAAGTTATGTCGTTGTGGAAAATGCTGATCGTAAAATTGGGTTACCGGCCAATATATACTGCTACAATTGTGCAGAGAAGGGTCATTATGGTGATGAGTGCCCGCAGGAGAGAACATCAAGAGTGCCCAATATCGATGGTTCGGCATTTTCAGGTCATAATCTACCACAACAGTTGAGAGATAAATATTTTGCATTGCATAGCAATAAGAAGCGTAAAAGAGATGATGATGAAAAAAGTTACAAGAGTATACCAAATGAGCCAAAGAAGAAAGAGGGTTTGTTCAGCCGGATCAAGAACACTTTCAAGAATGGGCGTAAAAATTCTAAATATGATGATGACTATGATGACGATTATGATGAGGAGGACGATCAACCTTCTAGAAAGAAGAGCAAAAAGGACAAGAAGAAGGATAAAAAAATACGGAAAACTCAAAGTACACCAAACTTCAACAATAGCAATTCACATAGTAGACCAAGACACAATTCTGGAGTGTTACCACCTATGGGACCAGCTGCATCTAGATCATCTTTGGATTTCCCAAGAAACTCTAACTACAATCAAGGTTACGGATACGATAATAATCAAAACTACAACAGCTACAATAATAATAACAATGGATATAACAACTATCAAAATAACTATGGTAATGGTGGATATCAACAAGGCGGTTATAGTAGGTCGGGGTTTATAGACTCAGCGCCTGCGCCTTCAAGAAGTGGATATAAATCTGGTCGTTCAGGCCAAAATAAGAAGAGATGGTAGATCCATGTTTGGTACTAGCTTTAATGAATTACCAAAGCGGTTTACGATCTTTGACACCAGGTGGATAGAAAAAATGAGTTTATCAGATGAAGTTGCTTCAGAAAGCAATCTCTGCATCGCCCATGGCTTATACCTTTCAAAGTAAAATACCACACAACTGCATTTTGTCACTACAAATTGATAATAATAAGCCAAACAATACACATAAAACTTGGTTGGTCTATAAATAAAGTAAATGAACCTTGTAGCATTCCTACTCAGAGCGTCTTTCTCTTGTTCTATTCTCATGACACAAAAAAAGTTTATGATCAAAGCTTTCTGGAAAAGCTCTTGATACCAGGTTTTGTGAGCAACGGAGGATTGTTTATGAGGACCATTATGGCATAATTACAGGTGATTTTCCCATAAACTGGAACACAAGGACATTTTTGGGAATCTGGCAAAACTTTACGCATTCCGATCCATAACAAAGAGGAGCTGCAGTGTCTCAATGTGGTTCTTGAGTTCATTGTGTTGACTATAGTCTCAAGTAACTCATGTGTATATGAGGCGGTTGCAAATTGTCTTGAATCTATACGGACATCATACCCCATTTCCATGGACTTATAGGCAAGAGCATTATATGCACGAGTCATAAGCATACCATCAGGTCGAAAACCAAAGTTTAAACAATGCTTGAGTGGGTTCATCCTCCTAAACTCTACACCTGTGGTGAAACTATGTAATTTCTCCCTACTGGCTCTGTTCATGTTAAAGTCAATCAACTGAGAAAGATGTGCTCGTTCTCTGAAGTAGACTTCTGAAGGGAACTTTCTATTCCAATTGTCATTGGGCTCAACATCAAGCACGCATTTGCTCAGAAGGACACTCTCAGGATTTTGCTGCCATCTGCAACCTTCAAAATTATCATTATTGGCAACTGAAAATATACCACGACTTCTTCGCCAAATTACATGACAATTAGGATTTTTCTCCACTTCATCAATCGTCTTCCCGAAAAAAGATGTTAATTCACTTTGAGGTTCATATCCATTAAGTACAGAGATGTCAACGGATAATGACTTTATTACACTTTTCAACAATGAATTTGGATTTTTCAAAATGTAGTTGAACAAAAAATCAACTTTATCAATAGAGGTAATAGCCCCGCCCATATCACCATGACGAACTGATGAGACACTTAAAAATTCATATTCGTGTCCTTCACCTTCGATATTTCTTTTGTAAATTTGGTAATCTTCATAATACTTATGTGGGAAATCAGGTCCAAATTTTAAAAAATTGGCATCGTTAGCCCTTATTTTCCCTGTAGAGCTCATAACCAAAAGGATTTGAATGGATTCATATTTTTTGTAAAATCTTGGTGCAAATTCCTTGTAAAATTGCTTATTCACTAGCGTGAAAGGCCTCAAATCAGCTTGTCCTATATCAGCGATATCACACCAAATCTCAATAGGAAAAATTCCTGAATATGAAATTTTTTCTCTTTCAATGGAATCTGGACGTTTAAAATATTTTTTATAAGCTGCAACAGCATGTTGTAGAAAAAATCTGCAATGACTTCCAACAATTGTGCTAATTTTATGATATTGTTTGTCTAACATGTACCTTATAGGGAAAAACAAACATTTAAATCTCCAGTACGACACCAACATAGGTCTTACTGTATTTATCATAAACCTCGTACTATACGTCAAATTATCACTAGGATCTAAACTGTCCTCGAAGATCCACTTGTGATACGAAGGGAGCCAAAAGGCAAAAGACTTTGTCACAATATGAATCATGAGGGAGAAGATGTGGTGAGAAATGAGTGGCATATTGAATGTGAAGCGCTTTGATAAATATCCTGTGTAACTTTGTGACAAGTTGAATTCAAGCAAAAAGAAAACATGAGATTATCTCTTTTATATCAAAGAGACTAAATTTTCTGTTTCTAATTAACTCATCATGATCGAATACTGAAGTTGAATGATACCGCGCCAACTTTACTCTTCTGTTTACCTATGAGGGAAACCATCATCTCGCAACTGGGAATTCACATGAACTACTCATCTTCGCAAATCCTCCGTATTCACAATATGATGAGTGTACTAATCACTGAAACCAATCCCTATTACAATCAGCATCTGTAGTTGGCTTTCGTTGCGTTGATTTTATGAGCGGTATGGAGAAACCCTTTAACTCTGACAGTCACACATTAGTTAACCAACAACATCACAAACTCTTGCACCATCTGTCATTCAGTACCACCAGTTGCAACCACCTGTGAACAATATGAATGAAACAAAACAAGCTGAACTGTTGATTCCTCACACTTTTGGTTCTTTGTTGAGTCCATTGTGTTCACAGTATTCGCCATCAAAGAAGTCAGATTTTCGAGATTTTGAAATATTAAAAAAAAAATAGATCAATATCACAATATGAACACACAAAATGATATAGGAAGCGCATTAGAACTTGAACAATCGAAGTTCAGAAGATAGAGAGAGGTATAGAATGCTTAGAGCCAGTATAAAGAGATCGGTGTGTAGGGCTGCCCGCCACTCTACCATTGGTGCTGCTCAAAGGGTCTCCGCTCCACTAAGAGCTGCCACAACTAGCAGAGTCACATTTCGTACTTACGCTTCAAAAGTTGTTCCATTAACAGCGGAAACTTATCCAAATGTCCAGCGTGATGAAAGATACAGCAAGTTAGAAGCCAAGGATCTAGATTTTTTCAAATCTATCTTGCCAGAAGCGAGTATCATTCAAGATGCTGATGATTTATTATTCTATAACGAAGATTGGATGAGAAAATATAGAGGTCAATCCAAATTAACTTTGAAGCCAAAAACTACAGAGCAAGTTTCACAAATTTTAAAATACGCAAGTGAAAGAAAATTAGCTATTGTTCCACAAGGTGGTAACACAGGGCTAGTTGGTGGATCTGTTCCAGTTTTCGATGAGATTGTCTTGAACGTTTCTAATTTGAACCAAATTAGATCATTTGATAAGACTTCTGGTGTTTTGAAAGCAGACGCTGGTGTTGTCTTGGAAGTTGCCGATCAATTCTTAGCAGAATCAGGCTACATTTTCCCATTGGATCTAGGTGCTAAAGGTTCATGTCACGTTGGTGGTGTCGTTGCTACTAACGCCGGTGGGCTACGTCTATTGCGTTACGGTTCATTACATGGTACTGTTCTAGGTCTCGAAGTTGTCTTACCAGACGGCCGTATTCTTTCATCTTTGGACGCTTTGAGAAAAGATAACACAGGTTACGACTTGAAACAACTATTCATTGGTAGTGAAGGTACTCTTGGTGTCATTACCGGTGTTTCAATCTTGTGTCCTCCAAGACCAAAGACTTTCAATGTCGCATTTTTAGGTTTAGAAAACTATGACGCTGTCATGAAAGCTTTCGTTGCTGCTAAAGCTGAATTGGGTGAAATCTTATCCGCTTTTGAATTGATGGATGTCAACTCACAAATCCTCGCTGAACATCATTTGAAAACTTCACATCCTTTGGAAGATAAACATCCATTCTATGTTTTGATTGAAACCTCAGGTTCAAATGGTCAACACGACCAAGAAAAATTAGAAGCCTTCTTAGAAGGTGCTTTTGAAAATGAAATCATTAGCGATGGTGTCATTGCACAAGATGAAACACAACTAAGAACTCTATGGAATTGGAGAGAACAAATCCCTGAAGCTTGTCAAGCTGAAGGTGGTGTTTATAAATATGATGTCTCATTGCCATTGGACCACTTGTATGGTCTAGTTGATGCCATTAGAGAAAGATTGAATGAACATGGATTAATTGGTGAAACAGATGAATTCCCAGTGATTGATGCTGTTGGTTATGGTCATGTTGGTGATGGTAATGTCCATTTAAACGTTGCTGTTAGAAGATATGCCAAAGATGTTGAAAAAGTCTTGGAACCATTTGTCTATGAATGGGTCTCCTCCAAAAAGGGTTCAATCTCTGCTGAACATGGGTTAGGTTTCCAAAAGAAGAACTATATTGGTTACTCAAAGAGTGATTTGGAAATTGAATTAATTAAAGATTTGAAAAAACTTTACGATCCAAACTCAATCTTAAACCCATACAAATACATATAATTTAATAACCTTTAATACATCCATTTAATCTTTAAGACTATCGTGACTTTCTTTATATTGATGTAGTGCTAAATCGACTCTGAGTTTGACACCTTTTGATAATGCGCGTTACGGGACACACTATGATAACCATCACAGTTGTTTAATGTGAAATATTTGACATTTATAAATAGGGAAATATCTCATTTGGTGGGTATTGTTGTTCTTTCAGACCTACTGAAGGAGTAATTGCACTGGAGGATGAAGATTGTTACTTCTTTGGTTAATGACGGTAGTTTAAGAGGTAAGTGTATCTTAATGGAAGGTTTTCAAAGTTATAGGTATTAACAGGTTGATTATTCTCATTAGTGCTAGATTTGTCACCAAATTTCAAAGCTCACGCGCAAGTGATCGATAAAAGAGGAAGAGATCATTTCGTACAGCAAACAACAGTTTTTACATATCATAATACACAATACATCGCAGCTGCTAGACGAGGTGGTTCAATACAAATTTATAGATCAGAATTTTCAACATGGGAGCTGGTCTATGTCTATGGAAACAACTTACACATTTCAAATGATTCAGAAGATCACTTCGTGTCTTTGATTTTCAGAGACGATTGTTTGCACTCATGCTCGTGTCTGGGGAAAGTAGTGATTCAAAACCTTAGTCCAATTCTCAATGAACATCATATAAATGATCTTTCAGTGCTAAACTATCTCTCAATATCTGTCGCCGCCCCAGTCTCGTGTTTCAAATTACACCCTTTATATAGATGGGTTGCCATATCTGGTGGTAAAGATCGGGAAATGGAGATTAGTGATTTCTATGCTTTAACACATTTCTGGAAAATGAAACACTCAAGTTCCATAGAGGATCTGTATCTGGATAATTATGATTATGATACCAAATGGGTTCAAGATTTTTTAATTATAGAAGCAGCATCTGTAAATTCAAGACATATGAATTTGATTGTTGCAAGCAAATTTGGGAAGTTGATGTGTTTTGATACCGGTGTGTCTATGCATCCATTAGATTCCATAGACATTTCTGTTCAGAAACTGTTCCAACTTGATGATTTTTCCGTCTTGACCCTGGACTCCTTTAATAACATAAATTTGATTGACCTAGAGACTTTTACTATTGCTCAGTCTTGGAGTGATATAGAAACAGGACCATTAGCATCGATTGAACTTCATAAGAAATCTGCTGGTAATTATATATTATTTATTGGAAGTAAAGGGTCAATCAGATGCTATGAGTTCTCATTGGAACTAAATAAATATCAAGTAACACCTTTGAAAAGATTCAATATGAAGAACAATTCAATAACATCATCCATTTCAATAATTTCATAGATTTTAGACATAGTGTTTAATTAAAAGTTTTAATCTCATTTCTTCTTTTTAGATCTTTTCTTATCATTCTTAGCTTGATCTTCATCATTGTCAACAAGAAATCCACCTTTTTTTAGGCTTTCCACAGCTGTCGTTGTAATATGTCTAAACCTTGCAGGTCCTAGTGCGGTACCGCCATACCAACGAGTAACAAGAACAAGCACATTTACCAACTTTGACCTCTCCAAGAGTGTCATGATTCTAATTCCGGCACCACTTTCACCACAGTCGCTCATACCTTGATTTGTCGCAATTATCTTTCCCTTTTGTTCAGACCCCACTCTCCAAGCATACATGTGTTTATGGGTTGCCTTCTGAATAGACTTATCACTCGATACTAGATCTTCCAGTAATTTTTCAACATCTTGAGCTGACTCCAAAGTGGTAGCACGACCTTGAAATTTAGATTTTCGATCAATCAATATTTCACTTTCATTCCAACTCACCATCTTCAACCTTCGACCACAAGAGTTGAAACGTCTATGAAACACTCTCAGCATAACTCTTCCAGCATTTAACCAACTGACTCTTTACCAACACCAGCCTACTAGTGACACAACACCGTTCAAGTGAAAAGTTTATATTGATATGGTATTCTGCCATTTTGCGGGTGACGATTCCCGGTGTCTGCTTATGTAATAAAAAGCGCCCTGAATAGGTGTGTGTTGCCCCTACCGACTGATTTGTTTACTTTATATATTTAAAACTACACCTCTTCTTTATGATTGAACAATTATTGGTCTATTAACTAGTAATTCGATGAAGAATTAGAGTGAAATCCATGAGATCAGTTGTAGAAGTTACTAGTGGTGCAAAGATATAGAACAAGATGAGGATATTGGCATCAGATTTGGAATCTGGTGGGATTGGAGGTGAGTATTTTAGCCTCAGTATGACCGAGAAATCGGGTGCCTTATTTAATTCTGGGGATTGAGTCAATATATTAACAATATCAAAGTCTATGAAATGACAAGCCAACTGAGGTTCAAAAAGACACATTCACTGGAATGTTTGGGGAAGCCCTCTTATGTGCAGAAATTTTGTTATTTTGAAAGAGACGGTAGTCATTACCTTATCGCAGGACGGAAAGGGTTGACTATCCAGATTTTTGATGTTGATGATGATTTTAAATTGATTTCAACGAAGCAGCTGATGACAAATGTTGACCTTGGTGATTTCTTTGTCACGATGGAAGTTATAAAAGGTGAATTTAGAGCATGTACAGGTTTGGGGTACTGCTATTTTTTGAGGTTAACTGCATTGATGAGTTCATGTTTTAATGATTTTTCAATGTCTTTTGGTCTACACGGGGCCGTTAGCTTTATGAAATTTCTTCCTGAATCACAAAGCTCAATGGTTATAATTGGTGGGAAGGATCGTGAGATTGCAATCATTGATGTTGATTCTCACTTGACCGTTTGGAAATCCAAAACTTCTAAAAAGATTGATAAATTGTACCAACAATACATTCAAAAAGAGCCATTATGGATTCAAGACGTTGTTATTACCAAAGAAACAGAATCTGAAGTGAAATTCATAGCAGCCACAAGATTTGGTAAACTATTATTTTTCAATACTCAGGTCTCAAGATTCCCAATTGATGAGATTGAGATCTGTGAAAATCCAATCAAGCATTTAAAACTAATAAACAATATAATATTCATAGCTGACTCGTTTGATAATGTCATCTTATTTGACCATGAAACACAAGAGATTATCAATAAATTCCAAATGAAAACAGGTGCGCTATCATCAATGGATTTCATACAGTTGGGCCAAAGTCATCCTATTTTGGGCTCAGACACTAGAAGGTTAATCACAAAAGACCAGGGATTTCTCGTGTACTCCACAAGTCATACAGATAGATCTCTTAGATTATACAAGGTTGAGTGCGGATATAAGGCTTTAGTGAACGGTATACGATTCACTAATGGTCCCTCAACAGAAATATGTGTAATTGAGAAAGATGTTGTACCTAATGCTTTGAAAGAGTCACAGTCAGCTGCTAAGAGCCAGAATAAAAAGATGAGATTGTGACCTACGGGTGCCATGATGATATACGTTTACAATGTTGAAATGAATTTTACGACTTATTGGCAATATATATATATATACTTGTAGTGGCGTTGAGACAAAAAAACCAAAGTATTGTATTAAAAAGGGGAGCATTATGAAACGGAACATGATAGCACTTAGTCTCTTTTGCCAGACTATTGTGTACCATCTGTAAATCAGTATATCAGTAAAAAAAAAGTTGGATCTATGTCAATGTCTAGATTTTAACGTCAAGGCATGAGCCCACAGTTCAGCGTCTTGAAGTTTTCAGTTGGTATTGTTGATTAACGCCATTATTCTGTTGTACCACTTGTTCATAGTCCGGTGGGTTGTCATTACTCGTTGACCCATAGTATTGAATAGTTTGATCGCTGGCAAGATGTTCAGTACTTGGAGTTGAGACTCTCTCCCTTATGGTGACTCTTGGTGGCCCAGTTTGAACTCGTTCTCTTTGACGTTGGTTATGACGTCTGTATACCTGGGATTCTTCATCCAGCACAACATAGTGTATAGGATACTTGGCTATGATATATATGGCATGTACCACACCTGGAATATAACCCAAGATTGAGAGGGCAATGTTGATGACTGATTCAGCAGAGCAGATCCCACACTTGATCCAGACGGGCAGTGGCGGAAACACAAGGGCTAGCAGCACAAGGATACAGTTACACATTAATATATTCTCCTCAACACCTGTATACTTATCACAAGTAATCCTCACAAGACTTCCAACAGTTGGTAAAGTTTAGTCCTTTTACTAGTTGGCTGCTTATCCTTTGGGAAAAAGAAAAAAGTTTATCTGCTAAAAACCAATCCGCGAATTCAACTATCGCGATTTATGTGTCAAAGTTTGTGTCATCAAGCAAGAGACTATGGCTGGTACTCTGTTGTGTGTTACTGTTTGCCACAGGTGCTATACTGCTAGTGGCTATCGTCTTTATTGGGCTCATCATCGTCTTGGAAGTATGCGCACTCGTTGGAGCTCTCGCTCTCCGTATGGCTCAAGTTGAGCTCAAGTAATGGATATATCGGAGTATACTTTTGCAACTTGGTTGACTTGTAAGTCGAGCCATACCTTGGACCTTGAGCAATTACGAAGACTGAATGTATCACTGCGGGTATGTACCCTAGGAAGTTCCAAAAGAGGTTGTATAGTATAGCCTGATCTGAAAATCCTCGCTTGATAATGACTGGTAAAGGTGGGAATATCAACGCTAGAATGATTAAAGTATGATCATTCATCTTTGGCTTGTTCACATGAACCTCTGAGTAGTTCTCTTAAGCTTCACTCAATTATGGAAATAAGAGCTTCTTTATATATTCTACTCTAAGCAATTACCAAGTATCTTCTTTAAATTTCCATGATTCATTTGTGTTCTGGAAACCCAGTTTTGCCGATATTACAAACATGACTTTTAGCTAAAACCGGAAAACCACTGTTTGCACTAAATTGAACGTTTTGTCCCTTGCAGAAGCTTGTTTCAGGCAAAGATAACAAGGAATGCGCATAAGTGTCATTGGCTGAAAATAGAAATACACTATTAATCCAAAAAAAAAAGGACAATGTTCAAAACTATAAATACATATCGATACATAAATACTAAAGGAACGACTGGGTTCTTAATTTGTATGAAACTGATCAGTCAAGTCGGTACTTTCGTCTCTACCTTCGTCGTATGATGCCTCATCTTCATCATCCAAACTTGACAATGACTCGATCTCAGATTCAGATTCATTCAGTAACGGCATGGCTTCGTTATAAGTTGGTGGTGGGAAATCTTCCCTAATTGCAGCCTCTCCTTCTTCCTTGATCAAATCACCCTGTTGAGAATATGCCTTGTTCAAACCACTGTCCAGAGATCTATTCGCGCTGCTGGAATTGTTTGTAGCAGTTCTTCTCAAATTTAATAATATCTCGTTGGCGACAGAAGATCTTCTTCTACCATTTGGCTGCTGCATATTCAAATCGGATGTACTTTTAACGAGAGTATCAATATTGTCAAAATCGCTATATTGCTGTCCTTGAACATTGTATGCCTGTTGTTGGTGGTATGCACCAGATGCAATTGTTGAAGTTCTTGAGAGTACATTTATAGTTTCTTCACCAACACCCATCCCTTGGTAAGGAGTTAAGGAAGGCGAATTCATTGGGGAAATGGCCTCTTCAAATGATGGTGGTTGATCATCACCATAGTATGGAGCCGGTTCAGTTTCATCAGTGCTGGCAACATAAGGTGGCAGTTCAACATTGGCAGGGGTACATGAACTATTCAAAAAATATATTGGGGTATCAATCATAACTTCATAATGGTGTAATTTACCATGTTTATCCTTTTTGGAGACTCTAATGGCAATTTGTAATTTATGATGAACTTGAATGAATTTATTATTGGATGAATCTGGTATTACTCCCTCACCTGAAAATTCGTTATAATAAGTTGATGTTTCAATTTTTTCACCTTGATTCGTCGCAATGGACAATTTACTCTTGTCGATTTGAGATTTATGTTTATCATGATTGTAAACCGATGATAACAACTTGTTGTTCTTTGATAGTTGTAGTTCCTTATTAGGTTTCAATGGTCTTATGAATGGGAGATGCGCAACAATTCTTAATTGCCCAATGATTTCTTGTTCGTCCAATTCATCATTATTGGCTTCTATTCTGCGAACATTTGATAACAAATTGTCTTCTCTCAATAAATTCTTGAGCAATTCTTCCCTAAGAGCTAATTCTGTTCTTGTTCTAGTTCTGATTTCCAACAATGGCAAAATCTTTTCATTTGAATTAGTTCTTCTGACTCCATCGTTTTTACTTATAGTAGTTTCATCATATTCGTACCTTAGATCTTTTGAACAATATGTGATTCTCTCCAAAATGTTTATTCTTATCCTTCTTATCGAAATATCCTTAATCAATGGAGCAAATTTCAGTTTGATGGGTATGTTTGATCCCACCGTGACATATTTTTGAGGAAATGAAACTTCATAGCTCAATGAGTCATTCCATACTTTATTCACATATACTGGTTTATCAGAAGTTGAGACAGCATTTGATGGAGGTCCTCTTATAACATTAAAGGTTCTCTCACCAAGATTATATGTTTTAGTCTTTTGTGACTGTTGCTGAACTTGTGCCACAATGGTTCTAATATTATACGAAACTATAGCATTTTGTGTAATGAGTGATTCTGCAATTGTTGGTGGGAACAAAACCGGTAATTGGAAAATGTAATCACCTGGTGGATAAGATATGGATCCGGTTTGTTGTAAGTTCTTAATGACAAAAGGGTCATTATTTCTCTTGATATTGACAAATGGACCCCTTGTGATTTGATCAATAGTATTTTCTTGGAACTGTCTAGGTGGTATACGATTTTCCGTAACAAATCTTGAAGGATCATTATGACTTGTTATAGCATTCAACTCACTATTACTATCATCGATCAAAGCGTCTTCGGTATCTTGATACGGGACGTAATAATTATAATTACTCAAATTCAAATCCCAGCTTAGTTGACCCATTTCAAAAATTTCAGATTTTATATTACGATCATATGGAATTCCATCTGGCCATAATATTTTGGCAGTCGACTGTAACTGTGTTGTTATTGTGGATATTTGTGTTGGTTTGGATAACGATATCACTATAGCGAAAGTGTGTGTCACTGGTTCGCCTTCATCTTCGTCTTGACCACGACGAGAAGTTTCCTCGGTCAATGTTGTTGGTCCTGTTTCACCATCGTCATCGATATCATCCCCTTGATCTTGAGCTTGATCGCCATTTTGTTGATTCGGCGTTGAGTTGGCTTGCAGTGGTGGTTCGCTATTGGCCAGGTCCAAGTCGCCAACATCTTCTTCGTTAAAATTCACCACACTTGGTAAAAAGACATTTTCACCAGTTGAACTGATAGATATACGGACATAATTAGCATCATTCAATATTTTTGGCGCGCTAAATCCATGAAACTTCAAATATTGTAAAGACTCTTTCTTAAACTTGTCATAGTTCAATGACTTGAATCTGGTTAGCTCTTCCGTTTCATATGTATCCGAATTGATTGAAGTGGCCAATGAGTTCAAGTCATCGCTTGAATTATTATGACCGAAAAATGACAGCTTTTTAGAAAAGATATGTGAGTGAGATTTTCTTCTTGATCTTGTTGTCTTTGACCCATTGCGAGAGCCGCCCAAGCTCAGAGTATTACTGGTTCTTGAATTTATTCTTGATAAGGAATTATCATTTGATAAGTTTGAGCCAGCACTTTGCAACCCATTAATATTCGCAGCTGCTCTAGCGGCAGCCGCTGCTGCGACTTCTGGATTGATAGCGGGCTCAGACTTCCTCCTTGATTTCCCAAAAGGCAATGAAAACATCCCGCTGTGTACTTGCTATAACCTCTTGATAGATAAAGCACTCAACTGGTTAATAATTATTTACTAGATTAGATGGGTCCCTTAAATTTTACGAATATGTCAGAGGCATTGTTCAGCTGATTTTTTATCTTTTCGCCCCAGAAATGCAACATTTCCAATTTCAGAATTCGCGCAAAATGTGGTTATGTCATCTTGCAATAATACACATACACATATAAAGAGACCAAAGCTACAAAGGACAGGAAAACAGTCTTGCAATAGGACATTAACATTCATTAATTACGTTATATAGTTCTCTGGAAGGGTTAGTTCTACCGCCTTATTGGAGCAGCTGGGGCGATATTCTGTTGGTTGTTTGGAGCGAATAGACTAGCTGTAGTTTCAGCTGGAACTTGAAGTTGCGTTTCTTGGGATTGTTTTTGTTGTTGAGCCCGAGACTGACTATCAGAAGGTGTAAAGCCATTGTTTGGATGCTGTTGATGAGGCTGCTCACTGCGTTTTGCTTGTTCATTTACAAATAAACTTCTCAAGTT
Organism: Hansenula silvicultrix; assembly: GCA_030574755.1. Taxonomy (NCBI): domain Eukaryota; kingdom Fungi; phylum Ascomycota; class Saccharomycetes; order Phaffomycetales; family Wickerhamomycetaceae; genus Hansenula; species Hansenula silvicultrix. The sequence goes on from JAJMFL010000004.1 coordinate 525,180, forward strand.
GATTTGACGATATTTTTTAAACAGGTTAGTATTCAGCATTTGGTCAGCTGTGATAATTCTATTATAATCATCAAAGAATGCAAACAAAACACGACCGTGTGGTAATGTAGTCAATGCTGAGAGTATCTCCGGGTGCGAGCTATAGTTTGGTGAATTGAGAAACAATTCACCTTCGTAAAGTAATTTGTAAAAAAGACACCCAAGGGCCCATCTATCGATTGATTGATTCACTATTAGCATTTGTTGTCGTTCCAATTGTTCAAATATCGATGGATGCCTCGTAAGATGATCTGAGTTCCCAGTGAGGAGCTTTCTTGGGTCAATCTGTGCGGTAAGTGGCATTGAATATTGGAAATTTGTTAGTTTGACATTCCAATTTGTATCCAAAACAACTGAATGGATATTTAAATTCCCATGTATTTTGAAAATATTGTTATTCAAAAAGCTTAAACCTTCCAAGATTTGTGTTATTATCACAGGTATTGATTCTTTGTTTCTTTTCACAAAATTAAATGAAAATTCTTCTAGCCCTACAACGGCCGGCTCATAAAGGAAATAATGGGATTGTCTAAGCGGTGTCAGCTCTTCACTTTTCTCTTGAAGGTATAACAAATGCGGTGATTTATCTTCAAGTCTTGATAGTTGGTTCAAAGCTTCTAGCTCATTTTTGAAAGCCAATTTGTGACTCAGTGGAGTTGATCTCTCATGTATAATTTCTTTAAGGGTATGTACTGAGTTCTTAACAACATTTTCCACTGAATACATTTGAAACCCTGCGGGCGTCACGGTTAATAGCTTTAATACTTTATACTTCATTACATCAAATGCATCATTCGCCTGCGAATCCGATCTCACTAGTTTACGCATCATTGCTTCCTTCTCGATGTTTAAAATTAAATTCTCGCATGTCATTCTTTCCAGTTCCCTTTTCAACATTTCATTCTCAGCTTCCTCTTCAACACTAACGACTTCCTTTTGCGCCGTTTTGGGTCCATTCGAATTCACATCGGAAGCGCTTGATGCTGTTGGTGTTGAAGGTTTAGCTGAATCATTTGTGGATGGTCTTGTGGATCGTTCTATCAACGGCGATGCAGTGGTATTTCGAGATGCAGATGGTGATGGATTCGTAGACCCACTTTGAGCAATGCTTTCTGGAACGACATCGTGATCGAATGCAGATTCCCTATAATTATCAACATTCTTGATCGTCTTCTCATCAAGATATCTATATGCAAAATTGAAGTTTATATTATCAGCTTCAAAATAAATAAATTTCTTCACTATCGTATCATAGATTTCAAAACTTGCCAGTTGTATACCAATCTTTTTGATCCTTACAAAAACTGTGATGGGATCATCTGTTTTTCTCTTACCAATATTGGTTAATGTGATATAGGACCCAGTCTTACCAACTGTAGTCATTCTTTTGTAGATCCTCAGACCTACACTGTCCTGATATAGCTCTTGTATCCATTTGATAAACGGCTCCATAAACAGGAAGTTTGGGTTATCAGCAACTGACACCATCTTTTTCAGAACAGAAACAGATCAATAATATTAAAGTGTAGTATGATCCAGTCTCTCACAAATTTTGACAATGCATGAAGCAGTATGGAAACAAAATCACCGTAAGCGCTTATTTCAATATATATATATATCCCCAAATGAACAATAAGCACACCGAAAGAATAAGATCACAATACAATAATACCTGGATAAATGCAACAAATACACTCTACACACTTTCACCTGGTATAGTAACTTGTATGGACTCTTCATTTTCAAGGTAAACATTCACCGCGAATCGCGTCGCGCCGCCAATTCTGATTTTTCTGAAAAGAACACCAAAGTCATAAAAAAGAAAACATCAATTGGATTTCAAAACATCAACAGAACAAGACAGTTTGGAGTTGTGATAAACTGGAAACGGGTTTAGGAAAGTGCTTGTTTTGAAGGCTCGCTGAAGGTATTTGAAGTTTGTTGAGTCTTTTTTAGTTGGTTTAGTTTGTGCCGCCCAATTGGAAGAAAAAAAATCACTGCCGCCCAACAATATGACCACTTCGCTAAGATCGTTTATCAAATCGGTTAGGTCGTCAAAGACCATTGCTGATGAAAGATCCATCATCAAGAGAGAATCAGCATTGATTAGAACATCGTTCAAGGATACCGCTATTACACACCAGGTTCGTCGTGTGAGCATCCAAAAGCTATTATATCTATACATTTTGGGCGAGAAGACACACTTTGGTCAAATAGAATGTATTAAATTACTAGCTTCACCAAATTTCATCGATAAGAGATTGGGTTATCTAGCTACAATGTTGATCTTGGATGAAAATCAAGAAGTGCTAACACTATTGACAAACTCTTTAAATAATGATTTGAATCATCCAAATCAATTTATCGTTTCATTAGCATTGACCACATTGGGTAATATTGCTTCTCCAGAATTGGCAAGAGATTTATATACAGATGTTGAAAAAGTTATTAGTTGCAATAATAACTATTTAAAGAAAAAAGCTGCAATTGTTGCATCGAAAATTGTGGAGAAAGATCCAGATTTAAGTGAAATCTTCATCACCAAGATTGATCAATTATTAGATAACCATGACCATGGTGTATTGATTGGTGCTACTAAATTGATTAGATCCTTATATACGTTCTCCCCAGAATTCAGACAAGAGTTGATTGAAAAGATTCCTAAGATCATTGATTTGCTAAAAAATTTACTCAATAGCAATTTAAGTCAAGATTATGATATGGTAAACATTCATGATCCATTTTTACAAATCTCGTTGATTAGAACACTCAGGGTTTTCTTCACAGATGAAGAACAATATCACTTAACTTCAAAATTTAATGAAAATCTAAACGATATCTTAACTATTGTTGTTTCTAATAATGATTATTCCAAAAATGCTGGTGGTTCAGTTATCCATGAGGCTGTTAAAACTATTTTCAGCATTCAAAATTTGGATCCAGCTTTAAAAGTTTTGGGTATCAATACTTTAGGTGAATTATTAGGTGCTAAAAAGGAAAATAATAACAGATATATCGCATTAAACACATTATTATCAGTTGTGGAGATTGAACCTCTTGCCGTGCAAAGACATCGTGCTACCATTGTTGCATGTTTATCAGATTTGGATATTTCAATAAAGAGAAGAGCTTTGGAATTATCATTTGCCATCTTGGATAGTTCAAATGTTCGGATTTTAATTAAAGAAATTCTAAATTTTTTGGAAGATCCTATAAATAATGATAAAGAATTGAAAAATTATATTACAACTAATGTCACAAACATTTTGGAAAGAAAAGAGTTAATTCCAAATGAAAAATGGAAATTTGACACATTGGCAAGATTAGTCAAATCAAGTGGCTCTTACATTACAAACACATTATCATCACAAATTTTGGGACTCGTGATAAATATTCCAAATAATGATGAGTTGAAAACATACACTGTCAATAAGTTATTCAAATTAGGGTTTGACGATTACAATCAAGATGGGTTAAATCTAATAGTTTCTTGGTTAGTAGGAGAATATGGTGACTTATTACTTAAAACTAAATTGGGTGATGACAAACAGATTACTGATCAAGTATTGGCTGACTATTTGATTACATTGGCTAATTTGCAAAATGATAATAACACTTTAATCTCATATATTTTGACATCTTCATTGAAATTATCTGGTAAAATTTCAGATTCAGCTACAAAATCCAAATTGAAAGCATTTATAGATTCCAAGACAAAAGCAATTGATTTAGGAATCCAGATAAAAGCAATAAGTTATAGTGCTATTTTCAGTGAACCAGATCATATTAAAAAGGGTTTATTAGACAAGATGCCACCACCTCCAATCAAAGTCAAAGACACAATAACACTAACAAATAGAATTTCCAAACCGTTACCAGCTGCCAATGCTGTCAATTCTGCTTCACAATTTAATGGCAAAACATCCAAGACTGAAGATTTACTATTGGACTTAATGGATGATGGACCAACACCTACACAACAATCAACCACGAATGAAGCTGATTTACTGAATGATATTTTCAGCAGTAGTAACAATACCACGCAGTCAAAACAAACTTCAAATAACGATATACTTGGATTATTTGATTCACCATCAACCCCACAACAACAATCACATCCACAATTATCACAACAACCATCATTCCAATCGGTGTCAAAATCCAATGCCACAGGTATTGAAGCCATTAAAAGTGATAAAGTTAGAGTTTCCTTCATACCAAAACAAATTGGATCTGGTCAAGCTTTAGTAGAAACACAAATTGATAGTTTAATTACAGATGAAATTTCTGATTTACAATTATTAATTGCCGTTCCGAAAACACAAAAATTGACAATGTCATCTATATCTAGTCATGTTATTAATCCATTAGGTACTGTTACCCAAGATTTGAAAATTGTTGGACCTGTTAGTTCAAAAATCAAACTAAGAGTTAAATTTGAGTATGTTATAAAAGGGGTAAAACAAACTGAACAATTTGATTTTGGGAAATTCAAAGAAACTTTATGATGGATTGGTGATGGACTACAGTTTTACATTTTTGTACAGGTCAATCCGCTCAAAACACCAAAAAAAAAGAATAATAAAATAAAATAAAATTTATATATTTAGAATACATATTTTTTTTTCTCGATAATGTTTGTCTTTTCCTCACTTGGAAAGATTTCAGTCAGTTGTATATCTCAGAATGGTGATAAAAAAGTAAAAGGTGAATTGAGTGTATATACTCAATTGGCTTATTTGGAAACTCCAGATGAGATACCTTCAGCGGCGTCATCAACAGCGTTTGAAACTTTTGAAGCAGCTGAACCGCTGTTGGTAATGTACTGGTCAGAGATTGGTTTGATAACAACTCTGTAGACAACTTCAGCACCGCCGAATTGTGGTAAGGCCAAATATAACAAACCGATAGTTTTGAAGAACCAGTAGAATGGGATCCAGTATAGGATGGCTTTTGACCAAAATTCAATAACGTTTAAAAAGGCAAAAACAACCCAATAGGTCAGTAATTGGGTATCATCTTTACTAGTTGAAGTTTTCAAAGCAACTAATGAGTAGTAACCTGGAATGACAAACCCTGCGATGTTTGATAACAATTGGCCAATACCACCAACGTTTAAAAAGATTAAAAAGAAGTAAAAGGCACCGGCACCTAAAATACCGTAAGATTTTGGAATGCTTGTAGCTTGTTCAAACTGGTTTAAAAGGGAGTTACCAGCAAATTTCTATCATTTGGTTAGTACATACAGTCATAGAACATTCGGCCTGGTCTCAAAGTAATTCTGAAAGTCTCAAGGAGTTTCCTACGCTTTGCATTGAGTTATAGCCCATAATCATTGATAACGTCAAAAGCAAGCGAAAAACCTGGAAAACCCGAAATCAAATCAACATCAACCCCAACATCCAAGAGACAAAACACCCCCAGCTCAATTCCTCGTATACTCACGCTGTCTAAGCCTTTCAAAGTTGATTGTAATTGTGAAGCGAAATCAGACATGTTTAACTAATTTGAATTGAGTTCGTTTGATAACAGTTGATCAGTAGGAAAAGTACAACTTGTTAATTGGAAATTCGTTAAATGAGAAAAAAAAAACAAATTTCAAGTTTCAGGAGAATTTTCGCGAAATCAGATAAATTCGGTATAAAACAATTTTCGCGGGAAAAATGGACTAAACCGCCATTTTAGAACCCTTTCAATTTGGCTCAATGTGTTTGTGGTGGGTTTATATACTAATTTCTATTGCCAGTGTATTTATAAGTACTCCATTATGAATTTAAGGAATAGTTGTCTATTGGTTGCCCGTTCGAGTGGCATTGGTGAAATGGTCGGTTGTGGTGCGGTGCGGACTTATAGATCAACGTTACCGAGTTGAAATGACAGAGCTATAGAAGCTCAATGTATACAGGTTTATTGTTTCCGAATTGTTCATTAATTATTAATATTATTGAGATATATGGTATATATATATGTATATATACATGATAATGGCGATGTTAGCTCTAATCCTCCGATGAGGTAGTTGGTGCTTTTTCAACATCTTTAGCACCTGAAATACTTCTCTGTTCAGCTTCTGGACTATAAGCATATTTAGATCTTGCTCTAACTCTTTTACCAAAGAAGTAAAAAAAGTATGGGATACCACAGCATGCTAATGAAATGAATGCCAATAACGATGAAGCCCATTCGTAACCTAATCTATGATACATCTGGATTGTAAATAGCGGAACAACAGCACCCCACATACTTCTCAAGAAAGTTTTAGCTGCTAAACCTGAAGCCGCGTAATGTTGATAAGAGTCAACAATATAGTTATTTGCTGGATTGTATAATTGGTTGAACCCCCAACCACAGGCAAATCCTGAAAAGCAAGGACCTGCCCATGAAACATGAGGATATGAAGACCAAGCAAAGGCAAATAACCCAATTGGAACTAACCAGCATCCCATCATCATTGGAATCAATCTAAGTTCTGCAGGTGGTAGCTCGCCACGATCTCTAAATTTTTGAGCTCTTCTGTTGTAGTCATTATTCAAAAATGGAGCAATTGCAGTAGCAAGTAAAACACCAACTGCAATTGGGATAAACATTAACCCAGTTTTACCTGCACTCCAATGTTTACCTTCCATATAAACAACTGGATAAGCAAAGAAAAACATGTATAATAATCCATAAATGATTGACATGTATAAAGTGATCAAGAACACGATTGGCTCAGTCAATAAGATTAAAGGTCTTAATAAAGTTTCATTTGCAATTTTTTTGAAAGAACGAATTTTAATCTCTGATAAAGCTCTATAAGTATCATCACCTGTTAAATTTCTTAAACTTTTAGCTCTTTTTTTCAAAATTGTTTGATGATGAGTCTCTGGAATTGCAATGACTAAAGCAATATAGATAACACCTGAAAAGATCAATAAAACCCAATAAATCCATCTCCAACCTACATTATCACCAATATACCCACCGATTAAGGGACCCATAGCTGGACCAATGAAAGGAGCAGCACTGAAGATACTCATAGCAACACCTCTTTCTTCAGTTTTCCACATTTCTGCTAAATTACCACCGATTAAACACATTGGAGCACTAAAGAACAATCCATCAAGGAAACGACAGACTAATAGAGTACCAATATTTGGAGCAACTGCACATGGAATAATGAAAATAACAGCTAACCCCAAAGTTGTTACATAGACCCATCTTCTACCAATTTCTTCACTAATAGGTGCGAAGATTAATGGACCAATACCGAATCCAAGAACCAAAAGCGTAACTGTAAGGATAACAACTTCTTCACTAACACCAAAACTCTTTCTTGGACCCTCCATATCACCAGTGACAATAGCTGAAGCTAGTGCAACGTCAAAGCAGATCAACCCTAGGAAAAACGTAACAAACCATTTATATCCCTTTGACCAATTTCTTGGATCTTTTGGATCTTGTGGAACAAATTGAACAATTCTAATACCGGTTTCTTCATCTATTGGGTACCCCCATTGATCATCTGGATGTATTGTGGATTCAGGGTCTGGATGTGTTTGCACTTGCTCAATATCAATACCGTCCTCTAGGGGACCCAATGCACCAGCTCTTGACTCTAATTTAGTAACCAAATTTTCCACACCTGGATTATTAGATACTAATCTTTCTAATGCTTCATGGTCTTCTTTGCTTGTTCTTTGTGATATTTGTGATACTGTTCTTGCCAGTGAAGATGATCTGGAGCGCGCTTGGCGCTCTTCACCAACATGGCCTGGTGGCGTTTGGTTGTCTGTTGGAACAAATGCCTCGATCTTGTTCATGTTGTCATTTGTAGAATGTATGCTAGACATTATGCCATATACCCGCTAGTTGGAAAATTCTATTAAAGCATTACATTTCCAAATAATAAGTTCCACACCATTGTTTATATACTTGTGACTAAACCGTCACTGATGGCGGTTTTCTTTTTTTGGTTGTTGCCTTTTGCATAAGGTTGTATCTATTGTTGATCTGAGGTTTATTTTTTTTTCAAATTTGAGTTATTATATATTAACCGGTGATTAAGCGTTATAGGCTGCCGATTTCAATTATAACGCAGATACAATGGAAGAAGGGTTATTCTTGAGTTAATGGTTGAGTGTTTGATGTGTTTACATTAGTCAGTGTGGGAAAGAGACATATAGTTAGCTTATAGCTCTATGCAGATAGTCAATTTTGGGTAGTTTTAGTTACTGAGATATGGGTGGTGATGAGGTATGATAATAATGACTCAATTGAGACCCAGTAGCTTTATATCAGGTCTTGCATTATCACGAACATCAATTGCTACTGACATAGAGAGTACACACTTTGTTATTGGGTTTAACCAAGCTACATCTTGATCCTGATATGATCGCTTACTCGATTATATACAAGACTATCACATGGACTTTGAAGCTAGGAAGAGTGTCAGCTATGTATCGCGATTGAGCGATAATACAATAGACAATGGAAACAGCTGAAGCTCGTCTACAGTCTTAAACTTCACTCCTAAAATCTCAATTCAAACCTGTTCACAGGTACGGTCAAGCAGTCATTAACAATATGTGTTTTGACACAAATTTTTAGTCTATGTTTATTCCTCACTGGCATAACAATACAACCGGTTGGACTAATAATAATATATAGAGCCATTATTTGAGCGAGTATTAATCACTGAAGAAACTCTTCAACCAGTATCATAAAAACTACGCCGGTGAATGGTATTAGATACAACACCAATGGCCAAGGTCTTTTCGAAAGAATGTATACTTATCCATCCTAAACATTCCAAACATGTAGTCAATAGTATCCTCCAACCCACCTGGGTCCTTCAATCACTCAATTTTCATTGATTTTTTACATACTGAACTACGTTTCACTATACTTATCAAGCAATAAACACAAAGAAACATCAACCCTTCTGCTTTCCTGCTATACTTGGGCAATTACTTCTTGTCTTTTATCAAATACATCAAATACTCAGACTATTAAGTGAAATGTTTGACATCGGCAACGCTGTAAAAAAATCACCGATATTTAAGCTTTATCGCTTAGTCAGGCGCTACATAATCTCGGTAAGTATCGAGCAAGCAATTGCCGGTCTCATGTATAGAATAAATAGATTAATAGATTTTTACTTGAATAAATAAGATAAATATGTTTAAAAGACGAGTGAGTTTTAAAAAGAGTGTTCAGTGGAATCTTTGCCAACGGAACTTGTTTGAGAAGAGCCACTTTGAACAGCACTAATTAACTCATCATAATAATTAGCACCACTCCATTTTTGATGAGTTAAAACATCACAACCAATTTGTTTTTCCTTTTTTTGTACTAGATCAACATATGCTTTCATACCTTGTGTTTTGAAATGTTCACTCAGTTCAAAATTTGAAACTGCATTTGTATGTAAACCTGCTAATGAAACCAATTGCAAAACAAATCCAGATTTTGCTAAATCCCAAATAAAATTTTGTAAATCTTGTTCACTGAATCCATGAGCACTCCAATTGAATGAAGGACTCAAGTTATAAACAAGTTTCTTATCAGGGTACGCCTTATGGATTCTAGCTGCAAATTCCTGTGCATATTTCAAGTTTGGTGTCTTTGTCTCTAACCATAGTAAATCAGCGTATGGTGCGTATTCAATAGATCTCTTGACTGCGACGTCAATACCATTTTGCACGGAGTAATAACCTTCACGCGTCTTTGGTGCCTCTATATCATGGAATAGATCACTTCCTGTTAGTTCTTTGAAAATCAATCTAGTATCGTAAAGGGATTTACCTTCAGAGCGTTGTTGGAAATCAGCTAATAAGTCAATCTTTTTGATCTCTTTTAATTTTAATTTAGCAGCCTCACCAATCGTGTATAGTTTATTTTCTGCTAACCATTGGGACTCGATTTCGTTCAGTTTGGAAGAGTCAGCACCTTGAGATTCAGCTTCGTACAACACTTCGCTTAAAGGCTTGACATTTTCCACAACACCCAAGATGAATTCATGATCTCTTGGATCAACCGCCGAGCTTAGCAAATTCCCAGTTTCAGAATCTGTTCTTGCAATAACCAAATTCTCGGTATTCATAATATCCCACTGAAGTCTTGTTGCAATCAATCTCGAGATATGAGTTGAAGTTGGTACGATAACTTTCCCAGCTAAATGGCCACATTTTTTACCACCGTGTAGTTGATCTTCAATATGAATACCAGCGGCTCCTCTTTCTGCGAATAGTTTAGCCAATTTCATAACAGCACCTGTACCGCCATGTCCCGTGTCAGCATCTGCGATTATAGGTCTTAGATAGTCCACTTTGTCCGTTGAGTCTCTTTCTGGATTTTGAATCCATTCTGCAAATGCCTTACGATCGTGTAATTGTTGAGCTTTGAATAAGCGCTCAACTTGATTTGGCACCGTATCGTATGGATAATCACCAAAATCTGGACTGACCTCGTTAGTCGTGGTTAAGACACTTGAGCAAGCCCATCCAGAGACATATGCAACTTCTTGGTTTTTAGCACTTTGGGAAACTTGTACAGGGTCTATTGAACCTATAGTGTGAACTGGTTTCCCCTGTGCGAATCGCTCATTCAATAGATTGAACAATTTTTTCGCTTGAATCGATGAAGGGTATTCAACATTGAAAGACCCACGGTGCGATGCAACTAGCTCAGCAGGATACGTTCTCTTGATACCTTTGAATCTTGGAGTTTCCCACCAGTTCTTGATCTGTTCAATTTGTGATTCATAGTACTGATACTGTTGAGACCTTGATGGATATGGGAATCTTGAAATTGTAGACTGGAATCTCTTATTCAACATTTTTTGATCTTTCGGGAAATCTGGTGTGTCTATCTTTCAAATTACTATTTGAACTGTGTAAAATTTCCAAAGACAATCACCCACTCTTTTATACTTTGATCATGAGTCAATATTTCTAAATGGCTAATGTATTAGAGTTACCCCAGAAAATTCAATTGTATGGTGATTCGCGGGTCCCGATAATCGGATTTGTCCCACAACTACAAATTTGATTATATAATTGGTGTGCAATATAGATTATTTTATTAATACCTCTTTGATTTGTTTATTTTGTTTGTAGAGTGGGATGTGGGAGTTAAAGAGTTAATCATTGGAGTCTACTGTTAGTTTAACGAGGAAATTTTTCATAAAATTAATGTACTATAAAAGTCTTATTCTGATACAGAATACTCACCTCAACAATAAATATTTACCTTTACTATACAAATAAAAGAATACAAATTTTATTTTCATCACCATTATAAAAAAAATCACTTCATATAGAACCAAATAACCCCTTTGCCAAAAAATTAACTCACAAATAACAAATTAAAATCCAATTCACACAATTAAACAACTTATATTAAATTGTTTAGCTTAGTAAAAGTTTGATTAGTTAAGCATCAACTATAAATTCGCGAATCTATGATTCACGTCTTATAATTCTTTCTTTAATGCCCATAATGCCCATGGGTCGGGTTAACAATTGTCTATGATTCACGTCTTATAATTCTTTCTCTAATGCCCATGGGTCGGGTTAACAATTGTTCAGCACCCAGTTGGAATTCCTTGTTTTTCATTAGTTCCTCTTTGAATTGGTATCCTATGGAGTAATGTGAAATCGATTTAGCATCATACAATGCAACAATCTTTACAAGATGTTGTAAGCAGGGGAAGGCTAGTATGAAACCGGAGATTCGCTCAGAGTGGTAGACTTTACGTCATGGGATTGTTTTTAATTCCTTATTTTATTTTTTTACAACAGTGAGTAATTTGCTCTATGCGCCAATCATAGTATAGTTTGCATTACAAAACTATCATGATGCGACATAGTTTTGAGGTAAGTTTTTCATTTAGGTTTTTGCTATGCTTAGTCTATATAAATGTCAAATTTTACTTTGATATAATTCCTAAGGCTTCTTGCTATTGATTGCAATCTTTTTTTCATTTGCTCAAATTGTTATGAAAAGTTACACAATCATGCTTTTAGTCAAAGGTTTTGAATAATACATTTTTTAACCAATTTTATATTTACAATTTCCCACTTGTTTATGTAAACATGTAACATGTATCAAAGCTATACAAGAACGAAACACAACAACACCCTTCCCTTAATATGTACAGCTCACTTAACACAGACAGGATCAACACCACTTGCAATGTTACATTGATGCATCAATCTCTTTTCACCCGGCTTGAATTGACCAGTGACCGCATGCCAAACACCTCTGTTATGGAAAATCACCAAATCACCAGCTTCCCAGCTATGAGCATAGACATATTTTGGGGAGATTGCAGGTCTCATGATTCTATACAATTCATTTCTTGCATCTTCCAATTCTAATACGTCTCCATTTGCACGCTCTAATCTCCATACACAACATGCATGTGCTTGTAAATGATGTTCACCAGTTATTGGATTTGTCCAGACTAATGGTAACTTTTTAACTTTTGACTCTTCCCATTCTGGTAGTTGGTCTAGTGGTAGTTCTTTACCTTCATTGACCATTGTTAATCCATCACTTGTTGCCTTGGCCTCACTGATAAAGATATAAGGATGTGGTGCATAGACAACATTGGTGTTTAAAGCCAATTCTTTATCCTCGTCACTTAAAATATCAAATGCAATTTTACCTGAAGTGAATGCAGTTGCACCTTGTGTTAGTTCTAATTCTTCCTTGGTATCTTCATAAACAATCTTTTGGGTCGCACTATGAGGTGGAACGTGGATACCTAATAACGTAGTGGCAACAGGTGGTGATAACTCATAAAGCGCAGAATCTATATGCCATCTATAAAATCTTGTTTGATTTTGTTCAAAAGCCTGCTCTTCACTTAGAGTGTCCTTATGAAATGTAAAATGTGTTGGATGTGTTAAAGTAATATCACCAAGTCCATGATGACCTGCAGGCCAATCACCTTGACCTAAAACTTGAACTTGTGGTTGATCAGGAATCGATGTACCATCTTTACGTAATAGTGATTTATCATGTCTGAATTCCTTACCATGACCATAATTTTGTCCATTTGTTTGAGTTGTTGGATCAAATCTTGAAGTTAATTTCCATTGAGAATTTGGTGGTAAATCAGCTTGGTTTGGAATAACAACAACTGAATATTTGTGTAATGCTTCATTTAATTTGGCAAAATCTTCATCGTTTAATTTTGATGGATCAGTAACTCCTTGTGGTAAAGTAATCTTCGCACCAACTGGGGCGTCTAAAGGTTCAACAGTCAATGTGTTTGTAGCAGATGGCATTGTTGTTAAAATATTAGATGTATATCACAAACTTATAGATCAAGTGGGAAACAATAAACTATAAAAATTGGGAATACACTCACTACTTATATACTTTTGTTTCCCACTTCTCCAATAAAAAGATAAGTGCCATATAAATACAAAAGCAAAGTTTTGATAAGGAAAACCAATGGAAATTGCCGAGGAGATGACTGCCTAGCCGACGGCAATGCCGCGGTAGTGACATAATTGGCTGGGGAATGCCGCGGAATGGTTGTACTACCAAGCGAAGCCATATATAAAGTAGCGGTGATTTCCAGAGTTTGTGTCAATTAGACAAGACTGTGTGACAAGAGTGGTATGACACAAAGATTTTAAAAGCTATAGTGGGATGATCTATAGAGCATGTAACGCCCTGGCTAGTTTTGGGGTGTCACGAAAATTCAAGTTGGTATCAAGTCATCATATCTCAATATGTTCAATGTTCATGGATTACTCCGGTGATGAATAGGAAAGCACTGATTGTGCTGTTTTGGCGAGACTTTTAACACCTCAGTTTGAGCCATATAACTTGATACTTGAGTCAGATTCTCTCCCTTCAGAGAGCCCAACTCCAAAAGCCAATCAACTACAATATTCCTCTGCTTAAAAGGTTTCGAGTGGTTCATCAGATAAAACCACCCGCGAATTTGTTTATATCAATTCGCGATTTCCATTTTCCATACACAGAGACGTTTTATCAGGTATACATACGCATTTAGATCAGCCCAATCCAGTCTTTACGATAATTATTATAATTACCTTCGGTTCTTCAGGCTATCATGTCCACTTCAATTGGCTTGGAAACGTTCAATGAAGAGCGCGGGCAGTGGAAGGATCAGATACCCAAACTTCAAAAGTTTGAAGACTTCAAAACTATAGATTGGGTTAACGATAATTTACAAAGTCATAAACGTAAAGTGTTATTATCAAGTACGAATAAAACCAAGTTCAAGTTATTGAATCTGTACCAATCGCTACAGACATATGTTATACTAAGTGTGGTCGGGATAACAATCGGGTTCGTCGCTGCTTCCTTGAACATCGTCACTGAGTATCTGTCAAATATAAGGACAGGTTATTGTTCTTCACATTTTTACTTGAACAAGAATTTTTGCTGTTGGGGTGAGCTGGAAGAATCAAAATGTACAGATTGGGTAAGCTATTCAAATTTTGAAGGTTTCAACTATGTAATGTATATCTTAATATCATTGATTTTGAGTTTTACCGCTAGTTCATTAGTCTTGAGCTACGCACCATTTGCAGCTGGATCTGGGATATCAGAAATTAAATGTATCGTTTCAGGTTTTACATTAAGTGGGTTCTTGAGTACTTGGACTTTTCTCATTAAAGGGGTAGCATTACCTTTGGCTATTGCCTCGGGGCTAAGTCTGGGTAAAGAAGGTCCAAGTGTTCATTATGCCGTATGTGTGGGTAGCATTATATCTAAACTATTCTTACAAGGGCTCCCTCAACGACAAAATCCACAGCTCACAGACTTGCAACAACAATACCACCACCAAAGATCAAGGACAAGCTCTTCGCTTACTTTTAAGAATATCTTGGTTGCTTCCAGTGCCGCTGGTGTCGCAGTGGCATTTGGTAGTCCAATGGGTGGTGTGCTGTTCTCAATCGAAGAGATTTCAAACATGTTTAAATTATCAACAATGTGGGAATCCTATTACTGCTCCTTGGTTGCGGTTTTCGTCCTAAAACTTATGAATCCATTCAGAACAGGTCAATTAGTCATGTTTGAAGTGACATATGATCGTGATTGGCATTTTTTTGAAATTCCATTCTTCATAATTCTCGGTGCTTTTGGTGGTGTTTATGGGATTGTCATAAGCAGGTATAATATCAAGATGGTTAGTTTCCGTAAAAAATTCTTGAGTAACTATGCATTAAGAGAAGTGTTGTTCCTCACAGCTATAACATCAATTATTTCATATTTTAACGATTTCTTGAAATTAGATATGACTGAAGGAATGCAAATTCTTTTCGAAGAATGTTCGGATACTTTTGAAAATCACAAGATTTGTAACTTGGCTTCGAATTATCAATTTGCCAACACATTAATGACACTGATCATAGCTACAGTGATAAGAATGATCTTGATTGTTTTCACATATGGCTGTAAAGTACCAGCTGGTATTTTCGTCCCATCAATGGCATGTGGTGCGACTTTTGGTAGGGCTTTGGGTATACTGGTTCAATTATGGCATAGAAACGCTCCTCATTCGAAATTTTTTAGTACTGGGTGTCTTGCAGATAATTCAAACTGTATCACACCGGGCACTTATGCATTCTTGGGTGCAGGTGCAGCATTAAGTGGCATTACACATTTGACTGTCACTGTTGTTGTTATTATGTTTGAGTTGACAGGTGCTTTGAAATATATAATCCCAACAATGATCACCGTTGCTGTAACCAAAATTATAAATGATAGATATGGGAAAGGGGGCATTGCAGATCAAATGATTGGATTCAATGGGCTACCGTTTATTGATCCTCATGAAGAACATGATTTTTTGGAACATACCGTTGATGATGCAATGACTTATAAGACTGTGTCACTTACACAATCTGGGATGACTTATAAACAAATCTCAACAATTATCGAAGATACCACATTCCAATCAATACCTATTGTGGAAGCATTACAAAAACCTATAATTAAAGGTATCATTGGTAGAGAGGAGTTGATAACAGTTATTCAAAAAGTTCAAGCCGGAAACGGCGTTGAACCAAATACACCTTGTGATTTCCACACAACAGAGCCTTTTTCAGAGGATACAGATTCGATAAGCTTTCATAATTATATTAATTCAGCTCCAATCACTGTTAAGCTGGGAACTCCTCTAGAGACCGTTTTGGATCTTTTCCATAAACTAGGTCCAAAGTGTATCCTAGTAGAACACGATGGTCAACTGGGGGGTTTGTTAACACGGAAAGATATACTGCGGTATGAATACTATTTGCATAATGTCGTTTCAGCTCATAATGAAGTCGAATCACAAGATTGGAAATTTAGTCAAGATGAACACATTTGGTTAAAGATTCAAAATTTGAATAATCTTGTTACTGAAAAATTCCATAATTTACTGGGGAAGTTCCATTCAAGAGGGCAATATACACCTTTAAATAGAGATGACTAACGATACACGATATACAAAGATTGTTTAAACAAAGAGGTATTCTATGAGCTTATGCGTAGAGATGAAACCGGTATATATTTGGTACGAGCAACAATATCTGGACACTATGATACAACTTTGATACATTGAAGCTATAAAGAGGTGCTTATAAACAGGATTGAAACTGTTTGAGATGGATCGCATGGTTGGTTTCCTTTGCTTGGCTAATGCTCTATATAAGCATTGTAGTATGCCCTGATTCTAAAATTGTAGTCAATGGTTGAAGGTCTATGCTTAGACATCAACTCTCTATATAAAACATGAACAAAATCACATACACAAATTCACAGAGGTTCCATAATACATTGATATTGAGACTGATACAGTCAATTATCAGTCCATTACTTTTATTTGGTGCATTTGCTATTCTTTTACTAGTTTTCTATCAAACAGTATGTCAAGAGATTAGTAACAAGTACTCGCTTGATGATTATGCAGGCAGTGAATCGAAAGTCTCAGGGATGTCAATTGATTTCTCCATTGAGAATGATCAGTTTGACCTGGGGAGGTATATCAATGAAGATAATGAACAACTATCTTCTTCGCTCAAGGAAAGTTTTGAAGAGTATCTGAACGAAACAACAAATTCTTTAGGCACTCAGCATGACTGTATCAGGGACAATTTTGACTTGGTTTTAAAGCTGAAATGGAATGAGTCCAAGCTGATGACTAATGAGCAAAACAACATCACAAGATCCTTGAAAGCGTTGAATGACTCGATTATGAATCATCTGTATAGCGACAAGTCCAGGATAGAAGGTGCCAAAGCTCAATTTGATAGTGCAGTTTACGTTGGTGATAAAGTTGATACTTCAAATCTAACACTAAATTTCACTGATGTTCAAGATTCGTTGAGCAGGGCAATAGACGAATTCACAATTGAGTATGACAATACCTCACTAGAAAAGCTATTTGACGCCAAAGAAGAATTTTATGATGATTTGAGTGATGCTTTTGATGAGGTGATTTCCAGACTGAATGATATTGATACTTCAATTGATACAAAAGATAGTTCATACAATATAAGCTTCACGCCCAATCTCATAGCTTCAGATGTAACACAGCACAATGGGAGCAATATGAGCACCTACCAAGATTTCAACATGAAAACATTAACCAGAGACTCCACTACCAATCTTGTGATCATTGGTATTGTTTTATGCATCGCATATTTGCTAATAATTCTGTATCAATATTTCAAGTTCAGATATCAAATGAGTTATACTATATCCAGCATAGTAAATCTGAACAATACAGACGAGAAATCAGATTATGTTGGGCTATTGCAAAGAAGTAATGAGCCCACAGTAACGATGCTTATGGACATACAGTCAAAGCTTTTCGGGAAAACCAATGAGGCAAAGTCCTTCTGGTTGAACTCATTCATGGTTGGTGATAGCTCAAATGTACCATACGTATTGATGATGTGCATCTTCTTATTCATTTCTTTGCTAAGTCTGAGCAAATTGGCAATCCATGATAATTTAACGGATAGCTCAGATGACCGTTCTATAAGCATGAAGCAGACATTCAACTTGACAGAGTTTGGTAGCGGTCATGAGCTGAGCCAGCTCGAGGCCTTTCGAAATGCTGCTATTGACCTCAACAGTCAAGCTCAGAGTGAAATTGGATCACTGAGCGACGCTATAGACGAATTGTACACGAAATACAACATAACCTCCATATTGTCAATATCGTCGCCCAAGGTACAGCATTCAAATTTCCGTTATCCAATCCCAAGTCTCGCCACCACCCAGCAACTACTATCCAACTTACAAGACACGAAGTACCAAATCAACTCGATAACACAAATTTCGAATTTCCAAACTTCAAATATCGTTCAAGCCATATTACATATAATCAGCTCGTCATTGGTTCAAACCGTAAGAGTAGCTCTAATCATAGCTGCGATTCTGTTCTTTCTCGTGACGTCTCTTGGAGTGGTCTACTCCCTTTTCATATAGCAGCTGAACACAGACAACCCCATCACCGTTCGAATCAACTGTGTGCACCAGTCCCTTCTCCGTTGAATTGTAGTGAGCTCCAATTTGCGTAGTGGCCTTTGCAGTTAATTTCCAACTTTGTGAACCGGAAAAAAAATTTACATCAACGAGTTCCAAAAAAGGATTTGTGGGTATAAAGTAAGAATTTGATCAACGATACCAAAGATCTTGAAGTGTAAAGAGGTTGGATTAGTCTTGCCTTGTCAGTCTCGCTTTATTGTGCTATAGTTGTTGTCTTTGTCACAGTGGATTTGCTTATTCAATTGCGGTTTTGGAAACAAGGACTATCGCTAAGATTTATTCAGGCTATATAAAGAATTTTGTCTTTTGAAAGGAATTTGAATAAGTCACAATTTCTGGTATTCAGAAGAGCAGTTTACGAAGTTACTTACCACACATATTAAATGATAGTGATACAGTGAAAAGAAATTTGTGTTTTTTTTTATAGTTCAAGATGGCTCATAGGAAACTTCAACAGTAAGTGGTGATTCTGTGTGAATAATACTCAGTGATACTCAATGAACTTTTTTTTAGCTAACGATTTGACATATAGAGGCATAGACCGTGTGTTCAAGAAGATCAATGAAGGGATTGATATATTCAACACGTACCATGAAAGACATGAGATGTCACAAAACCCTTCGCAACGAGAAAAATTGGAGTCTGATTTGAAAAGAGAGATCAAGAAGCTTCAGAAGCTTAGAGAACAGATAAAAGTATGGCAAACCCAGAATGAAGTGAAGGATAAAGAGAAACTTCTGGAGTATAGGCGACTGGTGGAGGTCGCGATGGAGAAGTATAAAGTTGTAGAGAAAGGGTCCAAAGTGAAAGCATATTCGAATATGAGCTTAAAGCAAGGCGCAGATCTAGACCCTGAAGAGAAGGAGAAACTGGACACTATAACTTTTATCGAGGACTCGATTGAAAATTTGGAAAACCAGTACCAGAGTGTGGAAGCTGAAGTTGATAAGTTGAGTGCCAAAAAATCCAAAAAGAATGCAAGTGCAAATGAAGCGAAAAAGGAAGAGTTGAAAGAGATTCAAGAAAAATACAGATGGCATCAACAGAACTTGGAGATTGCTCTTAGACTACTAGAAAATGATGAATTACAAGTTTCTGATATTTTAGAGATCAAGGAGGAATTGACATATTTTTTGGAGAGTAATAGAGACCCAAATTTCATTGATAATGAGTACATTTACGAATCGTTGGATTTAGAGTCTAATGAGCTATTATCGAACGAGGTTGTATCGTCATTGAACCAACTTCAAGAAGAAAAAGATGCTAAGGAAGCAAAAGAAAAGGAAGCCAAGGAGAAGGAAACAAAGGAAAAATCGCTTTCTCCTAACCCTTCAAGTCACGCAAGCCCGAGTGGTACTACTGTGAAGAAAGTTGAAACTCCAAAGGCCAAAAAATTTGTATCGTTATCAACAGGTACACCAAATCCAAGTACAACTACGACCACAGCTAGTGGATTGCCCTCAGTGATAGGTGGCTCAAGCTCATCAACAAGTACTTTGAAACCAGCAGTGACACCTGTTAAACCAGCAAGTGAAATGAAATGGTCTGCACTGGCTGCTGCTGGGTTACCTGCATCACAAGATTCAAATTCAAATTCTATAGGAGCACAAGAAGTTCCATCAAGTTCATCTGTACAGCAAGAGGCACAATTATCGCAGCAACAACAACCACAACGTGAACAATCTCAAACTCCACAACAACTGCCTGTTGAAACAAGTACGATATCGAATGAAACTTTTGAACAATCCAAAGAAGTTCCAATTTCATCTACAAATGGTGGGTTTACAAATAATAACGTTACAAGTTTTGATAAAAATGTTATAATACAATCGAGTTCAAATACACCACCTATAAATGAAACTGAATTTCAACAAGATTCTGAACTAATAAATTTACCACCTGGTATTCAAGACATAATAACATCATTTGTTTCATGTCGTAAATTGAATTACAACAATCAAGAATCAATCAAGACGATATCAAATGTTTCAAATATGTTAGAAGTTCCAAAAGATCATTTACTCAACAAGATTTCTTCATCGATTTCAAATAGTTCTTTGGAATTGTTGAGAGTTTCAAACATTTGGAATTTAACAAGATATCAAATGACTAGTTCTAATTATCAAGATTTTTTACAAAATTTAGATGACGGTATATTGTTTTATGCCTTTTATTATGGGATAACACCATTTGAAAATTTCATTGTTGAGCAAGAATTAATCAAGAGAAATTGGAGAAGTGATTTGATTAAAAAAAATTGGTATCAATTGATATCATTAAATCCACAACAACAACCATCAATTACTGGTGGTGTTGATGAATTTCAATTTGGTAATTTCAAAAAATTTGATGCAGAGAAATGGATCTTGACAGATTTGATTAATCATAAATTAAATTTGAAAACATTGACTCCATTACACTGAATTTGATTGTTGTGGTTTATTATATCTCAATTGTCCTTCTTGTCGTTGGTGAATCTTTATGTAAAGTCCATACTTTTTTTTAGAACTTCTTATTCTTTTATTTAAATGTTTCCAATTTAAAATTCAATGCTTGTAGTACGAAAAAAACAATGCTACTGAATTTTTTCTCTTAGTCTTATCCAAATTCTCCTTCTAACGCAAGAACCAAAATTCTGTTCACCAGTCCAATGATTGGAATTAAACCTCCAACTATATTTCCATCCTTGATCATCAGTATCTTTATCATTCATAACAACAACCCATTTATCCCAAATCCAGCCCCAGTTTAAATCAGGTGTTGGAAATAATTTTAAATTTGTAATTTGCGAACCATAAATATTTGTAAAATTTGCTGGATCATAAGGAAACAAATATTTTGTGAAAAAAGGTAGTCCAAATATGATGAAACCTCTTTGATTTTCAATCAATAAATCGTAAGAGACTTGTTTCCCCTTGTATCGATCTTCATTCTTATCAAGATAATTTTGAATCATTTCATCAATTCTTGACATGGGTATTATTGAATTTATAACATCTTTATATTTGTGATTTTTGTGTGATTTTTTGATATCA
The DNA here is from genome assembly GCA_030574755.1 of Hansenula silvicultrix. Classification (NCBI taxonomy): domain Eukaryota; kingdom Fungi; phylum Ascomycota; class Saccharomycetes; order Phaffomycetales; family Wickerhamomycetaceae; genus Hansenula; species Hansenula silvicultrix. The sequence continues at coordinate 546,767 of JAJMFL010000004.1, forward strand.
ATTGAATAATCACTAGTGTTTTCAAAAAGATCTATAAACATAGCACATAGTTTGAAATACACAAGTGAAAAATTCGGCTCATTGCTAGTCTCATTCTTTATCTAGTTAAACTCTCCGGTTAAATAATTTTGGTATTTGTGTGCTCTTCAATATTATTATATAAGCGATGCGTTTTTTCGCGAAAGAACATTAGTCATCACGTGATAAGTATAAATTTCTGATGAATTTCTAAACCAAACCCACACATAGCAAGAGTGAAGCAAGTTTAGTTAAATTGGCTCTGTTAACATATAGCTTCCGAGTTTCGTCTAACGTATCTTGACGAGAAGCCATAGATACCATAGTCACCATGTAACTTTATCCTTCTATTGTCTAAACCTCAGTACAAAGCACCTGCTGGTTCTTTACCCTTCCCAACAAAAAAGAAATTTCGCGCATTTTCCAGTTTGGAATTGAAAACCGGAACAATAAAAAGATGACAAAAAGAAGAAGAAGAAGAGGAAGAAGAAGAAAAGTTTATGGAATAATAAGTTGAACCCTTTTAAGGACAGTTGTTCTATAAATTGGAAAAGGATAAAGAATCATGACTGATTTAAATTCACAGCTAAACTATTCTGCCTCGCTTCACTATCAACAGCAACAACAACAATACCAAAATTCTTTGCAAAAAGTGCAGGCTAATCTTAAGGAAAAGGCCGTGATGAATAACGACCCAAATCTCTTAATTAACATCCCATTAGATTCTCAACAACAAGCCCCAGGTGTTGGACCACATGACCAAGTCCCACCAGGGACTCATGTCTCATCGGTACAAGCACCAACACAAGCTCAAGCAGCGGCAGCAGCCGCTGCAGCAGCTGCTCAAGGTGGTGGAGGAGGTAATCCATCATCTTCATTTGCTTGGAATTCTAATTTCAATAACAATGGATTGTTTAGTGATACATTATCACCATTTTTTGCGCCTTATGGTATTGATGTTTCACATTTCCCCTTGACAAATCCACCAATTTTTGAAAGTTCCATGATGATGAATAATCATGGACAACCAAGAAGACGGATTTCAATTTCAAATGGTCAAATTGGTCAAATTACAACACATACACTTAATGGTGAAGATTTATACGATTCACAACCACCACCACTACCCAAGCAGTCTTCACAAGATGATAACTTGAATCCACAACAACAACTGTTGTATAATCAGTTGAATTTGGATCCTGTTGCTACAAATCCTGCAGCTAGTTCAACTCCTGGTGGACAAGTTGCGCCTCACATGGGGTTGGGTGCGCCACCTCAAGGTCAACAACAGATTCCACAAGGACAAGCACAACATCAGCAACAACAACAAATTCAAGTCTCTCAACCATCCTCATCTGTAATCCCGCCACAAAGTTCAGGACCTACACCAAATGTTAAACAGGAACTGCCTTATCAAACCGGTAACTCGGGTATTCCAAGTCATAAGCTAGTCTATAACAACGAAGTTATATTCAACCCAGATGCTGGACCAATTCCAGGTACAGCGGCATGGAAAAAGGCAAGATTATTGGAAAGAAATAGAATTGCAGCATCAAAATGTAGACAACGTAAAAAAGCTGCACATATTCAACTTAAAGAAGATGTTGAAAAATATCAATCAGAGATTAATAGATTGAAAAGGGAGAAGAGAGTGTTGTTTGAATCTTTACAAATTATTAAAAATCTTGATTTGAAGAATGAAAAACTTGATCAACTTTTCAAAAAGTTGAATGACATTACACATCCTGATAAAGATGATGAAGATATTTTTGAAGATGACGATGATGAAGACTGATACTCAGTACGTGCTCATGCCATGTCTATCGTCTAATATTATATGAAGGGTCTACAACTTGTTGCCACAGGGTGGTTCACAACTCGGCTCTTTCTACATATATATCTTTTATGCTTTCAATTTCGTTCTATTTCATTTTATACTTGGGTTTTATTTTTTTTTTCTTTGTTATTTATTATATGCTTTATACGATTGGTTTCTTATATATGTTTATTGTTACTGTTTAATATCTTGTTGATGTAGTTTGTTGATACTTTTGTTGTTGTTGTTCTGTTTTCTTTTTTTTTGGTGTAAGTATAAATTGGTTCGCCGTCGCCACCCCTTGAAAAGTACTAACAAAGTTGTTCATTAAGCGCCAAACAGGGGAAATAGCAATTATAGTATTTCTTAACAGAGCGATTACGAAATTAATTACACCATTACAAAGCTGAGAATAAGTAGTATATCATGACAAATTTTGAGCTTGATTTGGGTATTGTGAGTATACAATTGTTGTTGGTTTGTTTACGGAAGAGCTGTGGGTTTAAGGGTCTCGATGATTTTCGCAGAAAATTCGTCAGCAATGTTTGGTGAAAAAGGGCAAGTTTGAGTAATAGGAATCTCGAACCGGTTTTTAAAGAAATCACTATTGGATTCCTGGGTTGTTAAAATGTGTATTCCTCGAGGAAAAAGCGGTGGTTCTTAATGGTATTATGGTGATTTGGAAAGGTTCTTCAAGAGTGAAGCATCTCATGTGTTTTAGTTTGATGGTGATATCTATGGAAATGCCTAAATAGGTGATGTGTGAAGAAATCTTATGCATAAAGAACAAACTGCTAGATTTAGATTGGAAACGTATATTTATTTTTCCTTTTTTTTATCCGTGGTTCTATTTATTTGGTTGAAAAGTTTTATATGCTGATTCAATTTGATAAGCTCATGGGATTTGGCAGTTTCTTTTCTTGTTGGTTTTGATTTTTTGATATTTGATGAAAAGTACACGAATTTTCGTTGGATCATGTACCCCTGGTGACTTCAGAAAATCATCATCACCTACGTCAATAAAACGCATACACAGCACTACAGATCAAATGCTAGCGGAAATTGATAGAATGTTATATATACGAGGACTTTATGGTTTTAGCATGTCTAGTTCAATGAACCTCCCTTTAGACAAATGATGGAACCTAGTGAGCACAAGTTTAGGTGGTAGCATTGAAATTTTTTTGTGTCAAAATTCTCTCTCTAGGAATTTTCAAAAATTTTAACTTTCGAATGATGTTATGGGTGTTGCAGTATACGAAACTGGAATCATCGTTGGTTGTTTTGCAAAAGAAATGAAACACAATAGTCTCCAACAAACAAATGGATGATCCGCCATCCGTAGTCTGAATTTTAAATTACTAACATAAAAACAGGCAATAGCTTTGATCAAAGTTAAACACAAACGAGATCCTAAATTGAGTATCAAAGGTATGTTGATACCGTAGAAGTTTCTGTCTGTATAGATCCAATTTTGCTATTGGTTTTTTACTAATTAAGTTATATCTAGAATTCATATTAAGTTTGAATGGTTACATATCACAAGATTCTACAAAACACGTTGCAAAAGAAAACTTGAGCAGTGTTATTAACAATAGTACTAATGTTCATGACAAAGATGATGCGGAATTAAACCTACAACCAGAATCACAGGTAGAAAATAGCCTTAAGGGTAAATTTTGTGCTTCGAATGATTATGAATGTGATCCGTTTAAATGTCAGACAGTATCTAATACGAGAAATGATCTTCAAATGGCCTCAACGAGGCAAACTTCAAAGATCGATAACTCTCGTCTAAATATAGATTTATCGCAACAAAGTCCATTTCAACATCCATCCTCTGAACTGACCTTAGCTAATTCTTCAACAGCTACAAGGTCATACAAAAATTTCAAAAATAATAAACAATCTTCGGCGAGAACTTTATTTCATTCTGAAGTTAATAACTTATGCTTTCCTGATCATTTTTCGGCTAGCCATGATTTTATCAATTCAAAAGCTGGGCTAGAGGGGGATAAACACTCTTCCACAAATCAATCTTTAAGCAATAAGTTTGATAAACATTTACCAAAACTTGAACAGCAAAAACGCTCAGCTAAACGATCCTTGAAAAAGCAACAGTCTCATAGGAACAATGCTCCATCTTGTGCACCATTGATCAAGATATCAACTTCTTCAGCAAAATTACCCCCTAATATCACAAAAGATCCAAATGGATTGAGTCCTTTGACTAAAACTAGAGCCTCTCTGCAGAGATTACCAGGTGGAAATAGTAATTACGATACCTTTATGTTCCAATCCCAATTTGAAAACTTTCTTTGCTAACCTAGTAAATAAGAATATTTACCATTATTATCCATCCTTAAAATCGATTTGACAGCATTGGATCTTTATGACTATGAACCAATAGCAAATATACCTTTTGAGAATTTGTTGAATTGTTTCAAAGTCTTTATGCAATCTCAATATGTAAATAAAATAGATATTGGGATTTTGAAAATTTTGAGCTTCCACTTGATTCAAAAATGTATGGATAATGATGAGAACTTGAAGAAAGTTTTAGAATGTTTTGCCAAAGTTGTATTTTATTTCGTAAAGAATAAATATAACAATTCCATGATGAGAGACATCAAGTATAAACTTATTGAAAAGTTAATCCACAAATTGATGTCAAGTTCTGAACCACTAGCGAGATTTATTCATCAATATCTCTTACACAAATTGGCTGAAATTTGTAATTTGTTTATCCATTTTTTTATCAGTGGGAAAGAACTAGCTCCAAAACTTAAACACGCATATGTGGAAATCTATTTAGAAAATAAAGATCAATTCCACATGAGTTCGAACACTACATGGTTTAGAAAATCAGTTGAGAATGGGGCTTATAGTAGAGATTCATTAAAGATTGTAATGGCATTCTATTTGAAGCTTATGAAAAAGCAACCTATTGTTTCAACTAATCATCATAAGGATTTGAGTTTGCTTCAATGTTTTATCCAATCTTGCTTGATTATTATCGGCGACGTCCAACTAGAACGAGGTTTCAAACGGCTTAAACTTGATTGGAATCATCAATTTTGGAAGCACGCAATGGCTACTTGAGATTATCCGTGGAATTGTACACCATAATTTCCCATTATATTATATTAATTAAAAGAATCTTTGATCGTAGCTATAAAAAAAAATTTATATTAAGACATTTCCCCCAAAAGCGTGTAAAATTCATTTCTCTTTGACATTACGTACTGGATCGAAATATGGATGATCCATAGCTTCTTTTGCAGTTAATCTTTCCTGGTGATCGTAACGCAATAGTTTATCAATGAAATCTATAGTTTCTTCAGTGACTAAATGTTCATTTGATGGATTTATAAATCTAACCCATGGTCTTTTAGTATATTGGCCAAGATCTTCGTATTCGGTACCCAGTTGAATCTTGTATTTTTTCAAGTATGTATGCAGTTGATCAGTCCCCAATACTCTAACGATCTGTACCAATTGATCGGTATTTGATTTCCCATGGAAAAAAGGTTCTCTCTTGAAAATTATTGAAGCCAGCATGGCACCAAAGGACCAAAGATCCAGGGAGTAATCGTAGTATCTAAAATCCACTAGAAGCTCTGGACCTTTGAAATATCTTGATGCGACTCTAACGTTATATTCTGTACCAGGGTGATAAAATTCTGCAAGCCCCCAATCTATCAATCTTAACTTTTTCTCTTGATGATCAATCATAACGTTGTGCGGTTTGACATCTCTATGCATTATCCCCTGGGAATGACAATAATCTAATGCTTTTAATAAATCATACATGTAAAATCTTATATCGTAATCTGTTAAAGTTGGATATAGAGTTCTAAAATCCAAATTATTAACATATTCAGAGATTAAAGCAGGTGTTTTAGAGACAGGGTCCCTAACAACGGCTAATAGTTTTATAATGAATGGCCCTTCAACTAGGTTCTGCAAGATCTTGATCTCTCTTTTGATTTTTTTTCTCTTTACAGGTTTTAATACTTTTATAACAACTTTTTCATGATCATTCAATGAGACACCTTCGAAAACTTCTGAATATTTACCACGCCCTAGCTTCTTCACAATCTCATAGTTCTCCTGTGTTTGCCATACGATGCTAACGTTTTCGTAATCCCAGTACTGTTGACTTTTTTGTTGATTTGCACTTGCATATACTCGAGCCACTGATACGGACCTATCACTCATCTTTTAGTGGGTTTTTTTTTGCCTCTTGTCAAAACTCAGCTACGCTGTCTCTCTCT